>CM077208.1:1968724-1978724 GCA_039654625.1 Rhinogobio ventralis | reverse complement strand
TGAGAAATTGTGATAACGTTAGACGGTTGATATATGCAAAATGCATAAATAAAAACAATAAAATTAAATAAAAAAACAACAAAATGTTTGAGCTTTTGACATCTGCAAAAAATACTAAATAAATTAAAAACAATTAAAAAACTAATAAAATGAAAGCAACAAAACTGCAATAAAACTCTTATTTTATATGCAAAAACAATTATTAAATGCATAAATTAAAGCAATAAAATAAAAAAATGCAACAAAATGTTTAACTTGAGCTGTTGATATCTGACACACACACACACACACACATGCACGAGTAGATATTAAATAGATATTGACCTTATTTTTTGCACAAAAGCATAATTAATGAATAAATGAATGAATAAAGACAAACTACAATTGCAATAAAATATTTGACTCGGAAAATAAATGAAAACATCAATAAAATAAAAACAGTAACAAAATAATTTTGACATTTAGCAAAATAAATAAAGAAATTGTGATAACATGTTGGACTGTTGATATCTGCAATAAAGCAAAATACATAAATAAAAACAACTGCAACAACAAAAAAAGCTTTTGAAGTCTGCAAAAAATACTAACAATTACATAAAAACAATTAAACAATTAATAATTTAATAGCAAAATAAATGAATCAAAAAAATGAAAACAAAACTTTATTTCAATGCATAAATAAATAAAAGCAATAAAATAATGTTTGACGTTCGAGTAGATATTGACATTATTAATTACTGAAGCGTATCAAATGTCACTGATGGAGTTTAGCTGATTGGCTGCCTGCTATCATCTTCATCATCATCATCATCATCAATCTGGTGTGTTAATGAGCCGCTCAGATGAAGCCTGATCTTCATTTCTCCTCCGCCGCGCGCTCAGACGCTCTGGGCTTGTATTTTCACTCTTAAAATGATGAATTCTCTCGCAGCGCTGATAACAGGCGTAATATTTCAAACTGAGAGCGTTTGTGAGGACGTGCATCTGTTCTCACGGTGGTTTAGTGAATCTATGAGCCGCCGTTCAGAGCATAACTGGTTCTCGTGACCCTGAGAGGAATAAAATCTCCACCAAAAGGCTTGAAAATAAAATCGTATTTATTCACTCCCAGAAAAGCACATTAGGCTGGACAGGAGAGCGGGGAGACTGAAGTAAACTGATGCTCTCTATTAGAGTCTGAGAGCAAGCGATGGACAGACTCAAACCCATGCGTCCCCGTGGACTCCTTCACCTGTGCTCTACTGTCTCTGATTCCTGTCTAAAATACCCACCGACTAATAAAACCAGACCAGCTGCAAATCACCCACTGTATCTATTACAATAAATACAAAACTATCAAATAAAAAATGCGTTTTGATGTCTACAAAAAATATCTAAATATAAATAAAATGAGATAAATACAACTAAAAGTGTGATAAAAGGTTTGACTTTAAAATATTTTGACTGATTTCTGCAAAACAGCGAAATAAATAAAAACAATAATATTGCAATTTTTAAAAATGTGATGAAATGTTTGACTGAGCTGTGGATATCTGCAATAAATAAATAAAGAAACAACAATAATATATGACCTAAAATCTAATATTGTGTTAGTCCCGCTTTTGAAGGTGTGCTGTGGTATATGGCACCAAGATGTTAGCAGCAGATCCTTTAAGTCCTGTAAGTTGTGAGGTGGGGCCTCCATGGATCGGACTTGTTTGTTCAGCACATCCCACAGATGCTCGATCGGATTGAGATCTGGGGAATTTGGAGGCCAAGTCAACACCTCAAACTCGTTGTTGTGCTCCTCAAACCATTCCTGAAGCATTTGTGCTTTGTGTCAGGAGCATTATCCTGCTGGAAGAGCCACAGCCACCAGGGAATACCGTTTCCATGAAAGGCTGTACATGGTCTGCAACAATGCTTAGGTAGGTGGTACGTGTCACAGGTGTTCCCCAGGTAAGCCACGCACACACACCCGGCCATCCACGTGATGTAAAAGAACACGTGATTCCTCAGACCAGGCCACCTTCTTCCATTGCTCCGTGGTCCAGTTCTGATGCTCACGTGCCACTGTTGGTGCTTTCGGCGGTGGACAGGGGTCAGCATGGGCACCCTGACTGGTCAGCGGCTATGCAGCCCCATACACAACAAACTGAGATGCACTGTGTATTCTGACACCTTTCTATCAGAACCAGCATTAACTTCTGGAGCAATTTGAGCTCCAGTAGCTCGTCTGTTTGATCGGACCACACGGGCCAGCCTTCACTCCCCACGTGCATCAATGAGCCTTGGCTGCCCATGACCCTGTCTCCGGTTCTCCACTGTTCCTTCCTTGGAGCACTTTTGATAGATCCTGACCACTGCAGACCGGGAACACCCCACAAGAGCTGCAGTTTTGGAGATGCTCTGACCCAGTCGTCTAGCCATCACACTTTGGCCCTTGTCAAACTCGCTCAAATCCTTACGCTTGCCCATTTTTCCTGCTTCTAACACATCAACTTTGAGGACAAAATGTTCACTTGCTGCCTAATATATCCCACCCACTAACAGGAGCCGTGATGAAGAGATCATCAGTGCTATTCACTTCACCGGTCATAATGTTATGCCTGATTGGTGTGTGTATATATACCATACTGACCATACTGTGTCAGAAAAATGTTATATTGATTTTCTGTGTGTAGAGCAGTTGTGTATTTGTACTGAATATCTGATATGAATACAGTGGGTCTCTCTCATGTGATGCTGGTATATTGCTGTATTTCTCAGTGTAAACCGGCCTTGAAACCCCAAATCGACAGATTTCGTGTTGCTCGTGCGTTTGTGTGAATGAAACAAACACAAACTGATGATTCTCACATTTACCTTTATTAACACAATGACACAAGATTTTTTTATCCAGTAACAGCATTAAAGCACAGCCTGATATAGTGAATGTTGAACCATTGTTACACACACACACACACACACACACACACACACACCTGTGGGTTTGAAGGTCTGGAACTACAAGTTGAGCGTTTAACATCTATAATCTATAGATAAAGCATTTTTATTTATTTCCATTTACACAACGAGCCGCAGCGAAGTCGCCTGAGACAGATCCGTGCAACACGGAAAGCGTGAACATCGCACAGCAGCGAGAGAGGAAATAACTGATATATGCAGGAAAAAATCAATCATCCTATGATTAGAATTTTGCATCAGCTCAAGGAACGTTCAAGGACTTTTCCATTAGTCTAAACAGACACATAAAAACCACATCATAGAAACAGCCTCACATGCACACACACTCTCACATGCACACACACTCTCACATGCACACACACACACTCACTTCACACGCGCACACACACACTCACTTCACACGCGCACATACTCTCTCTCTCTCTCTCTCTCTCTCTCACACACACACACACACACTCACTCACTCACTCACTCACTCACTCACTCACTTACATGCACAGGCACACACTCACACTCTCACACACACACACACTCTCTCACATGCACACACACACTCACTCGCACATGCACACACACACTCTCACACACGCACTCTCGCACACATACTCATGCACACTCATGCACACACACACACACTCTCACACACACACACAGACACAAACACACACAGACACACACAGACACACACAGACACACACACACTCTTACATGCACACACACACACTCACTCACACACACACGCGCACACACACACACACTCTCTTCACACGCACACACTCTCTCACACACACACACTCACTCTCTCACATGCACACACTCACTCAAACATGCACATACACTCTAACACACGCACACACTCTCTCATACACACACTCTCACTCACACACACACACACTCTCTCTCTCTCTCTCTCTCTCTCTCTCACACACACACTCTCTTTCTCTCACACAGACATACACACACACACACACACACTCACTCTCTCTCTTTCTCTTACACAGACACACACACACACGCACACTCCCTGTCTTTAATAACTCATGTTTCAGGATGGCAATAAACTCTTATTTCTCTGACAGAAGCGTTGAAAGGAAAGAGTTTTTTGCTTTCTCTCTCAGACGTGTGACAAGTGTCGCCGCGCCTGAACAGATTCTGCGCTAATAATGTCAGATTCTCCCCAAAATCACAAGACAAACATAACACATTATATTGGCCTGTTTTAGGACATTAACATTTAACCGCATATTCACACAATTAATCATTACGTTTGTATTTTGATTATGATTATTTTTCTTGATAATTTCATTTTATAAATTATATTAAATTTGATGCTGTTTTAACTCAGTGTAATTAATTGTATTTCTTTTCTTATGTTTATTACCACATTACAGTATGATCATTTGTTTAATTGTCACGTTTGTCTCAAAAAATAAAAGTCTTTCACATTTCGCATCTAATCTCCATTTACACAACAAATCATATGAGAGAGGAAATAAAAAATAAATAACCAATTAAATTACATATTTATGCTGTGTTTAATTCAGAATAATTAATTTTATTTATTAATGCATTGTGGTATGAGAATGACATTTCTAATGAGAATTTGAGCACGAAAATGTGTTTAATTGTCATGAAAAAAATTGCATAGTGCATAAAAACCTTATTATTCCTAAAATTGTTCCTTGCACACACACAAATCTTCTGATTTTGGGATGAAATACCCCATATATATTCAGCAAACTGTTTTCCTGAAACGCAGACGCAGATCTAAAGACGTGTGTATGATGTATTCCTCTCTCGCTGTGGATCACGGCGTGCAGCGGCGGGAAAGAAGCGAACGCGACTGTGTTTACACGTGTGTTTCAGTGCCTATGAGCTCACACTAACACAAACAGACAAGAGCAAACCATTTCACAACTACACCACGAGCTCAAATAAAACCATTCCTGAAAATAACTCCTATGATACATGATATGATTCTAGTCATCCAGTACGAATGATGATTCCTCGATTATAAATAATGTAATTCCTCAGTGTCGTCAGGACGGGATCTTTAGACAGTAACAGGTGTGTTTATTAATCTGCACGTTTGCATGCAGCTGGAATGATAGAACAGTTTCGGTGAATCAACTGTGAGTGAGTTTTGTGTAAATCAAACGAGACAAAAAGGGATATCAGCCTGTCTGACCAAAACCTCGCTTGACCGTCAAGCGCAAACACACACTCCTTCATCATCATAAATAGTCAAAAAAAGAGCAGAAATTACAAACACTATAAATAAAAAGAGGAATGAAAACAAACACCGATGGGTGTGGAGAGTGTAAACGTGATACAGCTGGAAACTAGGAAGCAGCTCCGCTCGGAAGCCGAGGGGTTAAAGGTCACGCGACCCTTGACCCCTCAGACCATGAAGCGATGCTCCTTGCCGTCGTGGGCCATGAGGATGACGTTGCGGTTGGAGGTCCAGATGAGCCGGGCGAGTTTGAGGGCGTTCTGAGATCCGGGCGACGCCGGCTGGACCGGAGGAACCTGATAGGTTTTGATGCAGCGGAGCTGAGGAGCCGAGTTCAACATCCCGATGCTTCCTAACAGAGACGTGTTCATCTGAAACACACACACACACACACACACACAGAGAGAGAGAGCTTCAGTGTGTGAGAGCACAGGACATTCACTGCTCTGATCATATTCACGGGACGTCTGCTGAAAATGCCTTTTACATTTCATATCAGTTCCTGAACTTGAAAACAAGAAAAAGGTTGCAAACCCGGAATTCAAATTGGAATGTAAGAAGGAAGAATAAAAACAGTTTGAAATTAAAATAGATAGAATTTTTTAGATAGAATGATGGATGGATGGATGAACATATAGATGATAGATAGATGGATGGATGGATGAATGGATGAATGGATAAATGGATAGACGGATGGATGGATGGACGGATGGATAGATGGATAGATGGATGGATGGATAGATGGATGGATGGACGGACGGACAGATAGATAGATAGATAGAACGATGGATGGATGGATGGATGGATAGATGGATGGATGGATGAATGGATAGATAGATAGATAGATAGATGGATGGATGGATAAATGGATGGATGGATAGATGGATGGATGGACGGACGGACAGATAGATAGATAGATAGAACGATGGATGGATGGATGGATGGATGGATAGATGGATGGATGGATGAATGGATGAATGGATAGATAGATAGATAGATAGATGGATGGATGGATAAATGGATGGATGGATAGATAGATGGATGAACATATAGATGGATAGATAGATGGATAGATGGATGAACATATAGATGGATAGATAGATGGATGGATGGATGGATGAATGGATAAATGGATAAACGGATGGATAGACGGATGGATGGATGGACGGACGGACGGACGGACAGATAGAACGATGGATGGATGGATAGATGAACATATAGATGGATGGATGGATGAATGGATAGACGGATGGATGGACGGACGGACAGATAGATAGAACGATGGATGGATGGATAGATAGATAGAATGATATAAAGGATGGATGGAACAATAGATAGAATGATGGATGATGGATAGATAGAACGATAGATAGATAGATAGATAGATAGATAGATAGATGGATGGATGAATGGATAAATGGATAGACGGATGGATGGAAGGACGGACAGGTAGATAGAACGATGGATGGATGGACAGATAGAACGATGGATGATGGATGGATGGATGGAACAATAGATAGAACGATGGATGATGGATAGATAGAACGATGGATGGATGGATAGAAAAACAGATAGAATGATGAATGGATGGATGGATGATAGATAGAAAGATAGATAGAACGATAGAACGATGGATGGATAGATGATGGATAGTTAGGTAGAACAATAGATAGAATGATAGAAGGATGGATGGATGGATAGATAGAAAGATAGATAGAAGGATGGATGGTGGATAGATAGATAGAATAATAGATAGAATGATGGATAGATAGAACGATAGATGGATGGATGGATAGATAGAATGATGGATGGATGGATGGATGATAGATAGAAAGATAGATAGAAGGATGGATGGATAGATGATGGATAGATAGATAGAACAATCGATAGATAGAATGATAGAAGGATGGATGGATGGATGGATGGATAGATAGAACAATAGATAGATAGAACGATAGAAGGATGGATGATAGAACGATAGATAGAATGATAGAACAATGGATGGATGATAGATAGATGGATGGATAGAACAATAGATAGATAGATAGATAGAACAATAGATAGAATGATGGATGGATGGATAGAACAATAGATAGAACGATGGATGGATGATAGATAGAACGATAGAACAATGGATGGATGATAGAACGATAGATAGATAGAACGATGGATGAATGGATAGATAAAACGATAGAAAGAACAATGGATGGATGATGGATGGATGGATGGATGATAGAACGATAGATAGATAGAACGATGGATGGATGGATAGATAAAACGATAGAAAGAACAATGGATGGATGATGGATGGATGGATGATAGAACGATAGATAGATAGAACGATAGATAGAACAATAGATAGAACAATAGATAGATAGAACGATAGAAGGATGGATGGATAGATGGATGATGATAGAACGATAGATATAATGATGGATGGATGGATAAATGGATAGATAGATAGAACGATAGATAGAATGATGGATGGATGGGTGGATTCTGCTTGAATTGAGAGAGATGCCAGTTACACGATCCTGCAAAAAACAGAAAAATCTAAACAAATATGACAAATCTGAACATGAGATGATACCATGTAAGATAAGAGAAACACACACACATACACAGGAAGCTATAGAGTTCCCACACACTGAGTCAGTCAGTCTACAAACCCTCAAAAACATGACACACACACACACACACACGGCTGCGTGTTCCTCCAGTGCTCCAGAGAGGGGTAGGGCTACAGGGATGTCAGACGGCCAGTCGCCCTCATACCCAGCCTGGGCAACCGAGAGGCGGCAGCCCCGGACGCCTGCGGACCCTGGAGGACTCGAGAATTCATTAGCACACGCACACAATTCAGACGGCCTGGTTTACCCTTACAGTAATGATACCATTAGCCTGGTAGACATTCTTACACACACACACACAGGAAGAGAAGACTACTCAACAGTGTTTCTGAAAGACCTGCTCAAGACACAAGCGCTCACGAGACGTCAGCCGCTCTCTTCATGCTTCACATGTCAAATACAAACATAAAATACACTACTCTTATAGTTAATGTCTGAATTCTTATATATTTAACTCTTTCCCTGTCATTGACAGAATTTTCGGGCAATTTTTCGCTGTTATACAGTAGGGGGCGCTATTACACATCTTCTGAAAGAGTACAGAATCTCCTGATCAAAACACAGAAGAAGAAGAAACAAGCGATAGAAGCGTTGCTGACGCACAAGTAAAATAAGAGCTAATATTTATATTTGTTTTTATTTATATATACATTTATATTATTTATACTTATATTAAATATTTATACTTATATTATAGTATATATATTTTATTTATACTTTATTTACATTTACATTGTTTATATTGACACACGTATGTGTTATATTTTAAACAATTTATATTAATTAAATATCTATTTAGACTTCTATTATTTATATTATTTATAGTGCTGTCAAATGTATTAATTTCATTTAACATAACATTATGAGCACTGACAGGTGAAGTGAATAACACTGATGATCTCTTCATCACGGCTCCTGTTAGTGGGTGGGATATATTAGGCAGCAAGTGAACATTTTGTCCTCAAAGTTGATATGTTAGAAGCAGGAAAAATGGGCAAGCGTAAGGATTTGAGCGAGTTGTGATGGCTAGACGACTGGGTCAGAGCATCTCCAAAACTGCAGCTCTTGTGGGGTGTTCCCGGTCTGCAGTGGTCAGGATCTATCAAAAGTGCTCCAAGGAAGGAACAGTGATGAACCGGAGACAGGGTCATGGGCGGCCAAGGCTCATTGATGCACGTGGGGAGCGAAGGCTGGCCCGTGTGGTCCGATCAAACAGACGAGCTACTGGAGCTCAAACTGCTCCAGAAGTTAATGCTGGTTCTGATAGAAAGGTGTCAGAATACACAGAGCATCTCAGTTTGTTGTGTATGGGGCTGCATAGTCGCTGACCAGTCAGGGTGCCCATGCTGACCCCTGTCCACCGCCGAAAGCACCAACAGTGGCACGTGAGCATCAGAACTGGACCACGGAGCAATGGAAGAAGGTGGCCTGGTCTGAGGAATCACGTGTTCTTTTACATCACGTGGATGGCCGGGTGCGTGTGCGTGGCTTCCCTGGTGGCTGTGGCTCTTCCAGCAGGATAATGCTCCTGACACAAAGCACAAATGCTTCAGGAATGGTTTGAGGAGCACAACAACGAGTTTGAGGTGTTGACTTGGCCTCCAAATTCCCCAGATCTCAATCCAATCGAGCATCTGTGGGATGTGCTGAACAAACAAGTCCGATCCATGGAGGCCCCACCTCACAACTTAGAGGACTTAAAGGATCTGCTGCTAACATCTTGGTGCCATATACCACAGCACACCTTCAGGGGTCTAGTGGAGTCCATCAGAGACGGGTCAGCAAAACGGGGACCAGCACAATATTAGGAAGGTGGTCATAATGTTATGCCTGATCGCTGTATATATATATATTGCATATCTTTGCATATCTCTAGATGTAATGAATTAATTTGACAGCACTACTTATTTATAATAATTACATGCATGTATTTATATTTATGGCCATTCTGAGCCTCTAAATAACACATAAGTGACTTCTTCAAGCTAGAGGTCAGGGGTCAGAGGTCAGGGGTCTTTACCTGCCAGAAGGAGATGTGGCTGTCAGCGTTGGAGTATGTGGCCAGGTAACGTCCGTCCGGTGCGAAGGAAACCGCCGTTATGGGTCCTTTATGCCCGTGAATATGCTGTGGAAATAAAAACAGCCACAGGTTTATGTGTTACTGTAATTTCTATAGTTGTGTATTCATTAC
>CM077208.1:1961224-1963724 GCA_039654625.1 Rhinogobio ventralis | reverse complement strand
TTTATGATGGACAGATGCACTTTCACTTTTATGATGGATGGATGCACTTTTATAATGGACGGATGCACTTTTATGATGGATAGATGCACTTTTATGATGGATAGATGGACTTTTATAATGGATAGATGCACTTTTATGATGGATAGATGCACTTTTATAATGGACGGATGCACTTTTATGATGGATAGATGCACTTTTATGATGGATAGATGGACTTTTATAATGGATAGATGCACTTTTATGATGGACAGATGCACTTTTATGATGATAGATGCACTTTTATGATGGACAGATGCACTTTCACTTTTATGATGGATGGATGCACTTTTATAATGGACGGATGCACTTTTATGATGGATAGATGCACTTTTATGATGGATAGATGGACTTTTATAATGGATAGATGCACTTTTATGATGGATAGATGCACTTTTATGATGGACAGATGCACTTTTATGATGATAGATGCACTTTTATGATGGACAGATGCACTTTCACTTTTATGATGGATGGATGCACTTTTATGATGGATAGATGCACTTTTATGATGGACGGATGCACTTTTATAATGGATGGATGGACGGATGCACTTTTATGATGGATGGATGGACGGATGCACTTTTATGATGGATAGATGCACTTTTATGATGAACAGATGCACTTTTATGATGGATGGATGCACTTTTATGATGGATAGATGCACTTTTATGATGGACGGATGCACTTTTATAATGGATGGATGGACGGATGCACTTTTATGATGGATGGATGGACGGATGCACTTTTATGATGGATAGATGCACTTTTATGATGAACAGATGCACTTTTATGATGGATAGATGCACTTTTATGATGGACGGATGCACTTTTATGATAGATAGATGCACTTTTATGATGGACGGATGCACTTTCACTTTTATGATGGGCAGATGCACTTTCACTTTTATGATGGATAGATGCACTTTTATGATGGATAGATGCACTTTTATGATGGACAGATGCACTTTTATGATGGATGGATGCACTTTTATAATGTATGGATGCACTTTTATGATGGACGGATGCACTTTTATGATGGATAGATGCACTTTTATGATGGACAGATGCACTTTTATGATGGACGGATGCACTTTTATGATGGATAGATGCACTTTTATGATGGATAGATGCACTTTAATGATGGACGGATGCACTTTCACTTTTATGATGGACAGATGCACTTTCACTTTTATGATGGACAGATGCACTTTTATGATGGATGGATGCACTTTTATAATGGATGGATGCACTTTTATGATGGACGGATGCACTTTTATGATGGACGGATGCACTTTTATGATGGATAGATGCACTTTTATAATGGATGGTTGGACGGATGCACTTTTATAATGGATAGATGCACTTTTATGATGGATAGATGCACTTTTATGATGATAGATGCACTTTTATGATTGATAGATGCACTTTTATGATGGACAGATGCACTTTTATGATGGACGGATGCACTTTTATGATGATAGATGCACTTTTATGATTGATAGATGCACTTTTATGATGGACGGATGCACTTTTATGATGATAGATGCACTTTTATGATTGATAGATGCACTTTTATGATGGACAGATGCACTTTTATGATGGACAGATGCATTTTTATGATGATGGATGCACTTTTATGATGGATGGATGCACTTTTATGATGGATAGATGCACTTTTATGATGGACAGATGCACTTTTATAATGGATGGATGCACTTTTATGATGGATAGATGCACTTTTATAATGGACAGATGCACTTTTATAATGGATGGATGCACTTTTATGATGGATGGATGCACTTTTATGATGGATAGATGCACTTTTATGATGGACGGATGCACTTTTATAATGGATGGATGCACTTTTATGATGGACAGATGCACTTTTATGATGGACAGATGCACTTTTATGATGGACGGATGCACTTTTATGATGATAGATGCACTTTTATGATTGATAGATGCACTTTTATGATGGACGGATGCACTTTTATGATGATAGATGCACTTTTATGATTGATAGATGCACTTTTATGATGGACAGATGCACTTTTATGATGGACAGATGCATTTTTATGATGATGGATGCACTTTTATGATGGATGGATGCACTTTTATGATGGATAGATGCACTTTTATAATGGATGGATGCACTTTTATAATGGATGGATGCACTTTTATGATGGACAGATGCACTTTTATAATGGATGGATGCACTTTTATGATGGATAGATGCACTTTTATAATGGACAGATGCACTTTTATAATGGATGGATGCACTTTTATGATGGATAGATGCACTTTTATGATGGATGGATGCACTTTTATGATGGATAGATGCACTTTTATGATGGACGGATGCACTTTTATAATGGATGGATGCACTTTTATGATGGACGGATGCACTTTCACTTTTATGTTGGTGAACTATCCCTTTAAGGTAAAGCCTGTCTGGTGTAGT
>CM077208.1:1946224-1958724 GCA_039654625.1 Rhinogobio ventralis | reverse complement strand
CACACACACACTACCCCTACCCCTAAACCTACCCATCACACACACACACACACACACTACCCCTACCCCTAAACCTGCTCATCACACACACACACACACACACACACTACCCCTACCCCTAAACCTACCCATCACACACACACACACACACACACACACACACACACACACACACACACTACCCCTAAACCTACCCATCACACACACACACACACACACACACTACCCCTACCCCTAAACCTACCCATCACACACACACACACACTACCCCTACCCCTAAACCTACCCATCACACACACACACACACTACCCCTACCCCTAAACCTACCCATCACACACACACACACACACACACTACCCCTACCCCTAAACCTACCCATCACACACACACACACACACACACACACACACACACACACACACACACACTACCCCTACCCCTACCCCTAAACCTACCCATCACACACACACACACACACACAGAACGCGCTCAGATCTCTTGACTGAACAGGATTATTCCTAACATCGCTCTGTTTCCCTGCTGAAACTCAAATGTGAATGTGTCGATAAATTCTGTTCAAAGGCAGCGAGACCTCGCTCGAGATTCCTCCTGTTTTTACTCCTAGCTCGTGAAAATCATGCAGGTTTCCGGAGAAATGCGGCAGTTACGTAAATGATCTTAGCGCGGCTGATCTCATGTGATGTGCTTTAAATGAACTAAAGCTCCTCTTGACGTTCAGGCTTTGAAAGACACCGAATGAAAGAACAAAGAAAGATTTATCTGCTCTTCTTAACTCTCATTTCAGCTCAGCTGTGAGCGACTTCTGTCTACTTCAGCTTCTTAAGCTAGAGACTCACCGTAGCGTTAATACTGGTGATGACTCAGAAACAAACTGAGAGTGTGAATGAGCTAATGAACGCCAATATCTGATCAATGACTCTGATCTCAGGAGCGGTCAGCAGAAAATATGAGCCGCCGGGGGAGAGAGAGAGATGGAGAGAATATGAGCGATTAGGATCATTTCTTCCTTCTGTGTTGAGTGATAGAGACTAATCACATCCATTCACATATCACACATATAAACATCAGAATACAACACCAGTGTGGAATATAGTGTTTCCTTTTCAACAAAAGTCAGAGAATGAGGTCTTTGACCTTTAGAAAATCCTGATCTTCGACCTGAGGTATTGATAAAAATCTGTATTTTCTATTTTTGTGTAAAAAGATTATCATGATGATGACATTCCAAAGGAGCAGATACACACACTCTCACACACTCTCACACACACTCTCACACACACTCTCACACACACTCTCACACACACTCTCACACACACTCTCACACACACTCTCACACACACTCTCACACACACTCTCACACACACACTCTCTCACACACTCTCACACACACTCTCACACACACACACTCTCACACACACACTCTCACACAGGTTTGTTTTGCTATCTAAGTGGGGACATTCCATAGACGTAATGGTTTTTATAACGTACAAACTGTACATTCTATCCCCCTACACTACCCCTAAACCTGCTCATCACACACACACACACACACAACCCCTAAACCTACCCATCACACACACTACCCCTAAACCTACCCATCTCACACGCACGCGCACACAACCCCTAAACCTACCCATCTCACACACACACACACACTTTCTACCCCTAAACCTGCTCATCACACACACACACACTACCCCTAAACCTACCCATCACACACACACACACACTACCCCCAAACCTACCCATCACACACACACACACACGCACTCACACACAAACATAATAATATATATATTAAATTAAGATATATAAGATTTTTAAAAATATATTTAATACATTTAAGTAAATGATAATTTATATAAATGTATTTATTTCTACATATATTAAATAAATAAAAAATATATATTATATACAGTAACAATTTATATACATTTGTTTATTTCAATATATATTAAAATAAATACATTTATTATATATAATGCATTATAGCTACACACACACACACACACACACACACACAGGAAACAAATATTTCTTACTACGATCAATTGGACATTTGATGTTTAAAAGCTACATTTCACACCGAGTAAATTTAGATTATATAACGATTAATTTAGCCAGCAGATTGCATTTGTGTTCCCTGTTCTTCTAATTCAAACCATCTTATTTTTAGCTGCATTTACAGATTCCCTGAAATATTCCCTCATCACATTAATAAACATCAGTGGCGTACAGTCGACTGAAGCTGCTGAACGGAAGCTCTCATGCTAAAGGTCTTCCAGCGCTGCTAAATGGATTTGCCATTTAAAAAGCAGATAACGTTGCCCTGCTTCAGTCTGGGGGTCAAAGAAGAAGCATCATCATCATCCCGGTGAAGAGAAAGAGACCAAGACATTTATACACGTCTCATTTTTTCTCGTCTAGGCCGTACGTTCACTTCTGGGCGTAATCACGACTGAAAAATGAGCGCCATTTGGCTCTAACGGCATTAGCATGCGCTACACGCAGACATATTTGTACTCATAATAAATTTTTTTAGGATCGGGTTTCGTCTTAACGAGGTGAGCACGGGCTGGGGGGGTCAGGCTGGACGTTAACCTCGTTTGCGGGAGCTTCGGCGCGGAGGTTAAGGCCCAGACGTATGGGTTTCCTCTTTCGGTTCGAGGTCTCCACCATCCTGAGGCCGAGACATCATTACATCATATTAATGTGCCCCAATCGGATTAAAGCCTGCCTCTCATCTGTCACGGGGGCGGCCGCAGGAAAACACCGTCCACGCAGCTGTGAAGGATTTCAGACGCGGATAAACGGATTCAGGACCGCGTTAAACCTCGGCCGGGAGTGAGTCGAGTCATAAACGCTAACGGTTCACATAACCTCCAGCGCTATCAAATCCCGTTCCGTCTCTTCTAAGCTCCATTTTATTGTTTTTTTTAGCAAATTCCATTTCATCATCATCAGTTTTTTTTTTCTTGTTTTAAATTTTTTAAATTCCGTTTTAAAAGTTACATTAGATTTTAGCAATCAAAAGGCATGTGTAATTAACTGAAATCAGAAAACGCATACAATTTAACAACAATTTATTACAAGTTTAAAAAAAATTATGAAATGAAATGCATGTTAATTTTTCTCAAATCCCTTTTAAACGTTCTGGCTTTTGTTTTAATTGTAATAATCAAAAAGGATGTCTAATCAATTTAATTCATAAAACTTTAATATTTTTTTTTAAAAGAATAAATAAAATTATATTATAATTTATATAAATACTGTATATAAATTTAAATATAAATAATTGAAAAATAATTTTATATATAATTTAAATATAAATAATTTATATAAATGTCTTTATTTTTATTAAAATTACAATAAAAAATCTGTTCATCAATTTAATTCATAAAACTTGAATAATACATGTTTACAATAATAAATAAATTACATACTGTATATACATTTAAATATATTTATAATACATTAGCGTAAACATACATTTATATAAATTGGTTTATTTTAATTAAAATGTTAATAATCAAAAAGCATGTCTTATCAATTGAATTCATAAAACTTTAATAAACTGTTTTTACAAGAATAAATAAATAATATTATAAATGATATACATACTGTAACTGTATATACATTTAAATATTTATAATACATTTGAGTAAATATACATTTACATAAATTAATTAATCAAAAAGATTTCATAAAACTTTAATAATTTATTTATTTTTACAATAATACGGCCCTATTGAAATTTTGTATTTATTTATTTATTTTTCAGAAATTCTGTTTTGTCAGTTTTAACTTTCTGGATTTATGATTTAATACAAATGTGTTATCAAAAATTGTGGTAATCAAATGAAGGCATAAAATTGAATTAATCTTTTAAAACGTAATCAAATAAAAATTAGCAACAACTTTTATTTTTTGGCAAACAAAGTGCGGCACAACAGAGGTTTACAACCAAAAAAACAGAGGAAAAATGTATTAAAAAAGAAAGTTAATAATGTTATTATTATTATTACTGTACAATAGTAATATATTTCTGTTATAATTTCTTTAAGTTAAACCAAACTTTTATTTTGGCGGGTTGTAGAGAAGAGCTTGAGTTTGTGTGTGTATAATTAATAACAATAATAATAATAATAATAATAATAATAATATCGCAATTTGATTAATTGTACAGCCCTACTTTTGATTTATTCATCCAAAATTCCGCGTTATACAGAAAATTCCATTTTAGATTCCGCATCGCAGAAATCCCAGGGTTCTGAAAGCTCTACTGTACGAGTGTTACTGCGAGTCTCACTTGGACAGCTGTTTCTCGGCATCGGCGCACAGCTCCAGCAGGCCCATGAGAACAGCGGACACGTCCATATACGGCTCCCACACCGTGAACCCTCGGCCAATCAGATCGATCGCTGTGCGGCGGATGGTGCTGTGGGGGGGCAGCTTGGGACTGGGCGGCTGCAGAAGGAGAAACGTCAAGGCTTTACCTGCGAGGGAGACAGAAAGAAGGTTATTAATATCCATATTGATTGACTGGAGACGTTATCAGGACTGTCTGCAGGTCCGTAGGCGGAAATATTGATGCTCCGCTGATGTAGCCTCAGTCACAACACACATATTCTCACATGCAAAAGTCTGAGAACACATTAATGTGGGTGTTGAAATTTATATTTAACCCCAGAAATAAAGTTGAATTATTTTTAAATTAGAGAAACTGTATGGTGTAACAAAACACAATCTTATATAAGATTCACCACTATTTCTAGTGGAAAATAAACAAATTAATAAATAAGAAAATGTCTTTTTCCATTTATTATAAAAATAAAAAAGGATGTCTAATCAATGGAATTCAAAAAAACTTTAATATATATATATATTTTTTTACAATAAATAAATTATATAATACATTTGAGTAAAAGTAAATGTATATTAATTTGTTTATTTTAATTAAAATTGTAATAATCAAAAAGTACATGTCTAATCAATTGAATTTATAAAACGTTAATAATTTACTTCTTTATTAATCTTTACAATAATATTTTTCTTTTTCCATTTATGGGCTAGTATCTGGAAATGACATGGCAAATATAATGTTGAGTATAAAACCTTAAAAATGAAAAAACCGTTTTCCATCTTACCGACCCCGAACCTTTGCACGCTAGTGTGTGTTGTATCGTGTTGAACGGTATGTTTGTGAGTCCATCAGTTGAGCTCTAACGAGGGGTTTGTTCACTCGGTCGCTGGCGTCTATTAGTCAACAACCACCACACATGCTGTATCCATGGCAACTGTCAATATGTGTGGGAGGGTGAGAGGGCAGAGGTCACCACGTGACCTGGCGCGCACACACACACACTAAAGCGCCGTTCACACTGACAGCTATTAAAGTGCTGGAGGTTGTGAAGTTACTGATGTTGCTAGTAGATGCTTCAACTCACAGATCATCATGTGTCACTGCTCATTTGCATAAAGTTCAACTGAACTACTCGTTGAAAAAAAGAGAAAGGCTGTGATTGTGTGTTTTGCATGCAAAAACATTTAAATACATTTATCTTGTGCATAATGCATGTGTTTTGTGTAAGAGCGACAACACATACACACTAAATCTGTCGCTCATCAGCTGATCTGATCAATGTTTATGTTGTTTGTTATAGATCAACTGCTTAATAATCACAGACACAATTATCTGCCGCACGTCTGGATTTATCTGCGTCTGCTCTCGGGCCTGTGGCAACGGCAACAGGTCGGCGGGTAATTACCGCAGCAGCCGAGAACAATGAGGTGAGGTAATTGATGCAGACAGATTCCAGCCGAAGCTTTCAGCAGATACTAACTTCATCTGTCTGTGTGTGTGTTGTGGGTGTGTGTGTGTGGGTGAGTGTTCTGAAGAGGCAAGCCCTCACGCATTACGCTGTGTGAAATACAGACTGAACGAAACCGCTGTATGACCAGATGATGCACAAATAACGTTTCTCGCTGAATAGAGGAAACCAGCGTCTCGCTAATAAAGTTTTGATGAGGATTGCAATCGAGGTAAAGGCGATCATGGTGACGTACAGAAGTCATACAGTAAGCATGCTTGAGTCGGTTAGTATTGAAGCACAAACAAACAATGTATGTGTGCTATTGACGCACACACATTCAGGGTAATGTTTTGATTTGTCATGTGTTTGTTGCTGTGTTTAGTCATTCTGAATGGATCCCTGTACTGTAGCATATGCAGTCAGGTCAAGGTTGGATTAGGGTCTTTTTGCCATTTCCATGTGGGTATTGCAACTTGTTATAAAATATAAACAAGCTCTTTGTTGTTTCACTGTATACATACCATACACTGTGGATTCCATTAAGTTTTTATTTTCTGTAATGTTTTCATAGGTGCTTTGGTGTGCATAAATGTATGAATTATATTTAATTTATATTATCTTAAATAACCAAATATCATTTGGTTATTTGGTGTCCTTTTTTGAAAGACACCTAAATTTACCTTGAAAAATGCTTGCAGAATATACAGTTTTGTGAGAATCAGAGTTCAATCAGATGGTTTACGTTGCTGGATATAGCAAATGATGACAAAATTAATGTTAAACAAGATAAATGGTGTATGCTTAATATCACAATAAGTCTGTGATTAATCATGATTAAAAATGTTAATCTATTGACAGCCCTAGTATGTATATATGTAGCCCTAGTATGTATAGAAGAGCAACTTTGACTGAAATAACCACTCGTTACAACCGAGGTATGCAGCAAAGCATTTGTGAAGCCACAACACGCACAACCTTGAGGCGGATGGGCTACAACAGCAGAAGACCCCACCGGGTACCACTCATCTCCACTACAAATAGGAAAAAGAGGCTACAATTTGCACGAGCTCACCAAAATTAGATAATGCACCATGTCACAAAGCTCGAATCATTTCAAATTGGTTTCTTGAACATGACAATGAGTTCACTGTACTAAAATGGCCCCCACAGTCACCAGATCTCAACCCAATAGAGCATGTATGTAGCCCCAGGTATGTATATACACTCACCTAAAGGATTATTAGGAACACCATACTAATACTGTGTTTGACCCCCTTTGGCCTTCAGAACTGCCTTAATTCTACGTGGCATTGATTCAACAAGGTGCTGAAAGCATTCTTAGAAATGTTGGCCCATATTGATAGGATAGCATCTTGCAGTTGATGGAGATTTGTGGGATGCACATCCAGGGCACGAAGCTCCCGTTCCACCACATCCCAAAGATGCTCTATTGGGTTGAGATCTGGTGACTGTGGGGCCATTTTAGTACAGTGAACTCATTGTCATGTTCAAGAAACCAATTTGAAATGATTCGAGCTTTGTGACATGGTGCATTATCCTGCTGGAAGTAGCCATCAGAGGATGGGTACATGGTGGTCATAAAGGGATGGACATGGTCAGAAACAATGCTCAGGTAGGCCGTGGCATTTAAACGATGCCCAATTGGCACTAAGGGGCCTAAAGTGTGCCAAGAAAACATCCCCCACACCATTACACCACCACCACCAGCCTGCACAGTGGTAACAAGGCATGATGGATCCATGTTCTCATTCTGTTTACGCCAAATTCTGACTACCATCTGAATGTCTCAACAGAAATCGAGACTCATCAGACCAGGCAACATTTTTCCAGTCTTCAACTGTCCAATTTTGGTGAGCTCGTGCAAATTGTAGCCTCTTTTTCCTATTTGTAGTGGAGATGAGTGGTACCCGGTGGGGTCTTCTGCTGTTGTAGCCCATCCGCCTCAAGGTTGTGCGTGTTGTGGCTTCACAAATGCTTTGCTGCATACCTCGGTTGTAACGAGTGGTTATTTCAGTCAAAGTTGCTCTTCTATCAGCTTGAATCAGTCGGCCATTCTCCTCTGACCTCTAGCATCAACAAGGCATTTTCGCCCACAGGACTGCCGCATACTGGATGTTTTTCCCTTTTCACACCATTCTTTGTAAACTCTAGAAATGGTTGTGCGTGAAAATCCCAGTAACTGAGCAGATTGTGAAATACTCAGACCGGCCCGTCTGGCACCAACAACCATGCCACGCTCAAAATTGCTTAAATCACCTTTCTTTCCCATTCTGACATTCAGTTTGGAGTTCAGGAGATTGTCTTGACCAGGACCACACCCCTAAATGCATTGAAGCAACTGCCATGTGATTGGTTGATTAGATAATTGCATTAATGAGAAATTGAACAGGTGTTCCTAATAATCCTTTAGGTGAGTGTATGTAGCCCTAGTATATATATATGTCGCCCCAGTATGTATACATGTCGCTCTAGTATAGTCAGAAGTTGGTGTAGGGGTATGACTCTCGCTTTGGTGTGAGAGGTCCCGGGTTCATATCCCAGACGAGCCCCCACATTTGTCACAACCGACTCAAAGCCGTGACAAATGAAAGGAGGACATAGTGAAGTCAGTACGGTTGCAACAAGAAACATTTATCAACATAAATAGAAAAATACATAACACAAGAAAACATCTGTAATGTCTGTCTGGTGCATGGATGATAGTGTATCAAACATAGAAAACAAAATACTCAAAACAAACAACAGAAGCAAGTTAAACAAAAAAAGCCAAAAGCAACCGGGAGCAAGCTCTAGCTCTTCACTAACACAGCCCAAGCTTTTATAGAGGGAAGGACTAGGCGGACATCGTTCTGATGATGGCGGGATAAATACCCACTGGCCGGCCGTAGCATGAAGAGTAGGAGACCCGTCACAGTATTGCCAGCTTGCAGTGTGTTTGTGTTGGTCAAACTCTCTCACACACACACACACACACACACACACACACACACACACACACACACACACACACACACACACACACACACACACACACACACACACACACACACACACACACACACACACACACACACACACACTCTCTCTCTCTCTCAGAGGAAGCATTGATCTGAACTCCGGGTGTCTCCTCGTGACCGGACTCATCCCACCTGTCATTTCAGACGTATCAAACCTCCCTGTGCCCTGAACCGCGGCACCTACTTCCTCCAGCGCTCCAGGGATTCGGCTCTTTGTTCTCAGCTACAGCGGTGTGTTCCGGAGCGGAGCCTGGAGATTTAAGAGTAGTGCGGTTTGTAGACTAAGCACACACCGCACTCGGACTAATCCGGCCTTTGATTCTGGAACACTGCGGCACAAATCCATCGGCCGTGGAAGTGGAGAGACGTGTGAGTTTAACCTTATAAACTGCTCTTAAAGTCTCGGAATAACCTCAGATCATTAAATCTCCTGATGAGCTTTAGTCGGGATTACTTGATTAAACTCTGTGTAATTTATTCATAAAACCATCGTTTAAATGATCACATTCACTTATGTAAAGATGGTTTAATGAATAATTTACACAGTCCCTAATAATGTCTTGAAAAATTAATCAAAGGCTGTTGTGCTACTTTTCCTTCCTCAAATGTCTTCCTGTCTAAGTGGGCGGCACTTTGTCAGAATAAGCTGCGATGTGGACCGGATTCAAGATTAAATGATGCCCAGCTGCTCTGAGCCATACGGAGACATCTAACTACACCTCACTTCCTGTCTGGACAGGAAGAAGTAAGCCAGACAGCCAAGAGAGGATACCGTCTCATGGTGCTTGGGCCGTCCCGAACAGGTCGAGTCCATTTTACAGAGCGGACATCTTTGTTTAAGACTTGACTTGGTTTAAATGGATGAATTAATATTGACGAAACATCAGCTGGTCTAATGAGTGGTTAGTTAAAGCAATAAAGATGCCACATTAGAGGCCGGGCCACAGGAAGCTAATTAGGGTGTGAGAGAGAGAGAGAGAGAGAGAGAGAGAGAGAGAGAGAGAGAGAGAGAGAGAGAGAGAGAGAGAGAGAGGGAGGGAGAGAGAGAGAGAGAGAGAGAGAGAGAGAGAGAGAGAGAGAGAGAGAGAGAGAGAGAGAGAGAGAGACAGAGAGACAGAGAGACAGAGAGAGATAGAGAGGCAGAGAGAGATAGAGAGGCAGAGAGAGATAGACAGAGAGAGAAAGAGAGAGATTGAGAGAAAGAGAGAGATTGAGAGAAAGAGAGAGAGAGAGAGAGAGAGAGAGAGCGAGAGAGACAGAGAGAGAGAGAGAGAGAGAGGAGAGAGTGAGAGAGCTCTTTAGCCATTAGCTCTAACACTCACAAGCGGTTTACTGGAAACCGTCATGCACACACACACACACACACACACACACACACAGATATTACACGACTCATACAGTCATATAAGATTTTGGTCCCATTCTAGTTAGCCTGTATTTCCAGTGGCCTTATTACTGCAGGACCATCTGCCCTCCTCTCTCTCTCTCTCTGTCTCTCTCTCTCTCTCTCTCTCTCTCTCCCTCTCTCTCTCTCTCTCTCCCTCTCCCTCTCCCTCTCCCTCTCCCTCTCCCTCTCCCTCTCCCTCTCTCTCTCTCTCTGTCTCTCTCCCTCTCCCTCTCTCATACTCTCTCTCTGTCTCTCTCTCTGTCTCTCTCTCTGTCTCTCTCTCTGTCTCTCTCTCTGTCTCTCTCTCTGTCTCTCTCTCTGTCTCTCTCTCTGTCTCTCTCTCTGTCTCTCTCTCTGTCTCTCTGTCTCTCTCATACTCTCTCTCTCTATCTCTCTCTCTGTCTCTCTCTCTATCTCTCTCTCTGTCTCTCTCTCTGTCTCTCTCTCTATCTCTCTCTCTGTCTCTCTCTCTGTCTCTCTCTCTCTCTGTCTCTCTCTCTCTCTCTCTCTCTCCCTCTCTCTCTGTCTCTCGCTCTCTCTCTCTCTCCCTCTCTCTCTCTCTCTCTCTCTCTCTGTCTGTCTGTCTCTCTGGTCAAATCGAAAGTGAAGTTAAAATCAATGGAGTTGAGCTGGAAAGAGAGCCGGCAGATGGAGAGATAGAGAGAGAAACAAAGGGTGTCTAAACAGGGAATGCCTTCAGCACACTGGATTTACAGCAACACACATACACACACACACACACATCAGAGCTGCACTGCATTAATGTGACATCACTTCCTGTCACTGCAGTGCTGGGCTCGCTTCTCTTACTGCATTTACTATACGAGGTGCTTCACTTCAGCAATGCTACAATTTTAATATTCTTCATTGGTGGATATTGATTTATTGCCAGTTATTTTTGTGTTATGGTCAATACCCAATAAAATATTTGGATATGCCAATATTATAATATCTGATATTTTATATATATAGTATTACAGTAAAAATGTCTTAAATTACTTAGCGTCTCTCTCTCTCTCTATATATATATATATATATTTTAAAGTAATACAAAAAAAATTTGTATCAAATTTTTTATCAAATTTAAAATATCAAAACATCAAATGTCCAGTAAAAAATAACAAAAATAAAATAATAATTAAATTAAATTATTTTTTTGCACTGTGATATTAATTTAATAACAATTCAACCCATTTAACTCTAAATTCTTATTACTGTAATGCTAATAAAACACATCTCACTCTCATTATTTAATCTGAGTTTAATCAAGTGCATAAAAACTGATATTAGAATCTAGTGCTGAAATCTGATTCAAAGCTGTGCAGAAACATCTGAAGTGTGTGTGAAAACCGCTCAACATGTATTTACACAACTATTTAACATGACATGTATTTATGTATTTAACAACATGTATTGTGCAACTGTCTAATTGCTCCTCAAGACCCTCGAGACATTCCAGCACAAACTTACCAATAACACACATTAACACACACACACTAAAATGGTGGGATGTTACAAAATTTCTTTTGCCCCTGGGTACGGACTAATTGAAAGAGTCTATCAGACACACACACACACACACACACACACACACACACACACACACACACACACACACACACACACACACGCACGCGCACGCCTGGCCTTTAAAGTGAAAAGTGCTTGAGAACTAGAGTGTGTGAGACTTCTGAAGTGTGTGTGTGTGTGTCTGTGTCTTCCTAGCTGACCTTGTCACTGCCTTCAGGCAAACAGCTTTGTTTCTTTATAAAGGTAAAGAAGTAAGACTCATGTGTCTACTTTGAGCTCAAACACACACACACACACTCACACGGGGGGTTCAGATTCTCCTAAAGGTCTCAGACGCTTTGACCATCAAACTGACCTTGAAGACAGAAAACACTCCAAACACACACACACACACACTCCAGCGTAATACCCACACTATCACAAAGGCTGTTTCAACCCACTCTTGAGGTCAAAAGGGAGATTGTCAAAAATATTCCAGTGCACTGAATCGATCGCATCCCAGAATGCACCACAAAAGTCAGCTGCTCACTACTCACTTAACAAACAAGATTTTTACTGTTAATAAAAAATAAGGCTGAATTTAAGTTAGTTCAAATGAAAAGAACAAAAGTTAAAAACAAAATAAGCGTTTGCAAAAGAATGAAAACTAAAAATAGCGCACTAAAACAAAGTAAAACGTAAAAGTGTCATACACAAAAAAATATATAAAT
>CM077208.1:1940820-1945724 GCA_039654625.1 Rhinogobio ventralis | reverse complement strand
CTGATATTTTATATATATAGTATTACAGTAAAAATGTCTTAAATTACTTAGCGTCTCTCTCTCTCTCTATATATATATATATATATATATTTTAAAATGTAATACAAAAAAAATTTGTATCAAATTTTTTATCAAATTTAAAATATCAAAACATCAAATGTCCAGTAAAAAATAAACAAAAATAAAATAATAATTAAATTAAATTATTTTTTTGCACTGTGATATTAATTTAATAACAATTAAACCCATTTAACTCTAAATTCTTATTACTGTAATGGTAATAAAACACATCTCACTCTCATTATTTCATCTGAGTTTAATCAAGTGCATAAAAACTGATATTAGAATCTAGTGCTGAAATCTGATTCAAAGCTGTGCAGAAACATCTGAAGTGTGTGTGAAAACCGCTCAACATGTATTTACACAACTATTTAACATGACATGTATTTATGTATTTAACAACATGTATTGTGCAACTGTCTAATTGCTCCTCAAGACCCTCGAGACATTCACAGCACAAACTTACCAATAACACACATTAACACACACACACTAAAATGGTGGGATGTTACAAAATTTCTTTTGCCCCTGGGTACGGACTAATTGAAAGAGTCTATCAGACACACACACACACACACACACACACACACACACGCACGCGCGCGCCTGGCCTTTAAAGTGAAAAGTGCTGGAGAACTAGAGTATGTGAGACTTCTGAAGTGTGTGTGTGTGTGTCTGTGTCTTCCTAGCTGACCTTGTCACTGCCTTCAGGCAAACAGCTTTGTTTCTTTATAAAGGTAAAGAAGTAAGACTCATGTGTCTACTTTGAGCTCAAACACACACACACACACTCACACGGGGGGTTCAGATTCTCCTAAAGGTCTCAGACGCTTTGACCATCAAACTGACCTTGAAGACAGAAAACACTCCAAACACACACACACACACACTCCAGCGTAATACCCACACTATCACAAAGGCTGTTTCAATCCACTCTTGAGGTCAAAAGGGAGATTGTCAAAAATATTCCAGTGCACTGAATCGATTGCATCCAGAATGCACCACAAAAGTCAGCTGCTCACTACTCACTTAACGAACAAGATTTTTACTGTTAATAAAAAATAAGGCTGAATTTAAGTTAGTTCAAATGAAAAGAACAAAAGTTAAAAACAAAATAAGCGTTTGCAAAAGAATGAAAACTAAAAATAGCGCACTAAAACAAAGTAAAACGTAAAAGTGTCATACACAAAAATATAATTTTATATATCCATATATACACCGATCAGGCATAACATTATGACCACTGACAGGTGAAGTGAATAGCACTGATGATCTCTTCATCACGGCTCCTGTTAGTGGGTGGGATATATTAGGCAGCAAGTGAACATTTTGTCCTCAAAGTTGATGTGTTAGAAGCAGGAAAAATGGGCAAGCGTAAGGATTTGAGCGAGTTTGACAAGGGCCAAATTGTGATGGCTAGACGACTGGGTCAGAGCATCTCCAAAACTGCAGCTCTTGTGGGGTGTTCCCGGTCTACAGTGGTCAGGATCTGTCAAAAGTGCTCCAAGGAAGGAACAGTGGAGAACCGGAGACAGGGTCATGGGCGGCCAAGGCTCATTGATGCACGTGGGGAGCGAAGGCTGGCCTGTGTCATAATGTTATGCCTGATCGTTGTATACACACACACACACACACACACACACACATAAAATATTGTGTTGTCAAATGACGAAAATTATGAAAACTACAACTAACTTAATTATAAAATAAAACAGAAAATAATAAATAATAAAAAACCTTAAATACAAACAAAATGAAATATTTAACTTAAAGTTGTTTAATCTTGCTTGTGCTCAAACTGGCTACACGTATCGAACTACAGTGAGGAATGAGACGCAGCCCAACCATCCAAAGAGGAAATAATATGTGTGATATAAATGTGTGTATTTTGTTTAGCCAGAGCTGACTGAGCTGCTGGTCTGTGACCTCGATCATCATCATTCCAGCTCAGGGCACTAAACCCTCCGGAAGTTCAACACTACAGTAATGAAGTGTGTACTGCAGGTGTCCTGAGGGACCCAATCCGTTAATCACTCCGTTAAAAAGAGCCCGAGTCAGCAGAGAAGCCGTCCGGATGACGTGCCGTCGCGCGCTGAAGCTCATTCTTGTGTTTTTGAGGAGGCGTGTGAGTATTGCAAACACAGACGCTCTGAAAGCCAGAGCGGCTGATCCTCGTTAGGAATGAATTCCTGCCCTCGGGTCTGCCTGCAGCAATTAAAGCCACATTATTACTCATCATAACGGACTGGAGTGCGTGTGAGAGCCTCGGCTAGACTATCAGAGGCCTTGTGTAGTCGCTGACGCAGTACGAATGATTTCACTGAATCAGAAACAACATTGGTAGCACTTTACAGTAAACTCCCGTTATTGTATTGATATTAACTATCAATGAGCAACACATGTTACAGTATTTATTCATCTTTGTTAATGTTAGTTAATAAACACACAACTGTTCATTGCTAGTTCACGTCAGCTCAGGTCCATTAAATAATATGAACAGATACTTTTAATAAAGTATTCATAAATGTTTAAATTAACATGAACTAACACTGATAAATGCTATAGAAGTGTTTTTCATTGTTAGCTCATGTTAACTAATGGAACCTTATTGCAAAGTGTTACACTGTAATATAAAACTATTGACATATATTACAATATTTGATGTTTGCGTGAGTGTGTGTTATGTGTCAATGTGTGTGTAAGTGTGTGTGTGTGACTGTGTGTGTGTGTGTGACTGTGTGTGTGAGTGTGTATGCGAGTGTTTGTGTGTGTGTATGAGTGTGTGTGCGTGACTGTGTGAGTGTATGTGTGTGTGTGAGTGTACGTGTGAGAGTGAGTGTGTGTTTGTGTGTGAGTGTCCATGTTTTATTTTGTGTGTGTGTGTGACTGTGTGTGTGAGTGTGTGTGTTATGTGTCAATGAGTGTGTGTGTGAGTGTACGTGTGTGTGTGTGACTGTGTGTGTGTGTATGCGAGTGTTTGTGTGTGTGAGTGTTATGTGTCAGTGTGTGTGTGCGTGTGCGTGTGAGAGAGTGTGTGTGTGAGTGTGTGTATGTGTGTGCGTGAGTGTTTGTGTTATGTGTTATGTGTCAATGTGTGTGTGTGCGTGAGTGTACGTGTGTGAGAGTGACTGTGTGTGTGTAAGTGTGTGTGTGACTGTGTGTGTGAGTGTGTATGCGAGTGTTTGTGTGTGTGAGTGTTATGTGTCAGTGTGTGTGTGTGTGTGTGTGAGAGAGAGTGTGAGTGTGTGTGAGTGTACGTGTTTTTATTCTTGTGTGAGTGTGTGCGTGACTGTGTGTGTGTAAGTGTATGTTTTTTTCTTGTGTGAGTGTACGTGTGTGTGACAGTGACTGTGTGTAAGTGTGTGCGAGTGTGTGTATGTGTGTGCGTGACTGTGTGTGTGTAAGTGTGTGTGAGTGTACGTGTTTTTATTCTTGTGTGAGTGTGTGCGTGACTGTGTGTGTGTGTAAGTGTGTGTGAGTGTACGTGTTTTTTTCTTGTGTGAGTGTGTGTGTGAGTGCACATGAATGTGAGTGTGTATGCGAGTGTTTGTGTGTGTGAGTGTTATGTGTCAGTGTGTGTGCGTGTGTGTGTGAGAGAGTGTGTGTGTGAGTGTGTGTATGTGTGTGCGTGAGTGTTTGTGTTATGTGTTATGTGTCAATGTGTGTGTGTGTGAGTGTACGTGTGTGAGAGTGACTGTGTGTGTGTGTGTTATGTGTCAGTGTGTGTGTGTGTGTGAGAGAGTGTGTGTATGTGTGTGCGTGACTGTGTGTGTGTGTGTAAGTGTGTGTGAGTGTACGTGTTTTTTTCTTGTGTGAGTGTGTGTGTGTGAGTGCACGTGAATGTGAGTGTGTATGCGAGTGTTTGTGTGTGAGTGTTATGTGTCAGTGTGAGTGTGTGTGTGTGAGTGCGCACGTGTGTGAGTGCACGTGAATGTGAGAGTATGTGTGTGTGTGTGTATGTGTGTGTTTGTGTGGGTGAGTGAGTGAGTGAGTGAGTGTGTGTGTGTGTGTGTGAGTGCACGTGAATGTGAGAGTGTGTGTGAGAGTGTCTGTGTAAGTGTGTAAAAGTATGTGTGAGTGAGTGTATGTGAGTGTCTGTGTGTCGTTTGTACTCACAGGTGTGACGGGCCAGTGAATAGTTGGAGCCGCCGCTGGTCAGACCGAACCCCTCGGGCACCTGAGTGCTGGTTCGAGCTCGTGACGGGAGTTTGGGGGGTTCGATCTCCGCACCGAACTCGGCCCCGATCACGCCCAGCAGGACGATGGCAGTCGCCTGTTTCCTCCTCTCCTCGTACGAGTTACAGATCTTCTTAGCGTTGGGTGGAAGGTTAGACAGGCAACCTGCAGACAGACAGAGAGATTCACGCAAGACAACATTAAACAGCATCCAGATTTCATTTCACGCTCACAGATTTCTGACAATGTTCAAATGATGTACAGCGATACTAAACTAAATAAAACTAAAACAATAAATAAATAAACTAGAATTTTTATAAAATAAATAATTTTCAGGAAATAAATCAATAAAAGTAACTCTTATATTAAATTATAAAAAATAATGTAAAATTATAAAATAATAAAATAAAAAATATATACTTACAAATAATTCTAAATATAAGTCAATAAAAAAAACTATAAAATAAAATTAAAAAATAAAATAATAAATATAAATAATAAAAATTAAGAAAATTAATTAATCAATTTAAGTAAATCGTTTAAAATAATAAAATATCTATAAATATAAAATTTATCCTTTCTCAGGAAATATATTTAATTTTTTATCATATATATATTTGAAAAAATATATATATATATTTTATTTTATTATTAATATTTCATATGTT
>CM077208.1:1920820-1933320 GCA_039654625.1 Rhinogobio ventralis | reverse complement strand
TTCAGGTTTCGTCTTTTCTGTATTCCCGACCTGGAATCTATTTGTCCCGAGGAGTCTTGAAACAAAAGACGGAGCAGAATTCACTTAGAAAGCGTCCGGCAAGTGCAAACGCAATTTATTAGTGAGGAGGAAGACGTGACCTTCTCTGGCCCTCGTTTCTGAAGGTTAAACACATTTTTATACTTTAAAACACACACACATGATCCAGAGCTCATATCTGGAGTTTCTAATCAAGTACAGTGAGGGAATGTCTGGGAATACAGAGCAGAGTACGACACACACACACACACACACTCAAACACACACACACACACACACACACTCAAACACACACACACACACACACACACTCAAACACACACACTCAAACACACACACTCCAACACACACACTCCAACACACACACTCACACTCACACTCACACTCAAACAAACACACACACTCAAACACACACACTCCAACATACACACACACACACACGCACATACACACACACGCACATACATACACACACTCACTAACTCACAAACACACTCACTCTCTCACGCCGTCACTCTTTCTCACACGCACACACTCGCACGCAAAATCACCCATACACATGCACACACACACACACAGACACTCAAACAAATACACTCAAACATACACACACCCACACACACACACTCAAACACACACACACACTCTCACACTCTCAGACACACACTCTCACACTCTCAGACACACACACACACTCACACTCTCAAACACACACTCTCAAACACACACAAACTCACACACACACACACACACAAACATACTCACACACACATACATACACACACCCAACTTACACACACTCACTAACTCACAAACACATTCACTCTCTCACGCAGTCACTCTTTCTCACACGCAAAATCACCCATACACATACACTCACACACACACTCTCAAACACACACATAACAAACATACTCACTCAAACACGCACACGTACACATACATACACACACACAACTTACACACACTCACTAACTCACAAACACACTCACTCTCTCACTTTCTCACACAAAATCACACACACACACACACACACACACACAAACAATAATACTTAAACACACACTCAAACACACTCACTCACTCAAACACACACACTACCGGTCAATTATTAATACCGGACATTTAATAAACAAAATGTAGTTTTAAAAATAATGCACACACTCTATTTATTTCCTAAATATTTACAGTATCTGCCAAAATACTGGTGCATCAGCAGCAGTCACACACACACAGTGATATGACTGTAAGTGTGCCAAAGTGCTTTAATCTGTTTTCATGTTCACTGTCAGTGCTTTTTTTACACTCTCCCTCTGTGTGTGTGTGCAAGAGAGAGAGAGACAGTTCAATAGCGCGACAGACGGCCAGTGTGTGTCCGCTGAGACTGGGGCTCGAGTGTCCATGATAAAAGAGTCCACAAAGCGATTCTGACCGCGACTCTCTTCAATACAGACCCCTCCTGCTCGCCCGCTTTCACACACGCCTTTATCAATAGGCCGCGGCGCTGAATAGCACAAACACTCTCTATTTGGCTTCCAGTCAATTAAGCTCTAAGCTGTCGGTAAACAGGACTTTTAACTTCCTCCGAAAGGCCTGAAAAAATTGGAGACACGCGTTTGCAGCAAAGAAGAGGAGAGGAGAAAGAAGGAAAACGAAGGTTTGTTGTTTGCAGACTAGCATGAATTACAGAGATTGAGTCGCGTGCGCTCACACACACGCACACACACACATAAAACTCCATTAGTGCAACTGACCAACAAACAACACTAATAATATCAATTCACTAATCACTTTTGATCAATTTAATGCATCCTTGCTAAATAAAAGTACTAATTTCTGTAAAAAAATCTTTTAATGCTTCTTTTAAAATGTTAATTAGTGTTAGTTGCAAATTCACTGTCTAACGGCCTCCAGCACCTTCTGCTTAAACCAAATCATGACCAGCTAGTTCAGACGCCACATCGTGCTAATCACTTACAGAACATTAACTTAAAAATATGATTGAAATAGCATTCTACTAACTACTACACAACATTCTACTAACTACTACACAACATTCTACTAACTACTATATAACATTCTACTAACTACTACGCAACATTCTACTAACTACTATATAACATTCTACTAACTACAATGTAACATTCTACTAACTACTACGCAACATTCTACTAACTACTATATAACATTCTACTAACTACTATATAATATTCTAACTACAATGTAACATTCTACTAACTACTATATAACATTCTACTAACTATGTAACATTCTACTAACTACTATATAACATTCTACTAACTACTATATAACATTCTACTAACTACAATGTAACATTCTACTAACTACTACGCAACATTCTACTAACTACATAACATTTTACTAACTACTACGCAACATTTTACTAACTACTACGCAACATTCTACTAACTACTATGTGACATTCTATTAACTATTATATAACATTCTACTAAGTGTAACATTCTACTAACTACTATGTAACATTCTACTAACTACTATGTACCATTCTACTAACTACTATGCAACATTCTACTAACTACTATATAACATTTTACTAACTACTACGCAACATTCTACTAACTACTATGTGACATTCTATTAACTATTATATAACATTCTACTAAGTGTAACATTCTACTAACTACTATGTAACATTCTACTAACTACTATGTACCATTCTACTAACTACTACGCAACATTCTACTAACTACTATATAACATTTTACTAACTACTACGCAACATTCTACTAACTACTATGTGACATTCTATTAACTATTATATAACATTCTACTAAGTGTAACATTCTACTAACTATGTAACATTCTACTAACTACTATATAACATTCTACTAACTACTACATAACATTCTACTAAGTGTAACATTCTACTAACTACTACGCAACATTCTACTAACTACTACGCCACATTCTACTAACTACTATGCAACATTCTACTAACTACTATATAACATTCTACTAAGTGTATCTTTCAACTAACTATGTAACATTCTACTAACTACTATATAACATTCTACTAACTACTATGTAACATTCTATTAACTACTATATAACATTCTACTAAGTGTAACATTCTACTAACTGTAAAATTCTACTAACTACTATGTAACATTCTACTAACTACTACGCAACATTCTACTAACTACTATATAACATTTTACTAACTACTATGCAACATTCTACTAACTATTATAATAACATTCTACTAACTACTATATAACATTCTACTAACTACTACGCAACATTCTACTAACTACTACGCAACATTCTACTAACTACTGCGCCACATTCTATTAACTACTACGCAACATTCTACTAACTACTATATAACATTCTACTAAGTGTAACATTCTACTTACTACTATATAACATTCTACTAACTACTACGCAACATTCTACTAACTACTATATAACATTCTACTAACTACTATGCAACATTCTACTAACTATTATAATAACATTCTACTAACTACTATATAACATTCTACTAACTACTACGCAACATTCTACTAACTACTACGCAACATTCTACTAACTACTGCGCCACATTCTATTAACTACTACGCAACATTCTACTAACTACTATATAACATTCTACTAAGTGTAACATTCTACTTACTACTATATAACATTCTACTAACTACTACGCAACATTCTACTAACTACTATTTAACATTTTACTAACTACTACGCAACATTCTACTAACTACTATATAACATTCTACTAACTACTACGCAACATTCTACTAACTACTATGTAACATTCTACTAACTACTACGCAACATTCTACTAACTACTATGTAACATTCTATTAACTACTATATAACATTCTACTAAGTGTAACATTCTACTAACTATGTAACATTCTACTAAATAGTATGTAACATTCTACTAACTACTACGCAACATTCTACTAACTACTATATAACATTTTACTAACTACTATGCAACATTCTACTAACTACTATGTAACATTCTATTAACTACTATATAACATTCTACTAAGTGTAACATTCTACTAACTATGTAACATTCTACTAAATAGTATGTAACATTCTACTAACTACTACGCAACATTCTACTAACTACTATATAACATTTTACTAACTACTATGCAACATTCTACTAACTACTATGTAACATTCTATTAACTACTATATAACATTCTACTATGTGTAACATTCTACTAACTATGTAACATTTTATAACTACTATGTAACATTCTACTAACTACTACGCAACATTTCACTAACTACTATATAACATTTTACTAACTACTACGCAACATTCTACTAACTACTATGTAACATTCTATTAACTACTATATAACATTCTACTAAGTGTAACATTCTATTAACTATGTAACATTCTACTAACTACTATATAACATTCTACTAACTACTACGCAACATTCTACTAACTACTATGTAACATTCTACTAAGTGTAACATTCTACTAACTACTATGTAACATTCTACTAACTACTACGCAACATTCTACTAACTACTATGTAACATTCTACTAAGTGTAACATTCTACTAACTACTATGTAACATTCTACTAACTACTACGCAACATTCTACTAACTACTATGTAACATTCTATTAACTACTATATAACATTCTACTAACTACTATGTAACATTGTACTATAAAACTAAGTAACTTTGCAACTGTGTCAACTAACTCTCATTAGAGCATTAGTAAAGTGTTAGGTTAGGGTTTACGTTAGTATAATAAGCTGACATGTACTTGCAAAGTTACTTATAGTCAACAGAATGTCTGAAGTGATAGCAGATATTAAGCAGACAGTCTACTAATACTCTAACGACTGCTAGTTGACATGTAGTTACAAAGTTACTTATAGTTAGAAGAATGTCTAAAGTGGACTATCGAAATAAAGTGTTAGCAATCCAACACATCTTGATGGGTAAATCGAGTCTAATCCTACATTATTACCAATTAAATATAAACTCAGAAATAAGGCACATTACGGACGTACAAATGACATCTGATGAAGGAATAACAAAACCAAACCATAATTTCTCATCGATTAAGCATGATGTCATGTAAAAGCTCAAACGGAGCAGAGAACAGAGAAGATTCTTGCATGTGTGTCATCTGAACCTTAGAGATGAAACTGCATGTGTGCAGAATGAACACATTCAGACACGAGACGTGTTGCATGGAGACACTGACGTGAGTGTGTGTGTGTGTGTGTGTGAGAGAGAGAGTGTGTGTGTGTGTGTGGTGGGACAGACGTCCCCACAACTTCCAGTAAGGTAAAGCGCCAGTAGGGTTGTGGGTGAGATCAATACTGTGGCTTCCAGCATCAGAGAGAGAGACAAGTCTCTGTGCAGATATGAAGACTAAATAAACCGAGTATATGGTCAATATCACAGAGACTACTGGTCTGGTCTGGTCTAGTGTAGTCTGGTCTGGTCTGACCTATGCTATACCTGCAGAATCAAAAACGGCATTTACAAAACAGACCATTTACACTCTGATAGAATTATGTTCAAAGCTATAATATGTAATGTAGCATTCAGAAGTTGGTAAAAAAAAATGTATAGTAAAATTGTGAAATATTATTTCAATTTAAAATGGCTGTTTTCTCTGTGAATATATTGTAATGTGTAATTTATTCCTGCGATCAAACCTGAATTTTCAGCATCATTACTCCAGTCTTCAGTGAAATTTCACGTTTAACTCAATGTGTTACTTACTGACTCTTTGTAATTATTTCTGAGTGAAAAATGTTTCCATAGTAAATCCTACACCATTTTTTCCCTGTGTACCCTAGTGTTTTAAAACACTTGTTAGTTTCATCACTGTTAGTACTCAGAGACGTGTAGCGCTCCCTGCTGGTTACACTAGTAAACACATGATGAGCGGATCCACAAAGCTTTCAGCAGAGATCGTTGGGTTTGGTATCATGTTGTCAGGATGGGAAATGCCATCCATGCTCTCGCGCTTGAAGTGTCTATTTTCCTCATTTTAACATAGTGCATTAGAAACAGACCTTCACCTCACATCATACTGAAAGCGTATGTGACATGTAGCACACTTAGTACACACACACACACACACACACACACACACAGAAGCGGATTCCATTAAAACCGAAATGTAAGTGGCCGTTTAAGAGAGTGAATCTCATCCAATTTAACATTCACAAAAGACGGTACAGCGACTCAAAGGAAACAGCCTTGAAGACAGAAAAGCAAGATGATCACCTCCTAAGCCATGATGGCTTTTTGAGGATGTTACCACAATTAAATGATTTCAGAGAGAGAAGAAGAAAGAAGGTATGACCCTTTTAAGGGCGAGAAGCTTTTATTTCCTGTCTGTGAGATCAGGTGTTTTCTTGCTCCCTTTAAAGGGACAGTTCACCCAAAAATATAAATCATGTTCTCATTCCAAACAAACATGACTTTCTTTTTTCTGGTGAAAAAGGAAGAATTTCGCAGAACGTTCATGCTGCTACTGTATGACTTCAGAAAATCATAAATATAGTCATATGAACTATTTTTCTGGTGTTTTCTGGAGTAACAGTCCACGAGCAGCCTGAACATTCTGCTAAACAACTTGTTTTGTGTTCTACATGAGAAAGAACATCATACGGGTTTGAACGACATGAGGGTGAGTAAATAATGACTGAATGTTCATTTTCTGGTGAACTATCCCTTTAAGAATCAAAAAGGCCACTTTGAGAGCGACAGAACTTTTTAGAGCGAGTGCTGATGTCATCAGTAAACTGGAGCGCAAACGCAACAGAAGCATTAAACGAAATGAACCAGAACACACACACACACTCTCTCACACACAGTCCTTCAATCAATTGTGCAATTTAATTTTAACCTTATTTTACCTTTTTTGCTACATGGAAACGAAGCAAGGAGAAAACAAAAAAAAGAGATAAGGAAAGAAGTGATTAATAATCAACTAACTTGATGAATTAATGAATATTAAATATTAATACGCAAAAAAATGCATTAAATATATGAAATAAATAATGAGATATATGGAGAAGTATATGAAGAAAAATAAAATAGAGGGAAATGCAAAAATGCATAGTATAAACAAAATATGAACAAAAACTTTATGATTATGAATTATATAGGTAAAATATGCAAAAATATATGGGGGGGGGCAGTGATGAAAAAATATATGGGTGAAAATACTGTATAAGAAATTAAATGAAATGTTTTTTTTTATTCTATATGATTTGGCTATGGTATGACTATTTATCTATATAAATGTGTGTATATGTGTGTGTGGCCTGGTAAACCCTAAATTATTATGACAAAGATGGCAATATCCGAAATATTGTGTCCTTGTGAGGAAATTTTTTGGTCCCCATGAGGGAAAACAGTGTTTTTTGAAAATGTAAAAATGCAGAAAGTTTTGTGTAATGGGTAGGTTTAGTGTAAGGGGAGAGAATATATATTTTTAAACTATTATGTCCATGGAAAGTCCCCATAAAACATGAAAACAACATGTGTGTGCGTGTGTGTGTCTGAGCAGAGCAGGTGCAGGCTCTGTGTGTGTAGTCAACACTAGCTGGTTTTCAACTTTGTCAAATCAGTCAAGAAAGTGTCTATTAACCTCAGTGTGAGTGTGTGTGTGGTTGTACCCGAGCAGGACCATCTGTCACCCCCTCCTGCCCCTTTTACCCCCTGATGGGAGCAGGCGTGCTGCTCTCTGGGCTGTTTCAGGGGGGTTTAACCCCACAATATCCTGCCAGCAAAAGAAACTGCCCCACCAGCCGGCCCCAACTCTGAACTCCACTCAGTAGTGCTGTTTACTAAAGTACTAGTGCTGATAGTGCTGTTGATCAAACCTCCAGTATTAAAGGTGAGTGTGTGTCATCCTGAAACCACCCATAACAACCTAGCACTGCACAGCAACAGTCTAAAACACTCAGAATCCCTAGCAACTGCATAGCAACAGCTTAAAACACTCAGAAAACCCTACCAACTGCAGAGCAACAACCTAAAACAATCAAAACATAGCAACGGCACAGCAACAGCTTAAAACACTCAGAATCCCTAGCAACTGCATAGCAACAGCTTAAAACACTCAGAACACCATAGCAACTGCATAGCAACAGCCTAAAACACTCAGAACACCCTAACAACTGCATAGCAACTGCCTAAAACACTCAGAATACCATAGCAACTGCATAGCAACAGCTTAAAACACTCAGAACACCATAGCAACTGCATAGCAACAGCTTAAAACACTCAGAACACCATAGCAACTGCATAGCAACAGCCTAAAACACTCAGAACACCCCAGCAACGGCACAACAACAGCTTAAAACACTCAGAACACCATAGCAACTGCATAGCAACAGCCTAAAACACTCAGAATACCATAGCAACTGCATAGCAACAGCTTAAAACACTCAGAACACCATAGCAACTGCATAGCAACAGCCTAAAACACTCAGAACACCATAACAACGGCACAACAGCCTAAAACACTCAGAACACCCTAACAACTGCATAGAAACTGCCTAAAACACTCAGAATACCATAGCAACTGCATAGCAACAGCTTAAAACACTCAGAACACCATAGCAACTGCATAGCAACAGCCTAAAACACTCAGAACACCATAACAACGGCACAACAGCCTAAAACACTCAGAACACCCTAACAACTGCATAGCAACTGCCTAAAACACTCAGAATACCATAGCAACTGCATAACAACAGCTTAAAACACTCAGAACACCATAGCAACTGCATAGCAACAGCCTAAAACACTCAGAACACCATAACAATGGCACAACAGCCTAAAACACTCAGAACACCCTAACAACTGCATAGCAACTGCCTAAAACACTCAGAATACCATAGCAACTGCATAGCAACAGCTTAAAACACTCAGAACACCATAGCAACTGCATAGCAACAGCCTAAAACACTCAGAACACCATAACAACGGCACAACAACAGTCTAAAACTCTCAGAACACCCTAGCAACTACAAAGCAACAGCCTAAAACACTCAGAATCCCCTAGCAACTGCATAGCAACAGCCTAAACATTCATAACACCCTATTGCAACTGAACAGCAACAGCTTAAAACACTCAGAACACCCTAGCAACTGCAAAGCAACAGCCTAAAACACTCAGAATCCCCTAGCAACTGCATAGCAACAGCCTAAACATTCATAACACCCTATTGCAACTGAACAGCAACAGCTTAAAACACTCAGAACACCCTAGCAACTGCAAAGCAACAGCCTAAAACACTCAGAATCCCCTAGCAACTGCATAGCAACAGCCTAAACATTCATAACACCCTATTGCAACTGAACAGCAACAGCCTAAAACACTCAGAAAATGCTAGCAACTGTACAAACACCACTCATAATTCCTCACACACACAAAAACCTCTTCTCTCAGTTTCCTGTAAACTCTCAATCTCTTTGCCGGGTTCAGGTCACAGACTTTGCTCTGGACATCAAAGCTGAAGTTTTAACATCTGTCTGTCTCTGGCTGTATTTGCCCAGTGTGGCTCCACTGTGTGCTGAATTATTAATTTCCTTGTGTTTAATGATCTTGGAGTCTGTTCTCTGTCTTATGAACAATACTGTCCTGTTACCATTATGACATCATCATCATTTGAACTAAGTCCAGATCAACATGTGAACGACCCGTGATCGGGGAACACAAAAATGTCCTCATGCACTCTTAAAGAAACAGAGCACTAAATCTGCCAATTCATGCTTTCGCATAGTCAGACGTTTCTGTAAATTCTCTTCAAACTGTTACTCTGCAGTGACCTGAAAGACTACATGGACCAAAGCAAGTTCATGTTCAGTATGACTGAAAACGAATTATGAATGAATTATGAATCATGATGCCTCATCTTAGGTGATTCCATCAAGAACATCAAACCAGACACCAAGACTCAAATACCTGCAAGACCATTTATCATGAAATCCTGGATTCCATGGTATGACTCCATTGAAGAGCAGGAAGAAATGAAAGTTACTATAAAAATTATTAACCGTGCTGCATAGATGATAAGACACTTGTGTCTGGAAAAACTGACGAGTGCAAACAGACAAACAGAAGGTGTTTGGTTCAGGTCAGAGAGCTGGGGAAATCACTGCTTATCTTTCATTTATTTGGGCTTTTATTGGGTCACTGTTCATTTTACGAGGATCCAGAACAGCCTGAGGGCAAATGCTCACACACACACACACACACACACTCATAAAGTCAACGGAAAACCTACTGATGAACAAACACTTGTGAAGACACAAACAAAAGCACACAAGCTAAATCTGTCATTTTCAGTTGTAGTTGCTCTACAGGGTTAAAGAAAACAATCTACAACGTGTGCCGTGGTCAAAGGTCATAGCACCACATGAGCATCAACAGGGAAGGGAAGAAATCAGACAGGTAAAAGCTAAACTCCAACATTCAGAAGATGAGCTATGAGAAGAGACACGAAGAGATAAGTCGAGACAACAGGAGAAATGAAGAGATGAGATGAGGTTATAAGTAGCTGCGTTTACATGGACCCTAATTATCAGATTCTAATCGTAGTAGTAGCACAGTCTGAATAAAAAGTCACATGTAACCACTTCGATCGGAATTAATTGGTCAAATCCGATTGAAATGTCATTCGGATTGTAAGGGGTGGTTTAAACCTTTTCTATTCCATTCGATAGTACATGTAAACACAGAAACGGGAAAGTTCTGCGCATGTGCAATGACATAGAAATGGTGTAATGACATATGACGCGTGGAATGAGCTGTTGTTGTTGAATATAGTTTAATAAATGACTGTCGTGTCATTCTAAAATGTTCATTCCATTGCTGCAGGACAATGTTGTCCCAACACAATGTTGTCTTCCCTTCCCACAGCAGGGAAGGGAAGAAAAGGGCAGGGCAGAGAAGGGATGGGATGGGACAGGCAGGGATGGGAAGAAAAAGGCAGGGAAGGGATGGCCAGGGATGGGAAGAAAAGTCCAGGGAAGGGATGGGATGGGATGGAAAGGGGAGGAAAGGGAAGGGATGGAATGGGATGGGAAGAAAAGGGAAGGGATGGGAAGAAAAGGGAAGGGAAGAAAAGGGCAGGGAAGGGATGAGATGGGATGGGATGGGATGGGATGAGATGGGATGGGATGGGATGGGATGAGATGAGATGAGATGAGATAAGATGAGATGGAATGGGATGGGATGGGCAGGGACAAAATTATATAAGATGTGAAGAGATGAGATTAAAAAAAGATGAAAGAAAAGAAAGAAGCATGAAGAGAAGAGGATGAAATGAGGATGATGAGATGAGAAGAGACAAGATTAAAACAAAAGAAACAAGAAGCAAATCAAAATGGAAGAGAAGGAAAGAGAAGATACAAGAAGAGAAGAGACTAGATGAGAAATGAAGTGAGGTGATACAAGAAGATACGATAAGAAAAGAAGAAAAGGGTCAAATGGAAGAGAAGGAAAAAGAAGATATGAGATGACACGAGGCATGAATAAATGAGGTGATACATGAAGAAATAACAGGTTGAAAAAGCAAAACTGAAGAGAAGAAGTGAGACATGAGAAGCGAAGAGATGATCCAAGAAGAGATGAAAAAAGAAGAGAAGTCAAGAAACAAGGCGAAATGAAGGAGAAGAGCATGACAGGTGTCATCACCTTTGACCTCTGACCCCCGAGAGGCTGCAGTGCTCTTCTGTCATTCTGTGTCCTGAGCGCGTCGAGCCATTCTGAGACAGAGACTAACCGCACTGCGTCTGCGCTGTCACGTTTGTAAAATGATCATGTATTTGTAAAGAGGTTACGCAGCGCTAACATGATTGTGTGTTTGCAGACTGATGATGCATTTGAGAGCTGAATTCTGGGCTGTCATAGAGGGGTTTTCCATCTCTGTCATGATCCGGCGGACGAATCATCCGTCCTGGGAAATATTAGACGTGTACATACACACATGACGCATGCATTTTAGGAAAAAACAACCTTTTACAACACAAATGAAAACACAAAAACACTCTGCTCCTACTGGTCTAGAAGAAGCTCCGCCCACTTCCTGTAACCGTAATCATGACATCTGAGATGGGGGTGGATTCCCTCTGACCTTTGACCTCTCCAGCTCCTAACATGACAGTGACTGCATCTCCCACAAGATATTTCTGATACTTCTGCTATGATGAATGTTTTCAAATGTTTTATTTACATGAACTAGGAGTGGTAATATATATATATATAATAGATTACATAAAATAATGATAAATTATTCAAATAATTAAATTCCATAATACCAATATAACAATGTTCTTCATGGTTTTTTTTATTACCAATGACTTTTCTAGTTTATGTGATTACAGTGTTTTAAAAATGATTTCTGTAATATAATAAAATTAAATATTAAAATAAATAAAAATACAATATTT
>CM077208.1:1883320-1905820 GCA_039654625.1 Rhinogobio ventralis | reverse complement strand
TGACGAGTGTTAAAGACGTTTCACAAGGGAAAATGTTTATGTATTATTTATTAATTTTTTTTATTTTTATTTAGGATAGTATATTTTTTACCCTTATTTTCCATGATCTAAAGAATTAAAAGGTTGTCATTTGAAAGTGTGTAGGTCGACTTGCATTATTATGCTGTTATATTAGGATTATATATTCAGTGGCATAAAATAGTTTTAAAATGACAATAATATCGTTTATTGTTTATCGCGAAACAAAAAGTAGTTATCGTGACAGGCCTAAGTGTGAGCATGTGTGTAAATGTGAGTGTGTGTGTGTGTGTGTGTGTGAGTGAGTGTGAGCATGTGTGTAAATGTGAGTGTGTGTGTGTGAGAATGTGAGAGAGTGAGTGAGAGAGTGAGTGTGAGCGTGAGCTAGTGAGTGAGTGTGAGCATGTGCGTGAGTGTGTGAGAATGTGAGTGAGTGTTAGCATGTGTGAGTGAGTATCATCTATAAAATATCATCTCAATAAAAGAGCAAATACTAAATTGCCAAAAGACAGTAGTACTGTTACAAACTCAATAAATGTGTGTGTGTGGGACAGATCGGTTTCACTGACCCCTGCAGTCCTTTACCCTGCTGAGGTCACTGCTGCCACGGTAACATTAGACTGACCAGCAACCGTCACCATGGCAACCGTTCCCAGGGGCCACTGCTTGCCTCCCATCAACGGCCCATAGAGACACACACACACACAGAAGCTTTCTTGTTGTAAATGACTTTAGACAGACACACACGGGCACAAAAGTACACACACAATGTCACACACTGTGATGTTTTATATACTGTAGGTGACATTGCGGCTCTGTTCTAAACTCTAATGAGCCGTCTACTGTCCACACACCTTCTGACGGAGCATCTTCAATGAAATGGAACCTCATAAAGTGACAAATTTGTAATACATACCTTACAAGACAGCACAATTATATACATCTATATTTTAAAGTATTTCTATTATGGGCAAACAGATCATGAATATTGATGACTCATCCTGCACCACACAGATTTTTGTCCAATCAAATGCTCTCTAGAATGAAAAAAATCAAATTTGTCCAATCAAATGCTCCCCGAAAAAAAAAACCCACCTGCCGCTGACTAGCAAGCAGAACAGATCAACATTCCCGTTTCAATAGGAAATACATCAACACAGGGGAAAAACTGTGCTCAACAATTTCTTAAAGTATGAAGTACAAAAACAAAGAACAGACAGCAAAGCTGAGACTGAAATGATCCGCTCTTAGAGGTTCAGAACAAACCCTAAGCAGAATGTTTGAAGAACATCAATACAGCACAAACACTGAAATAAGACCTGCGAGGGCGGGAGGGATCGAACGCGGGTTTGGACCAAACAATCGAACTGAGTGTAAAAACAGCCGCAGACACATTATATCCTGCCCTGTGTTTGTGTGTTTTCACACTCCTCATCTGCTTTGATGAGCGGCGTGTCTGGAGGTTTTCTCCTCAGCGCTGTGAGGTTTGTGCTGATAAACTGAATCTCAAAGATTCCTGATTCACCCCAGGATCTCCTGGAAAACTCCTGTACAGTTCCCACGACCTGGAGTGTTTGTGCTGGTTCATCTGTGGCCAACTACATCAATGTGCTTGGAAGATGCATCTGACTTCCTGTGTGCGCCAGGAAGTACAAAACATGCTCTGACACTTTCACATGCAATCATGCAGTGCTGCTGTAAGGACTTATGGATGTGCTGCGGTGCTGGCTAGATGTCACAGAGATACATAAAAGTTAGATCGGACGGACGGACAAACGGATAGATGATAGATGGATAGAAGTATATATGGATGGAACAATAGACAGATAGACGGATGGATGGATGGACCGATAGACAGATAGATAGATAGATGTATATATGGATGGATGGATGGAATGATAGACTGATACATGGATGGAACAATAGACGGGTGGATGGATGAATGTATGGATGGATGGACCAGACGGATATATAGATGGCTGGATGGATGGAATGATAGATGGATAGATGTATATATGGATGGAACAATAGACAGATGGATGGATGGATGGAACAATAGACAGATGGATGGATGGATGGATGGATGGATGGATCGATCGATAGAAATATAGATGTATATATGGATGGAACGATAGACAGATAGACGGATGGATGGATGGACCGATAGACAGATAGATAGATAGATGTATATATGGATGGATGGATGGAATGATAGACTGATATGTGGATGGAACAATAGACGGGTAGATGGATGAATGTATGGATGGATGGACCAGACGGATATATAGATGGATAGATGGCTGGATGGATGGAATGATAGATAGATAGATGTATATATGGATGGAACAATAGACAGATGGATGGATGGATGGATGGATGGATGGATAGATGGATGGATAGATGGACCGAGATAGATGGATGGATGGAACGATAGATGGATGGACAGATAGATGGATGGATGGATGGACAGAAAGACGGACGGATGGATAGATAGATGGAACGTTAGACGGATAGATGGATATATGTAAGGAACAATAGACGGATGGATGGATGGATAGAACGATAGACGGATTGATGGATAGATCTATATATATAAACCTGAAGTGTGTGTGTTGACTGAGATTGAGCCGCAGGAGTGTTCAGTGCGATACTTACGGGAGCTGACCGCGTCCACATACTGCGGCAGATACGGCGCCCACATGTCAATGGTGTCCTTCCTGCCTGACTGACCAATCCGGCGCAATTCAGCCAAGAGGAGCGCCTGGGCCGCCTCTCGAACCTGCAACATACACACACACACACACACACGTCAGGTTTACACACAGATACTGCAGCGCTCCTGCTGAAAAGACTCTCTTTAAGAAAGCCGCAGCAGCCGAACTCAAATGACAGACTGCTGAGATGAAGCCCACAAATAAAGCACAAGCCTGAAAGAAGCCATTGAGAGAGATGGAGTGTGTGTCTTTGTCCCGCGGGGTTAGCAGGTGCTAAAGCTGCAAGATACGAATGAAAGTAAATGCGAGAAGAGAGAGAGAGACAGAGAGGGACCCTTGGAGAAAAAGGATTAAGGATGCTTAACAGAGCGTCTCTTTCTTTCTTTTCTTTCTTTCTCTCTGTCCGTCTTTCTTCATTTCGCTCTCAGTGTGGCGTACGACACCTCTGCGGTCACGGGCGTCACACTCTGACAAACACAGATCGTTGCTCACAAAAACAAAAGACTTATGGTAAATTATACATTAAATAATAAGGGAGTCTTGATTGTGTTTTTGGGCTCTACTAGAGCAGGTTTTCCTGCTTGAATGTTGATTATTTCCCTCATATTCTCCATTGTTGCAGCTCCTCTCTTCCCATTCTGTCAGTAACGCTCTGTTTAGTTCCTGTCTCTATGAAGCCCCTCCTTCTGAAAAGCTCACTGTGCTCTGATTGGTCGGTGTGTTGTGATTGGTCTAGGTCTTCCAGCGTGTTTGGGAAATGTCCCGCCCCCTTACCTTAACCGCCAGTTTCTACACACTACTCACCAACTCAACCAGGCCCCGCCCCTTTGTTCCGCATATGAATGATTTAAATTAGGAATATTGTGACGTGTTGGTTCCCAGAACAAAACTCAAGACTACAATGGAGGCGTTTCAGGGAGTTCAGAAACACTGACACTGATAGAGAGAAGAACTTTGCTTTTTCACATGTTCATCTTTCTTTAGTGAGTAATGTTGCTGTTTAAGCATGAAAAAGCAAAGTAACTCCTCTTTAATATTATTGGAAATTAAAACAATCATGTAATAATAATCATTAGAGCTGCACAATATATAGCTAAAACTGCAAACCTCAACCAACTACAATTTCAGTTAAAAAGTGTAGGTTTTTAGGACAAAATTCAAAATGGCCGACGCCCACAATAGTCAATATGGGGAAATCGACTCGGCATGATGCACTGAATCAAAAGAGGGCAAACCATTAAGAATTTGTTAGCAAAAAATACACATTTTCATATTTTCATAGGTGGTGCTGCATGTAGCCTCAGGACATGCTTGGGATGACACGTACCAAGTTTGGTCTGAATAAGCCGAAGCGTTGCGGAGATATTGCGTCCAATTATGCATGCTCTTCGGCAAATTCGTTCGCACGTTATTTGAGAGCGGTTGGGTTTATCAAAAAGCTTTTGATGGTCTGTAGATGATCTCATTCAATTTTCATGAAAATCAAATGAACAGTCTAGGAGGAGTTTGAAAAAGTAGGTTTTTCGGCTGGAAAATTTGGCGGGTGCAATCCTATGATGGAAGGAGCCAAGGAATCAGAGGAAAAAAACATTTTGTTTCTATCCTGTACGGTTTGAAAAAATTATTAGCATAAATGTAAGTGAAAATTTGGACAGTTGAGCGGAAGAAGCAGCGGAAGAATACATACAGCTGCAAGCAGCAATTATCGGGGCCAAGCACAAAGAACAAGAACAGTCATGCCAACATGGTTGGTAGCATCAGACCAACTGCAAAAACGTGCAATTGAAGAAAATCATAAATATAGTCACTGGTAAAATTATTGAATGATTTATCACTTTCAACCAATAGGTGGCGCTGTGACCAAATTGATGTGGTGTGGTCAGAGTGAGGTGATAATGACAAAATTAAAAGTTAACTTTTTGTCGGCACGGTTTTCGTGAAAATTGGACAAACGGTCTAGGAGGAGTTAGAAAAAGTAGCTTTTTAAAAAAAAAAATCTAAATAGCAGACAGGAAGTTCTGCAAAATATGGCAAAATGGGTATCCATGTTCTCGGCATGACCAAGAAATCTATTAAGACCAGTTTCATTATAATAGGCAAAATTAATCACAAGACATTAGCATTTTTGGAATTTTCATTATAACCTTTGACCACAAGGTGGCGGTGCCCCAAAATCTTTTGCGTACCTTCAGGACAAAGACACATAAAGAGTTTCGTAACGATACGCCAATGCGTTCATAAAATTTTTGACAAAATTCAAAATGGCGATATGGGAAACTTGGGTATTGTTCGACTCGGCATGCTGCACCGAATCTAAAGAGACCAAGCGCCAAAGCTTTCAGAAGTTATAAGCAAAAATGTCAATTTTTCATATCTCCTGACCACTAGGTGGCACTGCGCAGAAACTGTGCAGGTCGCCTCAGGTCATGGTTGTCATAACACACACCAAGTTTGGTCAGAATACAGTAAAGCGTTGCGGAGATATAGCCTCACGTTCATTTTGGTGTGCACTTCATCAAATTCGTTCGCAAGTTATTCCAGAACTGTTTGACGAATCAAACTGAATTCCGTAACTTTTTGTTGGCATGGTCTGAAGATGATCTGGATCAAAGGAATCAGAGGAAAGTATTTTGTTCCTAGCCCTTACGGTTCAAAAGTTATTAGTACAAACGTAAGTCAGACTTTGGACAGTTGGTGGCGCTAGAGGGATTGAGTTAGAGACTCCAAATTTGCTGTGGTGAATGTTTGGACTGTCCTCTATCTGTGTGCCAAATTTCACAACTTTTTACCATACGGTTCTATGGGCTGCCGTAGACTCAAGAGTGGAAAAAGAAGAAAAAGAAACGGAAGCCAACGGATACAATAGGTACCTACGCACCTTTGGTGTTTGCCCCCTAAATATATAATTACTGAAATATCAATACACTACTTTAATACCTCCAGGCAGCGGTCCTGCCATCTGCGCGCCAGCATCTCCAGAAGAGGAGGTCTGAATTTATCCAAACCCAGGAGATCCGGAAGCATGACACAATGCATGGCGGCCAGCTGACTCCACCCTACACAAACACACAATCGCACAGAGAGTCAATCACAGCCATTCACAACTAACAGCCCTGCTGCTCTGAAGCCCATCCTTACAGGACCCTAGAGAAACCACAGAGAAACATGAGCAACACAGAATCACATATATCAGAAATATATGGAACAGCTTTTGGGAGGAGAAAACGGACTCAACTTCAAAGAAATGACGTTTCTTTGTGAAACGAGATCAACAAACTTACCTTTAGAAAAATATTCTTACAGCCATCGGGTTATAGAAACTGATATAATTCATGAAAAAAATGAGAGTGCAAACACTGAAGCATTAATGCAAAGATATCATTTAAAATGTACCACCATGAATTTTTTAAACCGCTTGTGGAAACCGTATTATATATTTGGAATTGGTATTTCAATTATTAATGTTCAAGATTTTGTGACAGGTCTCATTTGTTAATATTACTTAATATATTAACTAACATGAACTAACAATTAACAATGTGTTTTACAGCATTTATTAACCTTTGTTGATGTTATTTAATAATAACAGAAATGTTAATTGTTTGTTCATGTTAATGCATTAACTACGCTTTTAAAAAAATTATTAGTAAATGCTGAAATTAACATTCACTAAAATTAAGTTAAAATGCATTGTTGGTTCACATTAATGTAGTAAAATAATGCTACAAGCAGTACATTTTACCTCCAAATGTATTTTCATATAACTAAATTATTAATAAAAAATAATGCATTGTGGAAATGGGGCATTTTCTAATATTATAAAGAAATACAAATTTCAGAAGCATTTTAAAACATTGATTTTTTTTCACAGAACGTCTCTAAAATAAAAATACAATTATTTTGGTAACACTTTACAATAAGGTTTCATTTGTTAACATGAACAATAAACTATACTTCTACTGCAGTTATTGATCTTAGTTATTTACTAATACATTATTAAAATCCAACGTTGTATTTGTTAACATTATTTTAACAAATATGTTTATGTGATTTATGAGGACACAAATGTGTATAATGACATGGGTATTACACTGGTATTACAACGTAAGCATGAAATATGAGGACATTTCCTGTGTCCTCATAATAAAAATAGCTTTAAAAACATACTAAACAATGTTTTATTAAAAATGTAAAAATGCAGAATGTTTCCTGTGATGGGTAGGTTTAGGGGTAGGGGTAGTGTGTGTGTGTGTGTGTGTGTGTGTGATGGGTAGGTTTAGGGGTAGGGGTAGTGTGTGTGTGTGTGATGGGTAGGTTTAGGGGTAGGGGTAGTGTGTGTGTGTGTGTGTGTGTGTGTGTGTGATGGGTAGGTTTAGGGGTAGGGGTAGTGTGTGTGTGTGTGTATGTGTGTGATGGGTAGGTTTAGGGGTAGGGGTAGTGTGTGTGTGTGTGTGATGGGTAGGTTTAGGGGTAGGGGTAGTGTGTGTGTGTGTGTGTGTGTGTGATGGGTAGGTTTACGGGTAGTGTGTGTGTGTGTGTGTGTGTGTGTGTGTGATGGGTAGGTTTAGGGGTAGGGGTAGTGTGTGTGTGTGTGTGTGTGATGGGTAGGTTTAGGGTGAAGGGTAGTGTGTGTGTGTGTGTGTGTGTGTGTGTGTGTGATGGGTAGGTTTAGGGGTAGGGGTAGTGTGTGTGTGTGTGTGTGTGTGTGTGATAGGTAGGTTTAGGGGTAGGGGCAGTGTGTGTGTGTGTGTGTGTGTGTGTGATGGGTAGGTTTAGGGGTAGGGGTAGTGTGTGTGTGTGTGTGATGGGTAGGTTTAGTGTGTGTATGTGTGATGGGTAGGTTTAGGGGTAGGGGTAGTGTGTGTGTGTGTGATGGGTAGGTTTAGGGGTAGGGGTAGTGTGTGTGTGTGTGTGTGTGTGTGTGTGATGGGTAGGTTTAGGGGTAGGGGTAGTGTGTGTGTGTGTACGTGTGTGATGGGTAGGTTTAGGGGTAGGGGTAGTGTGTGTGTGTGTACGTGTGTGATGGGTAGGTTTAGGGGTAGGGGTAGTGTGTGTGTGTGTGATGGGTAGGTTTAGGGGTAGGGGTAGTGTGTGTGTGTGTGATGGGTAGGTTTAGGGGTAGGGGTAGTGTGTGTGTGTGTGTGTGATGGGTAGGTTTACGGGTAGTGTGTGTGTGTGTGTGATGGGTAGGTTTAGGGGTAGGGGTAGTGTGTGTGTGTGTGTGTGTGTGTGTGTGATGGGTAGGTTTAGGGTGAAGGGTAGTGTGTGTGTGTGTGTGTGTGTGTGTGTGATGGGTAGGTTTAGGGGTAGGGGTAGTGTGTGTGTGTGTGTATGTGTATGTGTGTGTGATGGGCAGGGGTAGGGGTAGGGGTAGTGTGTGTGTGTGTGTGTGATGGGTAGGTTTAGGGGTAGGGGGAGTGTGTGTGTGTGATGGGTAGGTTTAGGGGTAGGGGGAGTGTGTGTGTGTGATGGGTAGGTTTAGGGGTAGGGGGAGTGTGTGTGTGTGATGGGTAGGTTTAGGGGTAGGGGGAGTGTGTGTGTGTGTGTGATGGGTAGGTTTAGGGGTAGGGGTAGTGTGTGTGTGTGTGTGCGGTGGGTAGGTTTAGGGGTTGGGGTAGTGTGTGTGTGTGTGATGGGTAGATTTAGGAGTAGGGGTGTGTGTGTGTGTGTGTGTGTGTGAGAGATGGGTAGTGTAGGGGGATAGAATGTACAGTTTGTACAGTATAAAAACCCTCATGTCTATGGAATGTCCTCATAATGATAGGTGCACCAACATATGTGTGTGTGTGTGTGTGTGTGTGTATAAAGTAAGCATGCAGTCCAAGACAATTGCATTGACACAGACAGAAAAACAAGACAGACAGAAAACGACTACAAGCACAGGTACAGCAGAAGAGTGAACCTTGAGACAGAACGCGTCACACAAACACAATAAACACACACAGGCACTGAGCGCGAGGCGGACGGAAAGCACAGGGAGAGAAAACGAGCGCGGCTAAAGAAAAGAAAGAGAGAGTGAGAGAGAGAGAGACAGAGAGAGAGGGAGAGAGGCCTTTATTCAGAGAGAATACCTTCATTGACTGAGGGAGAGTGAGACACTCCTGAAGCAGAAGACGGGACAGCGACCGCAGCTTGAAAAGAGAGGAAAAGAAACGTGAAACAGAAAGAAAGAAAGAAAGAAAGAAAGAAAGAAAGAAAGAAAGAAAGAAAGAAAAGCCCACAACAGAGTAAATGAAAGTAAATGATTATTAAATGAAAATAAACACAAGGAAAATACCTAGAAACTAACTGGTTATTAGAATTCTAGTTTTTATAATTATTAACTACGGTAACAGTTTCCACAAAATATGACTGGGTAGTATTTAAGACAAAAATTGTATAAATGTATAGGAATAATTGGTAAGACTTTACATTACGCTCTTATTAGTTAACATTAGTTATTAACTAACATTATGTTGCCGTATTTATTAATCTTTGTTAATGTTAGTTAATAAAATACAGCTGTTAATTCATGTCCACAATAATATTAACAGATACAACTTTTGTATTTTTATTTCATGTATTAGTAAACGTTGAAATTAATATTAATTAAGATTAATAAATGCCTTATTCATTGATAATTCATGTAAACTAATATATTTAACTAATGTTAACAAAAGGAACTTTTTTGTAAAGCGTTACAGAATACATTTTTTTAAATCAATTATAAAAATGTTGTATAGTTGCATGAATAAAATTAAATAATAATTAGCAAAAAGCTGCTTAAATATTTTTTATGTCAACTTCTACTAAAGTAGTTCAGCATTTACCCTAAAACAGTTACTGTACTGTTGAATCATCAGATATTAATAAACTCTATATATTTATATATTAATGTGTGTGTGTGTGTGTTAAAATAAATCTAAACTGTAAACCATTAATAGAGTATTGCACTAATACAAGCCATTAGTCAAGTCATCAAAACATTTTGCCGCACCTGTAAAATGAACAATTATTAACATTACAAAATTCAAATTCTCCCTGACTATAACAAACAGTAAAATCAACAGAAAATAAAATGACAAAGAGATGCCTGTCCTTTTGACAAACTAAAACCAACCTTTCACAAATGGCAAATGCAGTTCTTAAAACACACATTCATTAAGAGATTGACAGCTGTGATTGAGTGAGCAAGAACTACAAATCCCATGAGTGCTTGAGAGAGAGAGAGAGAGAGAGAGAGAGATGGCAGAGCGAAGCCATGCATGCAGACAGAGAGACAGGGATCCGCCGCACCTGCAGTGTGGAGAGAAAACTTCAACAAACAGAGTGGACGGTGTTTTTCTACAAGCACAACATTTTCAGTTAGGATGTGTTCGTGCACATTCAGTGGTGTCCAACAGTGGAAGGGGAAACCTGTTTTTAGTTCGATTAAACCATCAAAATATGAGGAAAATATTTTAAATTGAGGGAAGAACAAAAACACTAAACTTGGTTAAGGTCTTTCTATCTGACAAAATTATTTGCCAAAATCATTTAAATCATTGATAAAAAATAAAAAAAAAGGGAAAAAAAAACCCACACACTAAAAAAAAGACCATCTTTAAAACCATTTTAAAAACCAGGGACAACACCCTGGCAACCGCACATTAACACCCTGGCAACTGCACAACCACATATCAACACCCTGGCAACCGCACATCAACACCCTGGCAACTGCACATCAACACCCTGGCAACCACACATCAACACCCTGGCAAACGCACATTAACACCCTGGCAACCGGACAACCTCACATCAACACCCTTGCAACCACACAACCGCATATCAACTCCCTGGCAACCGCACAACCGCATATCAACTCCCTGGCAACCACACAACTGCATATCAACTCCCTGGCAACCGCACAACTGCATATCAACTCCCTGGCAACCGCACAACCGCATATCAACTCCCTGGCAACTGCACAACCGCATATCAACTCCCTGGTAACCGCATAACTGCATAACTGCATATCAACTCCCTGGCAACCTCACATCAACACCCTGGCAACTGCACAACCGAACATCAACACCCTGGCAACCTCACATCAACAACCTGGCAACTGCACAGCCGTACACCAACACCCTGGCAACTGCACAACCGAACATCAACACCCTTGCAACCGCACATCAACACCCTGGCAACCTCACATCAACACCCTGGCAACTGCACAGCCGCACATCAACACCCTGGCAACCGCACAACCGAACATCAACATCCTGGCAACCACACATCAACACCCTGACAACTGTACATCAACTCCCTGGCAACCACACATCTGCACATCAACTCCCTGGCAACCGCATATCAACCCCCTGGCAACCGCACATCAACACTCTGGCAACTGCACAGCCATACACCAACACCCTTGCAACCGCACATCAACTCCCTGGCAACCGCACATCAACACCCTGGCAACCGCACAACTGCATATCAACATCCTGGAAACCGCATATCAAAACCCTGGCAACCGCACATCAACACCCTGGCAACCGCACAACTGCATATCAACTCCCTGGCAACCTCACATCAACACCCTGGCAACCACACAACTGCATATCAACTCCATGGCAACCTCACATCAACACCCTGGCAACCGCACAACTGAACATCAACACTCTTGCAACCGCACAACTCCCTGGCCACCTCACATCAACTCCCTTTTTTTTAAGAAAAAGAAAGAATAGTGCATGAAATATAGAAAGCAATCTCTGTAGTATGAAAAAAAAACATTACATTTCTGTAATGTACAAACAAAAAATTTCTGTAAGTATTCAGTTGTAAGTATATCTGTTGCCATTAAACTGTTAAAGTCATGATCAGCCATTGGCTCTCTAGACATCAGTATCAGCAGTTCGGTTAGCGTTACTATTACTGCTGTCCTCAATCAAGCTGGTCAAGAACCTGTTTTTATTTACATTTTAAGTCTGTTAAATAGATCATACAATAGCATATATGGATCAAAGCTCACAGACATGGAATAAAAGGCATTAAACTCCAATTTTTTCGGTCTACAAGAAAAGTGAATTTTAAAAAGTCAAGACTTCAGCGCTTCATGACAATAAAGCATGTGCTTAAAACTAAGCACCAGGCCTCTTCAACGCTCTCAGACTAAAACTTCTCCTCGACGGCTCAGCGAGATCTGCTCCAAACGCCGGCATTTGTTTCTCCAAATCCCTCGTTCTGCCAGCACACGCTCGGCTTTTATCTCGGCACACGATTTAAAGAACGACTCCATTAAAAAACACTTAATAACACAACCTGAGCACAGTTTCACAAACCCGTCCGGATCAATACGAGGAAACGAGAGGAGGGGAAAAACGCTACACGCGTTGAATAACTTTCATTATGTGTACAAACCTAAAGAGAAGTGTTAGATCAATATTCTCAGCACATCTCAGAGGACCCTCTCTCTCTTTCTCTATCTGTAAGAGATAAAAAGTGAATCATAACATTCTCCTTCTCTAAACGCAATCTCGTCCGGCGTGAGAATTCATCGGACAGGCGCGTGTCAGAACGCCGGACACGGAGCGCTGATGCTTCTCATGGCGGTTTTGTCCAGTGAAAGACTTTTAGCATGAGAAAGAAACGCTGCAGGCCCTTCTGGTCAAAGAGAAGAGCACAACAGAAGCCACTTCCCCTCTGAATAAGGCCAAACAGGCGTGTGGCGTGAGCAACTGAACACAAGCGATTATTCACAGTCCTCCTCTATTGTGGTCCAACAATAGCTGCTCTGGACGGGGGACAAATTAGGGCACGTGTTGAGGAAGAGTGTGTGTGTGTGTGTGTTACTAACAGGGCTTAATCAGACACCCTGCACTAAACCGGACCATTTTTCTGGTGCATGTTATCTAGAACTTGCACGCAAAACAAGATACATTACTATTGCCGTTTGCTAAGATCAGCATTTTCTCCTGCTGGACGACATGGAATGCAAGACATGCAAAACGGGAAGAAACCATCTAAAAACCAGACAACCTGGCAACCAATCAAATCATTGTGGTGCCGAGTTTTGCCATCTTTTCTTCAAAAAAAGAAAAAAAAGAAAAGATAGGAAAAAAAATTGTGCACTACATATAGAAAGTTATATTAGTAAGAAAAGAAGAATCTATATAATCTTTAAATGTTCTTGTCGATAAAATCCCCCAAAATACTGAGATATCAGATGTCATCAATACTTATCAAAACTTCTATACTTTTACTGCATTTTAACGGTTGCATTAAACATTATGAATCTCTGACAACAACTGATTACTCAAATCATGGAATAAAATAAGATAAAATAAGACAAAATAAAATAAAATAAAATAAAATAAAATAAGACAAAATAAAATAAAATAAGACAAAATAAAATAAAAAGACAAAATAAAATAAAATAAAATAAAATAAGACAAAATAAAATAAAATAAAATAAAGACAAAATAAAATAAAATAAGAAAAAAAAAAAAAAAAAGACAAAATAAAATAAAATAAGACAAAATAAAATAAAATAAAATAAAATAAGACAAAATAAAAAAAAATAAAATAAAGACAAAAAAAATAAAATAAAATAAAATAAGACAAAATAAAATAAAATAAAATAAAATAAAGACAAAATAAAATAAAACAAAATAAGACAAAATAAAATAAAATAAAAAATAAAATAAAATAAAATAAAAGTCAAAATCAAATCAAATAAAATAAAACAAAATCAAATAAAGACAAAATAAAATAAAATAAAATAAAAAATAAAAAAATAAAAAATAAAATAAACACCCCTAATGCATTTTAACGGTTGCATTAAACATTATGAATCTCTGACAACAACTGATTACTCAAATCATGGTTCCTCTGTTTGGAATAAAATAAAATAAGACAAAATAAAATAATAAATAAATAAAAGAAACATTAAAATAAAATAAAAGTTTGAAATAAAATAAAAGAATAAAATAAGAAGAGTCAGAGGGTGAAGCTGCTGTTTGTGTGTGTTTGGCAGCGAGAGCAGGATCGTTCGGAGGTCTCTGTAGTCACCTTGTTTGATCTGTCCTTGCAGGGCCGGGCTGGAGGCCTGCGGGCCGCTCTTTCTCGGGCTCTCGGGGGTTCCTGGTCTTGGGGGCCTAAAACACAAAAGGCCAAATGAAATATTTAACACGCATATCTGCAGCACAGAATTTAACATCAGACCGGCACGAGTGTGTGTGAGCAGATACATGTGGATGTGTGTGTGTTTATGCAGGACTGTGTTTTATTTTAGTTTTATTAATATTTTGAATTAGCTTTTATTTTTATATAATATAGGTTTCATTTATTTTTATTTCATTTTTAGTTCTTCAGTTTGTATTTATTTCCTGTTAGTAATTTTAATACATGTGTTTAAAATGCTCTCATTATAGTATTTTTTGTTGGTAAATCCAGTTGGCCACTTTGAAATATTTTTTCACTGTTTTTACTTGAATGTCTTTGTTTTACATAAATAAATAAGACCTTTTTTCCCTTAAATGTGTTCTTTTTAATATCATAAACAACAATTAATATCCTCTTCTTAACAAGCGCAAGCTAGTGCAAAAAAGCTTTAAACAAACCAGAGTTATTAATGCTAAAAATATTCAAACATTTTTGTTAATTGTAATAAAATAAAATATAGATATTAGTTGAAAAAGTTAAACTAAATGAAAATTAGAAATATTGCCTTGGCAATAAAATTAAATATGTTTTTAAGTTAAAGCACTAAAATTATTAACTGGAAATAAATAAAAATAAATGAAACCTAAATAGCATTATTTACATTAATTAATTAAATAAATAAATTGACAAAAGTACATTACAAAATTACTAAAAATTAAACTAAATATTACTAAAAATAAAAGCTAATTCAAAATATTATTAAAAATATAATAAAACTAAAATAACAGTCACAAACACATTTTTGAAGAATGTCAAATATAGCATTATATCAACAAATTCCCCCAAAATATTGAGATATCAATTTTTGCAGATATCGCACAAATACGTCTACATTTTTACTCTTGCTATAAACAGACAACAACTGATTGGAATAAAATCTAATAAATAAAATAAAATGAATACAAAATTAAATAAAAATTCAAATGTATAATGAACTTTAAAAGACTAAAAAATATTAAAATATATTATTTTGTATCAATGTAAGCTATATCGCCAACCCAAGTTGGAAAAAAGTAAAGAGGAGATGTCGTCGTATAGTCAGCTTGTTATCCCTTCCACACACAAGATCTCGCTCCTCTCTCTCTTTTATACTGTCTTTATTCAGTGTATTGTGTCTCGTCCTGTCATCATTACTCTCCGCTCCACCGGTCACACTCACTCTAACGAGAGCTGGACCTCGTTACAGCGTCAGATGAAGCTCCTCTGAGATCTTTGACTGCACATTCTGCTCAGAATTACGTTTTTTTAAAAGCACATTTTAAGAGGGGACAGAAGGTACGAAACAAACGACTTCTGACCGAGTTTAAGAAGTTTAGAGACTCGTCTGAAGCGTTTCACTTGCCAAACTATACAGTCAAAGGGCATTTGATAGGAGCTCAAGAAATGTGTGTGCGTGTCAGGAAAGTTTCAGCCGCTTTGACTGCTTTATAAAACCTTCTGAGCGCATTATAAAAGACACTAAAACCGCAGTTTATTGGAAACGGTCCAAACGTCCACCAACAGCAATGAGACAGTTCCTTTTATTTCAACTGTGAGGTTCATCCTGGGCTAGTTGGAGAAGTTTATTGACAAGATATTGAAAATACCATCTTTTTTGGCCGTTTTAGCTTTCCACTGCGTAACTTTGCCCTCCAAAGAGTTTAGAAAATAAATCTAAAGTAAGGCCATAAATGTGAAATTGCCTCGTAAAAATCTGGGGCAGATTTTGCTCAGAGCAACACAGAGATTGAGAGATGTGTTTTAATATCTGTGTGTAAACAGAAGAACCTTCTTCACATGGATAAAACTAGCACCTTCTATACACTGATCAGGCATAACATTATGACCGGTGAAGTGAATAACACTGATGATCTCTTCATCACCTGTTAGTGGGTGGGATATATTAGGCAGCAAGTGAACATTTTGTCCTCAAAGTTGATGTGTTAGAAGCAGGAAAAATGGGCAAGCGTAAGGATTTGAGCGAGTTGTGATGGCTAGACGACTGGGTCAGAGCATCTCCAAAACTGCAGCTCTTGTGGGGTGTTCCCGGTCTGCAGTGGTCAGGATCTATCAAAAGTGCTCCAAGGAAAGAACAGTGGAGAACCGGAGACAGGGTCATGGGCGGCCAAGGCTCATTGATGCACGTGGGGAGCGAAGGCTGGCCCGTGTGGTCCGATCAAACAGACGAGCTACTGGAGCTCAAATTGCTCAAGAAGTTAATGCTGGTTCTGATAGAAAGGTGTCAGAATACACAGTGCATCTCAGTTTGTTGCGTATGGGGCTGCATAGACCAGTCAGGGAGTCCATGCCTCGACGGGTCAGGGCTGTTTTGGCAGCAAAAGGGGGACCAACACACTATTAGGTCATAATGTTATGCCTGATCGGTGCAAATGAAACACATAATAGCTTGAAGTGAAACCTATGACTCTCAAAGAAAAAAAAAGCTAAATCTTAAAATCAAGCGCTACTTCATTATATTGACTGGTGAAAGTTATTTCAAGGTAAAACTGACTTTGAAAGAAATCGCTGGCGCTGCCCTTCAATCTAAACATGATACACAAACACATTGATGGCGCGTATCGATGGATTTCAACTGTTGCCAACCGGCCGTCAGTTCACCTGCCGAGCACGACACTGAAATCTCTCACCTGCGGACAAGCTGAACGATCAGCAAACAAACAGCGAGCGCAGCGCGAGAGAAAGAGCTCGATAGCCTTCAGTCGCTCCACCCCGCGGGGCCATCATGACCAGAACAACTGCTCCGTCCCCTGGGAGCGAGTGCTGGCCGCGGCCCCTGGGTGGAGATGAGACGCCTCATGCTCTGAGACTGTCCTCACACACACGCCTGAACCTCCATCCGACCCCTGGGAACCTGGGAAAATTAAAGCCCCCAGGTAAACAATAGAAACAGCGGGGCTGAAGCGCGCCGCATGATGCTTGAAGGTTGTTTACTTTCTTTCTACGCTTTTATTTGCCAAGACATCCTTTCTCATTTTCTTTTAGTTTAACGATGTACTGATATAATTCAAACTAAAACTGAAATAAAAATTAAAAAGAACGATATGTAAAAATTTTAGTAACTTAGTAAAACTTTAGCTGAAATTAAAAAGCAAAGAGAAAACATAAAAATAAGAAACATATATCAGTGCATTTACACACCATGGTCTTCGTTTGTATTTAATATATTTAGTTTTATTCATATTTTGAATTAGCTTTAATTGTTATATTTTTAGTTTTTGTATAAATTTTAGTTTAATTTGTAGTCATTTCATTATATGCTTTTTAATATTGCTATTTAGATTTGATTTATTTTTATTTATTTCCACTTAATAATTTAAACTTATGTCAGTTTATTGCCAAGGCAACATTTGGAAATAATTCAAACTAAAACTGAACTAAATATTAAAAATAACTATATAGACATGTAAAAAAACTAATAAAAATATCAAAAACACAAAGCAAAATTACTAAAACTTTAACTGAAATTAAAATGCAACGAGAAAACATAAAAATAAGTATTATAATAAATTAATAAAAGTATATATATATATATATATATATATATATATATATATATATATATATATATATATATATATATATAACAAATAAAAATTAAAATTGTATGTGTATATATCAATATATTTAAATATATATATATATATAAATAATTAAAAACAAAATGTTATTTTTTTTTATTTAAAAAAAAAAATATTCACAGAATTAATGATTATTAGAAATTTGAGAAATTTGGAGTAAATTGTCAAGAAAATAATTTAAATGAAAAAAAAAAAAAACTAGGCTCCATTTTCTTCATACAAAATATAATGTCTTATTTTTATTCCTTATTTTTGGGGAATATAACCCAGTCCTTTTTGTTATATGTTTCTGACCAGTGTTATTTGTTATATTTGTAGTAATTTTTTTCTAACTTTGTCATATGCTTTTATTTTATATTGCTATTTAGGTTTAATTTATTTTTATTTCAGCTTTATTTTAATTAACAAAAATGTTTTAATAGTTTTGGTTATGGATCATAACCCTGTTATGAAAGTGGGTAGAGAGTCTCTGAGACACAATCAGATCTTTGTTCGGGATAATTAGCTATAGTAAGCGGTTTGGTTGTCTGGTGTGTGTGTGTGTGATTTCACCTGACTGGCGCTTTCTTCATGTGCTCTCCGATGAAGGTGGCGTTGGTCATGCCCATCAGCGTGTTGGCCAGCGAGATGACGGACAGCAGGTGCTGCGTGGTCACGGCTCTCGACACGCCGTACGTGCCCTTGCCCACGATCTCGGAGACGGAGAGCTTGCGGCCCTCGGCGCAGCCCTGCGCCAGCCGTCTGAGCAGCGAGTCCTTGAAGGTGGGCAGCATCAGCGACATGTGGCCGCCGCGGGAGATCAGGCCGAAGGAGATGGGCGTGTGCGGGCGGAGCATGCCCAGCCGGTTCAGACACACCTCGTCCAGCTCTCCGTTCAGACCCCAGGCGTGCAGGCAGGACATGAAGAGTTTGGCCGTGTCCATGGTCAGGTTGTACTCCAGCAGGCTCAGAGACTTGGACTTCTCCTCGCGCCGCCGCTGCTCCTCCTCTTCATCCTCGTCTTCATCCAGCAAGTGCTCCTTGATGTTTTCTTTAATGGTCTCCTTCACCTGCGCAGGGGAAGCGATGGTGCGCTCACATCACGTGACAACAAACATCTTTTATTTTTCATGTTAATTTTAAGTTTCATTTTTAGTATTTGCATTATGCTTTTTAAAAAAATAAAATATTTCTTAATAAATAAAAATACAAATTTTAAATAAATAATTAAAAATATATTGCTATTTAGGTTTAGTTTTAGGTAGTTTTTATTCATATTTATTTCCAGTTAATCATTTTAGTGATTTAATTTCATTAAGTAGTTTTTTCTACTAATATTCATATTTTGTTTATATTTTTATTTCAGAAATGTTTCTAAGTTTTAGTTAACGTTGACTAATTTTAATCATTCCTTTCTTAACTATAGACTATAACGTCTTAAACTATAATGTTTAATATATATTTTTATTCATATAAAAAAATATGTTTATAAAATATAAAACCATTAAATATAAATACGTATAAATATGTAATTAACATAATTAAATATCACATTTAAAAATAGTCTCCTAAAATATTTTATTTACACAAAACAATTATAAAGTAAATATAGTATTTATTATTATACTCATATTTATTTTATAAAATATGAATGTTAAATACAATTAAAATTAATTATAAATAATATTATTAACTTCCTAAAAATATATAATTTTTTTAAATAAAAATATCTTCATAAAAATATAAAAAATTATACACACACACACACATATACACTTATATATATCTTCTTAAATATTTATTAAATATTTGTTTTAATTATATCTTAACTCTTATCTTAAGTCCTAATATCTTAATAGTCCTAAAATATTTTATTTTTATAGAACAATTATAATTAAAATAAGTACATTAGGATTTATTATTATATTCATATTTATTTATTTATTTAACAAAATATGAATTTAAAACACAATTAATATTATAATATTTATTATTGTCTTCCTAAAATGTATTATTTTAATAAAACACATCATATATATCTCATATCCCTAAAATATTTATTTTATTGATCTTAATTTAGTACAATTATATTACAAATAATAATAAATCAAATTATTTCAAAGTAAATAGAGTTGTAAATGCATGTTCAATGATATGCTCTGTAAGAAGCCCTTCCTGACCTGTTTGAAAATCTTATTGGCCAGGAAGGACCCGCCCTTGTCCGCCCCACCGGGGGCTTTCTGCAGCGACTCCGGCGAGACCAGGGTGGGATTGGGCCGCTGGGCCTCCTCCGTCAGTAACTGGATGATCACGGCCTCCACGTCGAAGAACAGCACGTGCATGTCCGGATCCGTGACGTTCGTCTTCATGGCCTGGACCACCAGCGAGTTATGGGAGTATTTGGGAAGGTTACCCTACAGCAAGAGACGGAGAAAAAAAGTGCAATGGTTATTTTCTCAGGCAGCTTTGTGCCACCGACTCAAAGCAAACCATCTATAAAGGAACTACTTTACAAGAGCCGGCGAGACTGTAACTGGAACAACAGAGAGGCTTGGGTCAGGGATTGTGATGAGAAGGAAGCATACACACCCTTCGCCTTAAAGGGACAGACATTATTTACTCACCTCAACCTGAAGTTTATTCTTATCTTGAACATAAAGGAAGATATTCTGATGAATGTTGATGAACAACCTTCGTCAAAATATCTTCTTTTGTGTTCAGCAGAGGAAATAATTGAATACAGGTTTGGAACAACTTGAGACGAGTGAATAATGACAGAACTGAAAGCTAGACGCATGTCTCAGATTCAGCCTAGAAATCCATCATAACAAAATTGAAAGACAACCGAAAAATGCTGTACTTTTTAATAATGGAATAATTGATAAATGATTGATTGAGAATGGATTGATGCATTGTGCAAGTAAATTTGGACTTCATGATGACTGAAGCTGGAGTCGGAAACGTTATAGGCACATTTTCTATTTTAAATTTGGGATGAATTGTGTTAACTTAATAAATAAATAATTATATTAATGAATAAAAAAAAATTAAATATATAAATGAATGAATGAATTAACAAATAAATGTCATTAAAATGAATTGTAAATAATATTTATTATTTTTATCGTCTTAAAATATATTATTTTATTTAAAAAATGATAGGCAAATTTTCATTTTAAAATTTTAGATAATTGTGTTAATTTTAATAAATAAATAATGTCATTCATTAATTCAAATAAAATTAAAAATATATGAATAAATAAATGAATAATAAGTAAATTAATGATTAAATTAATTAATGACCGTGATTAAAAATCATTGCAAATAATATTTATTATCTTCCTAAAATATATTATTTCATACAAATATTATTATTATTTTACAGAAATTACAGGCAAATTATTTGAGATGAATATATGTAACGTCAATAAATAAATAAATTAACTTATTAATTTAAATATATGAATGACTAAATAAATAAATGAATAAACAAGAATGAATTAATATAAAAATAAATAAATTAAAAATGAATAAAAACTAATAAAATAAAAATGAGTGAATGAATAAATGAACAAACAAATATATACATGAATGAATTAACAAATAAATGTAATTAAAATGAATTGTAAATAATATTTATTATTATTATCTTCTTAAAATATATTATTTTATAAAAAAAAAGAGACAAAAATTTTTAAGATTATAATTCAAATAAAATTAAAACATAAATCAATAAATAAACCAATTAATGAATAAATATAATTAAAATTAATTGTAAATAATATTTATTATCTTCTTAAAAATATATTATTTTATACAAATGTATTATTATTTTATAAAAAATTATAGGCAAATTTAAATATTTTTGTTTTAAATGAATATACTTCAATGAATAAACGTATAAATTCAAATAAAATGAAAACATATGAACGATGAAATAAAATACTAAATTAAAATAAATCAATTAAAATGAAAGAAAATCAGCAGATGAATCATGTTTATTGTTCTCTTCACTAAACCCGTGTTCGTCTCTCTGCTTCATCCTCATGATAACGGCAGTAATCAGCGAGTCTTTCTCAAACACATCCGTCAAAAGTTGTTCAGCGCGCAGGATAATCTATTTATTCCATGATCTGTGTAATAATCTCTAATGCTCATTAAGCCCTCCAGCATTCATTTCATCTCATCTGCTTCCAGTCGGCCCGTATTAAATAGCGAGCTCGCTAATTGTTATTCAATGTTAATTCGATGAACAAAGCACCTGCGATCCATTAGAGACAACAGGGAGGATGTTTACGACCGCTTCCCAACCCAAACTTCTGTGGCTGGACCGTTTCAAACACAAAGCATCAAATAAACGAGGCAGAAGGCCGTGCGTTAAGGTACAACTCGAGCGCTTCTTTAAATATGGCTTTTCTTCATTTACTGCAGTAAACTCCTGTCCTTCAGTGTAATGTCTACTCCTGGGGTCTGCTTGTGTTCAATGGCTCTGACGGCGGGCCGCATTGATCACACACACACACACACACACAGCTCACGCCGGGCCTCTCCTTTCATTTTCCTTCATGATTCTGGGAAACCATCGTAAAATGCAACTGTTGCAGCAAAAGAAGACAAATCTGTGAGATACGGATGAAATTTCAGAACTAAATAAATAAATAAATAAATGTCTGACTGAAATTTTGTATTAAATTAAATGTATATAAATTAAATATAAAATCGCCTGAAATTATTATACCATTCCTGAACTAAATTAATAAATGTCGGAATAAAATATATATAACATAATTTCTGTCTGTCTGACAAAATAACCATCTGAAATTATTAGAACATTCCAGAATAAATTAATAAATGTCTGAATAAAATAAAATAATATAAAACAATAAATAAAATAAAAGTTGGTCTCAGTAACAATTTCTGTCTGACACTGTAATACACTTCAATAATACACACCATAAATCAAATTAAATCATATGAAAATATTAGAACATTCTAGAACTAAATGAATAAATGTTTGACTGAATAAT
>CM077208.1:1864348-1876848 GCA_039654625.1 Rhinogobio ventralis | reverse complement strand
ACACGGCCTCTGCGTCGGGAACACCGTATTGATTTATGAACAGTATCGACGGCGTATCTTTAATAACGGCCGATCTATTTTAATGTCATTGCACGTGAATCACATTTGCCGCTCTCTGCGTCCAAAGGAAATCAGCTAAAAAGGCTGGACAACTGTATATCTCTCCGTTTTTCATTTCCATCTGAAAAAGAGGTGGATTGGGGTGAACGGATAATAAAATTATCAAAGCGGAGAGAGCATCAATTAAACAGAGAGAGAGAGAGTGAAGAATAAGAAAGATGCAGCAGACGCTCCTTCATGCTGTGAAACAAATCAATACCATCATGCACCCCGACGGCAGCACAACTCCGAGGATTCGCTCCGACATTCCAGCAACAATCGCTCGGCATTCGCCAATCCCGCACCGAGCATGCTCCGACACCATGGATTATCAGCTCCCATGATGCACTGCCTGCTCAGCCGGCCCGCTCGACCATTGATCACCGATACACAGGCAGGTAACATTTGATAGCAGGGGATTGTGGGAAGGGATTGATCTTTGCCGCCCTACAATACAAGAACAAATCTCACGCTAGGAAATAAATGCTGTTTTTGCTCTGCTCTTTGTATCAAAACAAAAGCAAAAACCCTGTTTTGTCAATTCAGGTTTCGTCTTTTCTGTATTCCCGACCTGGAATCTATTTGTCCCGAGGAGTCTTGAAACAAAAGACGGAGCAGAATTCACTTAGAAAGCGTCCGGCAAGTGCAAACGCAATTTATTAGTGAGGAGGAAGACGTGACCTTCTCTGGCCCTCGTTTCTGAAGGTTAAACACATTTTTATACTTTAAAACACACACACATGATCCAGAGCTCATATCTGGAGTTTCTAATCAAGTACAGTGAGGGAATGTCTGGGAATACAGAGCAGAGTACGACACACACACACACACACACACACACACTCAAACAAACACACACACACTCACACTCACACACTCAAACAAACACACACTCAAACACACACACTCCAACATACACACACACGCACACGCACATACATACACACACTCACTAACTCACAAACACACTCACTCTCTCACGCTGTCACTCTTTCTCACACGCACACACTCGCACGCAAAATCACCCATACACATGCACACACACACACAGACACTCAAACAAATACACTCAAACATACACACACCCACACACACACACACACACTCAGACACACACTCTCACACTCTCAGACACACACACACTCTCAGACACACACACACTCAGACACACACACACACACACACTCACACTCTCAAACACACACTCTCAAACACACACAAACTCACACACACACACACACACAAACATACTCACACACACATACATACACACACTCACTAACTCACAAACACACTCACTCTCTCACGCAGTCACTCTTTCTCACACGCAAAATCACCCATACACATACACTCACACACACACTCTCAAACACACACATAACAAACATACTCACTCAAACACGCACACGTACACATACATACACACACACAACTTACACACACTCACTAACTCACAAACACACTCACTCTCTCACTTTCTCACACAAAATCACACACACACACACACACAAACAATAATACTTAAACACACACTCAAACACACTCACTCACTCAAACACACACACTACCGGTCAATTACTAATACCGGACATTTAATAAACAAAATGTAGTTTTAAAAATAATGCACACACTCTATTTATTTCCTAAATATTTACAGTATCTGCCAAAATACTGGTGCATCAGCAGCAGTCACACACACACACACACACACACACACACACAGTGATATGACTGTAAGTGTGCCAAAGTGCTTTAATCTGTTTTCATGTTCACTGTCAGTGCTTTTTTTACACTCTCCCTCTGTGTGTGTGTGCAAGAGAGAGAGAGACAGTTCAATAGCGCGACAGACGGCCAGTGTGTGTCCGCTGAGACTGGGGCTCGAGTGTCCATGATAAAAGAGTCCACAAAGCGATTCTGACCGCGACTCTCTTCAATACAGACCCCTCCTGCTCGCCCGCTTTCACACACGCCTTTATCAATAGGCCGCGGCGCTGAATAGCACAAACACTCTCTATTTGGCTTCCAGTCAATTAAGCTCTAAGCTGTCGGTAAACAGGACTTTTAACTTCCTCCGAAAGGCCTGAAAAAATTGGAGACACGCGTTTGCAGCAAAGAAGAGGAGAGGAGAAAGAAGGAAAACGAAGGTTTGTTGTTTGCAGACTAGCATGAATTACAGAGATTGAGTCGCGTGCGCTCACACACACGCACACACACACATAAACTCCATTAGTGCAACTGACCAACAAACAACACTAATAATATCAATTCACTCATCACTTTTGATCAATTTAATGCATCCTTGCTAAATAAAAGTACTAATTTCTGTAAAAAAATCTTTTAATGCTTCTTTTAAAATGTTAATTAGTGTTAGTTGCAAATTCACTGTCTAACGGCCTCCAGCACCTTCTGCTTAAACCAAATCATGACCAGCTAGTTCAGACGCCACATCGTGCTAATCACTTACAGAACATTAACTTAAAAATATGATTGAAATAGCATTCTACTAACTACTACACAACATTCTACTAACTACTACACAACATTCTACTAACTACTACACAACATTCTACTAACTACTATATGACATTCTACTAACTACTACGCAACATTCTACTAACTACTATATAACATTCTACTAACTACTATATAATATTCTAACTAGAATGTAACATTCTACTAACTACTATATAACATTCTACTAACTATGTAACATTCTATTAACTACTATATAACATTCTACTAACTACAATGTAACATTCTACTAACTACTACGCAACATTCTACTAACTACTATATAACATTCTACTAACTATGTAACATTCTATTAACTACTATATAACATTCTACTAACTACAATGTAACATTCTACTAACTACTACGCAACATTCTACTAACTACTATATAACATTCTACTAACTACAATGTAACATTCTACTAACTACTACGCAACATTCTACTAACTACTATATAACATTCTACTAACTACTATATAATATTCTAACTACAATGTAACATTCTACTAACTACTACGCAACATTCTACTAACTACTACGCAACATTCTACTAACTACTATATAACATTCTACTAACTACTACATAACATTCTACTAAGTGTAACATTCTACTAACTACTATATAGCATTCTACTAACTACAATGTAACATTCTACTAACTACTACGCAACATTCTACTAACTACTATATAACATTCTACTAACTACTATATAACATTCTACTAACTACAATGTAACATTCTACTAACTACTACGCAACATTCTACTAACTACTACGCAACATTCTACTAACTACTATATAACATTCTACTAAGTGTAACATTCTACCAACTACAATGTAACATTCTACTAACTACTACGCAACATTCTACTAACTACTACGCAACATTCTACTAACTACTACGCAACATTCTACTAACTACTATATAACATTCTACTAACTACTACATAACATTCTACTAAGTGTAACATTCTACTAACTACTATATAGCATTCTACTAACTACAATGTAACATTCTACTAACTACTACGCAACATTCTACTAACTACTATATAACATTCTACTAACTACAATGTAACATTCTACTAACTACTACGCAACATTCTACTAACTACTACGCAACATTCTACTAACTACTATATAACATTCTACTAAGTGTAACATTCTACCAACTACAATGTAACATTCTACTAACTACTACGCAACATTCTACTAACTACTACGCAACATTCTACTAACTACTACGCAACATTCTACTAACTACTATATAACATTCTACTAACTACTACATAACATTCTACTAAGTGTAACATTCTACTAACTACTATATAACATTCTACTAACTACAATGTAACATTCTACTAACTACTACGCAACATTCTACTAACTACTATATAACATTCTACTAACTACTATATAACATTCTACTAACTACTACGCAACATTCTACTAACTACTACGCAACATTCTACTAACTACTACGCAACATTCTACTAACTACTATATAACATTCTACTAACTACAATGTAACATTCTACTAACTACTACGTAACATTCTACTAACTACTACACAACATTCTACTAACTATTACGCAACAGTCTACTAACTACTATATAACATTCTACTAAGTGTAACATTCTACTAACTACTATGTAACATTCTACTAACTACTACGCAACATTCTACTAACTACTATATAACATTCTACTAAGTGTAACATTCTACTAACTATGTAACATTCTACTAACTACTACGCAACATTCTACTAACTACTACGCAACCTTCTACTAACTACAATGTAACATTCTACTAACTACTACGCAACATTCTACTAACTACTACGCAACATTCTACTAACTACTACGCCACATTCTAACTACTACGCAACATTCTACTAACTACTATATAACATTCTACTAAGTGTAACATTCTACTAACTACTATATAACATTCTACTAACTACTACGCAACATTCTACTAACTACTATTTAACATTTTACTAACTACCACGCAACATTCTACTAACTACTATATAACATTCTACTAACTACTACGCAACATTCTACTAACTACTATAATAACATTCTACTAACTACTATATAACATTCTACTAACTACTACGCAACATTCTACTAACTACTACGCAACATTCTACTAACTACAATGTAACATTCTACTAACTACTATGTAACATTCTATTAACTACTATATAACATTCTAAGTGTAACATTCTATTAACTATGTAACATTCTACTAACTACTATATAACATTCTACTAACTACTACGCAACATTCTACTAACTACTATGTAACATTCTACTAAGTGTAACATTCTACTAACTACTATGTAACATTCTACTAACTACTACGCAACATTCTTCTAACTACTATATAACATTTTACTAACTACTACGCAACATTCTACTAACTACTATGTGACATTCTATTAACTATTATATAACATTCTACTAAGTGTAACATTCTACTAACTATGTAACATTCTACTAACTATGTAACATTCTACTGACTACTATATAACATTCTACTAACTACTACATAACATTCTACTAAGTGTAACATTCTACTAACTACTACGCAACATTCTACTAACTACTACATAACATTCTACTAACTACTACGCCACATTCTACTAACTACTACGCAACATTCTACTAACTACTATATAACATTCTACTAAGTGTATCTTTCAACTAACTATGTAACATTCTACTAACTACTATATACCATTCTACTAACTACTATGTAACATTCTATTAACTACTATATAACATTCTACTAAGTGTAACATTCTACTAACTGTAAAATTCTACTAACTACTATGTAACATTCTACTAACTACTACGCAACATTCTACTAACTACTATATAACATTTTACTAACTACTATGCAACATTCTACTAACTATTATAATAACATTCTACTAACTACTATATAACATTCTACTAACTACTACGCAACATTCTACTAACTACTACGCAACATTCTACTAACTACTGCGCCACATTCTATTAACTACTACGCAACATTCTACTAACTACTATATAACATTCTACTAAGTGTAACATTCTACTTACTACTATATAACATTCTACTAACTACTACGCAACATTCTACTAACTACTATTTAACATTTTACTAACTACTACGCAACATTCTACTAACTACTATATAACATTCTAACTACTACGCAACATTCTACTAACTACTATGTAACATTCTATTAACTACTATATAACATTCTACTAAGTGTAACATTCTACTAACTATGTAACATTCTACTAAATAGTATGTAACATTCTACTAACTACTACGCAACATTCTACTAACTACTATATAACATTTTACTAACTACTATGCAACATTCTACTAACTACTATGTAACATTCTATTAACTACTATATAACATTCTACTAAGTGTAACATTCTACTAACTATGTAACATTCTACTAAATAGTATGTAACATTCTACTAACTACTACGCAACATTCTACTAACTACTATATAACATTTTACTAACTACTATGCAACATTCTACTAACTACTATGTAACATTCTATTAACTACTATATAACATTCTACTAAGTGTAACATTCTACTAACTATGTAACATTCTACTAAATAGTATGTAACATTCTACTAACTACTACGCAACATTCTACTAACTACTATATAACATTTTACTAACTACTATGCAACATTCTACTAACTACTATGTAACATTCTATTAACTACTATATAACATTCTACTATGTGTAACATTCTACTAACTATGTAACATTTTATAACTACTATGTAACATTCTACTAACTACTACGCAACATTCTACTAACTACTATATAACATTTTACTAACTACTACGCAACATTCTACTAACTACTATGTAACATTCTATTAACTACTATATAACATTCTACTAAGTGTAACATTCTATTAACTATGTAACATTCTACTAACTACTATATAACATTCTACTAACTACTACGCAACATTCTACTAACTACTATGTAACATTCTACTAAGTGTAACATTCTACTAACTACTATGTAACATTCTACTAACTACTACGCAACATTCTACTAACTACTATGTAACATTCTATTAACTACTATATAACATTCTACTAACTACTATGTAACATTGTACTATAAAACTAAGTAACTTTGCAACTGTGTCAACTAACTCTCATTAGAGCATTAGTAAAGTGTTAGGTTAGGGTTTACGTTAGTATAATAAGCTGACATGTACTTGCAAAGTTACTTATAGTCAACAGAATGTCTGAAGTGATAGCAGATATTAAGCAGACAGTCTACTAATACTCTAACGACTGCTAGTTGACATGTAGTTACAAAGTTACTTATAGTTAGAAGAATGTCTAAAGTGGACTATCGAAATAAAGTGTTAGCAATCCAACACATCTTGATGGGTAAATCGAGTCTAATCCTACATTATTACCAATTAAATATAAACTCAGAAATAAGGCACATTACGGACGTACAAATGACATCTGATGAAGGAATAACAAAACCAAACCATAATTTCTCATCGATTAAGCATGATGTCATGTAAAAGCTCAAACGGAGCAGAGAACAGAGAAGATTCTTGCATGTGTGTCATCTGAACCTTAGAGATGAAACTGCATGTGTGCAGAATGAACACATTCAGACACGAGACGTGTTGCATGGAGACACTGACGTGAGTGTGTGTGTGTGTGTGTGAGAGAGAGAGTGTGTGTGTGTGTGTGGTGGGACAGACGTCCCCACAACTTCCAGTAAGGTAAAGCGCCAGTAGGGTTGTGGGTGAGATCAATACTGTGGCTTCCAGCATCAGAGAGAGAGACAAGTCTCTGTGCAGATATGAAGACTAAATAAACCGAGTATATGGTCAATATCACAGAGACTACTGGTCTGGTCTGGTCTAGTGTAGTCTGGTCTGGTCTGACCTATGCTATACCTGCAGAATCAAAAACGGCATTTACAAAACAGACCATTTACACTCTGATAGAATTATGTTCAAAGCTATAATATGTAATGTAGCATTCAGAAGTTGGTAAAAAAAAATGTATAGTAAAATTGTGAAATATTATTTCAATTTAAAATGGCTGTTTTCTCTGTGAATATATTGTAATCTGTAATTTATTCCTGCGATCAAACCTGAATTTTCAGCATCATTACTCCAGTCTTCAGTGAAATTTCACGTTTAACTCAATGTGTTACTTACTGACTCTTTGTAATTATTTCTGAGTGAAAAATGTTTCCATAGTAAATCCTACACCATTTTTTCCCTGTGTACCCTAGTGTTTTAAAACACTTGTTAGTTTCATCACTGTTAGTACTCAGAGACGTGTAGCGCTCCCTGCTGGTTACACTAGTAAACACATGATGAGCGGATCCACAAAGCTTTCAGCAGAGATCGTTGGGTTTGGTATCATGTTGTCAGGATGGGAAATGCCATCCATGCTCTCGCGCTTGAAGTGTCTATTTTCCTCATTTTAACATAGTGCATTAGAAACAGACCTTCACCTCACATCATACTGAAAGCGTATGTGACATGTAGCACACTTAGTACACACACACACACACACACACACAGAAGCGGATTCCATTAAAACCGAAATGTAAGTGGCCGTTTAAGAGAGTGAATCTCATCCAATTTAACATTCACAAAAGACGGTACAGCGACTCAAAGGAAACAGCCTTGAAGACAGAAAAGCAAGATGATCACCTCCTAAGCCATGATGGCTTTTTGAGGATGTTACCACAATTAAATGATTTCAGAGAGAGAAGAAGAAAGAAGGTATGACCCTTTTAAGGGCGAGAAGCTTTTATTTCCTGTCTGTGAGATCAGGTGTTTTCTTGCTCCCTTTAAAGGGACAGTTCACCCAAAAATATAAATCATGTTCTCATTCCAAACAAACATGACTTTCTTTTTTCTGGTGAAAAAGGAAGAATTTCGCAGAACGTTCATGCTGCTACTGTATGACTTCAGAAAATCATAAATATAGTCATATGAACTATTTTTCTGGTGTTTTCTGGAGTAACAGTCCACGAGCAGCCTGAACATTCTGCTAAACAACTTGTTTTGTGTTCTACATGAGAAAGAACATCATACGGGTTTGAACGACATGAGGGTGAGTAAATAATGACTGAATGTTCATTTTCTGGTGAACTATCCCTTTAAGAATCAAAAAGGCCACTTTGAGAGCGACAGAACTTTTTAGAGCGAGTGCTGATGTCATCAGTAAACTGGAGCGCAAACGCAACAGAAGCATTAAACGAAATGAACCAGAACACACACACACACACACACACACACACACACTCTCTCACACACAGTCCTTCAATCAATTGTGCAATTTAATTTTAACCTTATTTTACCTTTTTTGCTACATGGAAACGAAGCAAGGAGAAAACAAAAAAAAGAGATAAGGAAAGAAGTGATTAATAATCAACTAACTTGATGAATTAATGAATATTAAATATTAATACGCAAAAAAATTCATTAAATATATGAAATAAATAATGAGATATATGGAGAAGTATATGAAGAAAAATAAAATAGAGGGAAATGCAAAAATGCATAGTATAAACAAAATATGAACAAAAACTTTATGATTATGAATTATATAGGTAAAATATGCAAAAATATATGGGGGGGGGGCAGTGATGAAAAAATATATGGGTGAAAATACTGTATAAGAAATTAAATTAAATGTTTTTTTTATTCTATATGATTTGGCTATGGTATGACTATTTATCTATATAAATGTGTGTATATGTGTGTGTGGCCTGGTAAACCCTAAATTATTATGACAAAGATGGCAATATCCGAAATATTGTGTCCTTGTGAGGAAATTTTTTGGTCCCCATGAGGGAAAACAGTGTTTTTTGAAAATGTAAAAATGCAGAAAGTTTTGTGTAATGGGTAGGTTTAGTGTAAGGGGAGAGAATATATATTTTTAAACTATTATGTCCATGGAAAGTCCCCATAAAACATGAAAACAACATGTGTGTGCGTGTGTGTGTCTGAGCAGAGCAGGTGCAGGCTCTGTGTGTGTAGTCAACACTAGCTGGTTTTCAACTTTGTCAAATCAGTCAAGAAAGTGTCTATTAACCTCAGTGTGAGTGTGTGTGTGGTTGTACCCGAGCAGGACCATCTGTCACCCCCTCCTGCCCCTTTTACCCCCTGATGGGAGCAGGCGTGCTGCTCTCTGGGCTGTTTCAGGGGGGTTTAACCCCACAATATCCTGCCAGCAAAAGAAACTGCCCCACCAGCCGGCCCCAACTCTGAACTCCACTCAGTAGTGCTGTTTACTAAAGTACTAGTGCTGATAGTGCTGTTGATCAAACCTCCAGTATTAAAGGTGAGTGTGTGTCATCCTGAAACCACCCATAACAACCTAGCACTGCACAGCAACAGTCTAAAACACTCAGAATCCCTAGCAACTGCATAGCAACAGCTTAAAACACTCAGAAAACCCTACCAACTGCAGAGCAACAACCTAAAACAATCAAAACATAGCAACGGCACAGCAACAGCTTAAAACACTCAGAATCCCTAGCAACTGCATAGCAACAGCTTAAAACACTCAGAACACCATAGCAACTGCATAGCAACAGCCTAAAACACTCAGAACACCCTAACAACTGCATAGCAACTGCCTAAAACACTCAGAATACCATAGCAACTGCATAGCAACAGCTTAAAACACTCAGAACACCATAGCAACTGCATAGCAACAGCCTAAAACACTCAGAACACCCCAGCAACGGCACAGCAACAGCTTAAAACACTCAGAACACCATAGCAACTGCATAGCAACAGCCTAAAACACTCAGAATACCATAGCAACTGCATAGCAACAGCTTAAAACACTCAGAACACCATAGCAACTGCATAGCAACAGCCTAAAACACTCAGAACACCATAACAACGGCACAACGGCCTAAAACACTCAGAACACCCTAACAACTGCATAGCAACTGCCTAAAACACTCAGAATACCATAGCAACTGCATAGCAACAGCTTAAAACACTCAGAACACCATAGCAACTGCATAGCAACAGCCTAAAACACTCAGAACACCATAACAACGGCACAACAGCCTAAAACACTCAGAACACCCTAACAACTGCATAGCAACTGCCTAAAACACTCAGAATACCATAGCAACTGCATAGCAACAGCTTAAAACACTCAGAACACCATAGCAACTGCATAGCAACAGCCTAAAACACTCAGAACACCATAACAATGGCACAACAGCCTAAAACACTCAGAACACCCTAACAACTGCATAGCAACTGCCTAAAGCACTCAGAATACCATAGCAACTGCATAGCAACAGCTTAAAACACTCAGAACACCATAGCAACTGCATAGCAACAGCCTAAAACACTCAGAACACCATAACAACGGCACAACAACAGTCTAAAACACTCAGAATCCCCTAGCAACTGCATAGCAACAGCCTAAACATTCATAACACCCTATTGCAACTGAACAGCAACAGCCTAAAACACTCAGAAAATGCTAGCAACTGTACAAACACCACTCATAATTCCTCACACACACAAAAACCTCTTCTCTCAGTTTCCTGTAAACTCTCAATCTCTTTGCCGGGTTCAGGTCACAGACTTTGCTCTGGACATCAAAGCTGAAGTTTTAACATCTGTCTGTCTCTGGCTGTATTTGCCCAGTGTGGCTCCACTGTGTGCTGAATTATTAATTTCCTTGTGTTTAATGATCTTGGAGTCTGTTCTCTGTCTTATGAACAACACTGTCCTGTTACCATTATGACATCATCATCATTTGAACTAAGTCCAGATCAACATGTGAACGACCCGTGATCGGGGAACACAAAAATGTCCTCATGCACTCTTAAAGAAACAGAGCACTAAATCTGCCCATTCATGCTTTCGCATAGTCAGACGTTTCTGTAAATTCTCTTCAAACTGTTACTCTGCAGTGACCTGAAAGACTACATGGACCAAAGCAAGTTCATGTTCAGTATGACTGAAAACGAATTATGAATGAATTATGAATCATGATGCCTCATCTTAGGTGATTCCATCAAGAACATCAAACCAGACACCAAGACTCAAATACCTGCAAGACCATTTATCATGAAATCCTGGATTCCATGGTATGACTCCATTGAAGAGCAGGAAGAAATGAAAGTTACTATAAAAATTATTAACCGTGCTGCATAGATGATAAGACACTTGTGTCTGGAAAAACTGACGAGTGCAAACAGACAAACAGAAGGTGTTTGGTTCAGGTCAGAGAGCTGGGGAAATCACTGCTTATCTTTCATTTATTTGGGCTTTTATTGGGTCACTGTTCATTTTACGAGGATCCAGAACAGCCTGAGGGCAAATGCTCACACACACACACACACACACACTCATAAAGTCAACGGAAAACCTACTGATGAACAAACACTTGTGAAGACACAAACAAAAGCACACAAGCTAAATCTGTCATTTTCAGTTGTAGTTGCTCTACAGGGTTAAAGAAAACAATCTACAACGTGTGCCGTGGTCAAAGGTCATAGCACCACATGAGCATCAACAGGGAAGGGAAGAAATCAGACAGGTAAAAGCTAAACTCCAACATTCAGAAGATGAGCTATGAGAAGAGACACGAAGAGATAAGTCGAGACAACAGGAGAAATGAAGAGATGAGATGAGGTTATAAGTAGCTGCGTTTACATGGACCCTAATTATCAGATTCTAATCGTAGTAGTAGCACAGTCTGAATAAAAAGTCACATGTAACCACTTCGATCGGAATTAATTGGTCAAATCCGATTGAAATGTCATTCGGATTGTAAGGGGTGGTTTAAACCTTTTCTATTCCATTCGATA
>CM077208.1:1719348-1846848 GCA_039654625.1 Rhinogobio ventralis | reverse complement strand
GTTCTAAACTCTAATGAGCCGTCTACTGTCCACACACCTTCTGACGGAGCATCTTCAATGAAATGGAACCTCATAAAGTGACAAATTTGTAATACATACCTTACAAGACAGCACAATTATATACATCTATATTTTAAAGTATTTCTATTATGGGCAAACAGATCATGAATATTGATGACTCATCCTGCACCACACAGATTTTTGTCCAATCAAATGCTCTCTAGAATGAAAAAAATCAAATTTGTCCAATCAAATGCTCCCCGAAAAAAAAAACCCACCTGCCGCTGACTAGCAAGCAGAACAGATCAACATTCCCGTTTCAATAGGAAATACATCAACACAGGGGAAAAACTGTGCTCAACAATTTCTTAAAGTATGAAGTACAAAAACAAAGAACAGACAGCAAAGCTGAGACTGAAATGATCCGCTCTTAGAGGTTCAGAACAAACCCTAAGCAGAATGTTTGAAGAACATCAATACAGCACAAACACTGAAATAAGACCTGCGAGGGCGGGAGGGATCGAACGCGGGTTTGGACCAAACAATCGAACTGAGTGTAAAAACAGCCGCAGACACATTATATCCTGCCCTGTGTTTGTGTGTTTTCACACTCCTCATCTGCTTTGATGAGCGGCGTGTCTGGAGGTTTTCTCCTCAGCGCTGTGAGGTTTGTGCTGATAAACTGAATCTCAAAGATTCCTGATTCACCCCAGGATCTCCTGGAAAACTCCTGTACAGTTCCCACGACCTGGAGTGTTTGTGCTGGTTCATCTGTGGCCAACTACATCAATGTGCTTGGAAGATGCATCTGACTTCCTGTGTGCGCCAGGAAGTACAAAACATGCTCTGACACTTTCACATGCAATCATGCAGTGCTGCTGTAAGGACTTATGGATGTGCTGCGGTGCTGGCTAGATGTCACAGAGATACATAAAAGTTAGATCGGACGGACGGACAAACGGATAGATGATAGATGGATAGAAGTATATATGGATGGAACAATAGACAGATAGACGGATGGATGGATGGACCGATAGACAGATAGATAGATAGATGTATATATGGATGGATGGATGGAATGATAGACTGATACATGGATGGAACAATAGACGGGTGGATGGATGAATGTATGGATGGATGGACCAGACGGATATATAGATGGCTGGATGGATGGAATGATAGATGGATAGATGTATATATGGATGGAACAATAGACAGATGGATGGATGGATGGAACAATAGACAGATGGATGGATGGATGGATGGATGGATGGATCGATCGATAGAAATATAGATGTATATATGGATGGAACGATAGACAGATAGACGGATGGATGGATGGACCGATAGACAGATAGATAGATAGATGTATATATGGATGGATGGATGGAATGATAGACTGATATGTGGATGGAACAATAGACGGGTAGATGGATGAATGTATGGATGGATGGACCAGACGGATATATAGATGGATAGATGGCTGGATGGATGGAATGATAGATAGATAGATGTATATATGGATGGAACAATAGACAGATGGATGGATGGATGGATGGATGGATGGATAGATGGATGGATAGATGGACCGAGATAGATGGATGGATGGAACGATAGATGGATGGACAGATAGATGGATGGATGGATGGACAGAAAGACGGACGGATGGATAGATAGATGGAACGTTAGACGGATAGATGGATATATGTAAGGAACAATAGACGGATGGATGGATGGATAGAACGATAGACGGATTGATGGATAGATCTATATATATAAACCTGAAGTGTGTGTGTTGACTGAGATTGAGCCGCAGGAGTGTTCAGTGCGATACTTACGGGAGCTGACCGCGTCCACATACTGCGGCAGATACGGCGCCCACATGTCAATGGTGTCCTTCCTGCCTGACTGACCAATCCGGCGCAATTCAGCCAAGAGGAGCGCCTGGGCCGCCTCTCGAACCTGCAACATACACACACACACACACACACGTCAGGTTTACACACAGATACTGCAGCGCTCCTGCTGAAAAGACTCTCTTTAAGAAAGCCGCAGCAGCCGAACTCAAATGACAGACTGCTGAGATGAAGCCCACAAATAAAGCACAAGCCTGAAAGAAGCCATTGAGAGAGATGGAGTGTGTGTCTTTGTCCCGCGGGGTTAGCAGGTGCTAAAGCTGCAAGATACGAATGAAAGTAAATGCGAGAAGAGAGAGAGAGACAGAGAGGGACCCTTGGAGAAAAAGGATTAAGGATGCTTAACAGAGCGTCTCTTTCTTTCTTTTCTTTCTTTCTCTCTGTCCGTCTTTCTTCATTTCGCTCTCAGTGTGGCGTACGACACCTCTGCGGTCACGGGCGTCACACTCTGACAAACACAGATCGTTGCTCACAAAAACAAAAGACTTATGGTAAATTATACATTAAATAATAAGGGAGTCTTGATTGTGTTTTTGGGCTCTACTAGAGCAGGTTTTCCTGCTTGAATGTTGATTATTTCCCTCATATTCTCCATTGTTGCAGCTCCTCTCTTCCCATTCTGTCAGTAACGCTCTGTTTAGTTCCTGTCTCTATGAAGCCCCTCCTTCTGAAAAGCTCACTGTGCTCTGATTGGTCGGTGTGTTGTGATTGGTCTAGGTCTTCCAGCGTGTTTGGGAAATGTCCCGCCCCCTTACCATAACCGCCAGTTTCTACACACTACTCACCAACTCAACCAGGCCCCGCCCCTTTGTTCCGCATATGAATGATTTAAATTAGGAATATTGTGACGTGTTGGTTCCCAGAACAAAACTCAAGACTACAATGGAGGCGTTTCAGGGAGTTCAGAAACACTGACACTGATAGAGAGAAGAACTTTGCTTTTTCACATGTTCATCTTTCTTTAGTGAGTAATGTTGCTGTTTAAGCATGAAAAAGCAAAGTAACTCCTCTTTAATATTATTGGAAATTAAAACAATCATGTAATAATAATCATTAGAGCTGCACAATATATAGCTAAAACTGCAAACCTCAACCAACTACAATTTCAGTTAAAAAGTGTAGGTTTTTAGGACAAAATTCAAAATGGCCGACGCCCACAATAGTCAATATGGGGAAATCGACTCGGCATGATGCACTGAATCAAAAGAGGGCAAACCATTAAGAATTTGTTAGCAAAAAATACACATTTTCATATTTTCATAGGTGGTGCTGCATGTAGCCTCAGGACATGCTTGGGATGACACGTACCAAGTTTGGTCTGAATAAGCCGAAGCGTTGCGGAGATATTGCGTCCAATTATGCATGCTCTTCGGCAAATTCGTTCGCACGTTATTTGAGAGCGGTTGGGTTTATCAAAAAGCTTTTGATGGTCTGTAGATGATCTCATTCAATTTTCATGAAAATCAAATGAACAGTCTAGGAGGAGTTTGAAAAAGTAGGTTTTTCGGCTGGAAAATTTGGCGGGTGCAATCCTATGATGGAAGGAGCCAAGGAATCAGAGGAAAAAAACATTTTGTTTCTATCCTGTACGGTTTGAAAAAATTATTAGCATAAATGTAAGTGAAAATTTGGACAGTTGAGCGGAAGAAGCAGCGGAAGAATACATACAGCTGCAAGCAGCAATTATCGGGGCCAAGCACAAAGAACAAGAACAGTCATGCCAACATGGTTGGTAGCATCAGACCAACTGCAAAAACGTGCAATTGAAGAAAATCATAAATATAGTCACTGGTAAAATTATTGAATGATTTATCACTTTCAACCAATAGGTGGCGCTGTGACCAAATTGATGTGGTGTGGTCAGAGTGAGGTGATAATGACAAAATTAAAAGTTAACTTTTTGTCGGCACGGTTTTCGTGAAAATTGGACAAACGGTCTAGGAGGAGTTAGAAAAAGTAGCTTTTTAAAAAAAAAAATCTAAATAGCAGACAGGAAGTTCTGCAAAATATGGCAAAATGGGTATCCATGTTCTCGGCATGACCAAGAAATCTATTAAGACCAGTTTCATTATAATAGGCAAAATTAATCACAAGACATTAGCATTTTTGGAATTTTCATTATAACCTTTGACCACAAGGTGGCGGTGCCCCAAAATCTTTTGCGTACCTTCAGGACAAAGACACATAAAGAGTTTCGTAACGATACGCCAATGCGTTCATAAAATTTTTGACAAAATTCAAAATGGCGATATGGGAAACTTGGGTATTGTTCGACTCGGCATGCTGCACCGAATCTAAAGAGACCAAGCGCCAAAGCTTTCAGAAGTTATAAGCAAAAATGTCAATTTTTCATATCTCCTGACCACTAGGTGGCACTGCGCAGAAACTGTGCAGGTCGCCTCAGGTCATGGTTGTCATAACACACACCAAGTTTGGTCAGAATACAGTAAAGCGTTGCGGAGATATAGCCTCACGTTCATTTTGGTGTGCACTTCATCAAATTCGTTCGCAAGTTATTCCAGAACTGTTTGACGAATCAAACTGAATTCCGTAACTTTTTGTTGGCATGGTCTGAAGATGATCTGGATCAAAGGAATCAGAGGAAAGTATTTTGTTCCTAGCCCTTACGGTTCAAAAGTTATTAGTACAAACGTAAGTCAGACTTTGGACAGTTGGTGGCGCTAGAGGGATTGAGTTAGAGACTCCAAATTTGCTGTGGTGAATGTTTGGACTGTCCTCTATCTGTGTGCCAAATTTCACAACTTTTTACCATACGGTTCTATGGGCTGCCGTAGACTCAAGAGTGGAAAAAGAAGAAAAAGAAACGGAAGCCAACGGATACAATAGGTACCTACGCACCTTTGGTGTTTGCCCCCTAAATATATAATTACTGAAATATCAATACACTACTTTAATACCTCCAGGCAGCGGTCCTGCCATCTGCGCGCCAGCATCTCCAGAAGAGGAGGTCTGAATTTATCCAAACCCAGGAGATCCGGAAGCATGACACAATGCATGGCGGCCAGCTGACTCCACCCTACACAAACACACAATCGCACAGAGAGTCAATCACAGCCATTCACAACTAACAGCCCTGCTGCTCTGAAGCCCATCCTTACAGGACCCTAGAGAAACCACAGAGAAACATGAGCAACACAGAATCACATATATCAGAAATATATGGAACAGCTTTTGGGAGGAGAAAACGGACTCAACTTCAAAGAAATGACGTTTCTTTGTGAAACGAGATCAACAAACTTACCTTTAGAAAAATATTCTTACAGCCATCGGGTTATAGAAACTGATATAATTCATGAAAAAAATGAGAGTGCAAACACTGAAGCATTAATGCAAAGATATCATTTAAAATGTACCACCATGAATTTTTTAAACCGCTTGTGGAAACCGTATTATATATTTGGAATTGGTATTTCAATTATTAATGTTCAAGATTTTGTGACAGGTCTCATTTGTTAATATTACTTAATATATTAACTAACATGAACTAACAATTAACAATGTGTTTTACAGCATTTATTAACCTTTGTTGATGTTATTTAATAATAACAGAAATGTTAATTGTTTGTTCATGTTAATGCATTAACTACGCTTTTAAAAAAATTATTAGTAAATGCTGAAATTAACATTCACTAAAATTAAGTTAAAATGCATTGTTGGTTCACATTAATGTAGTAAAATAATGCTACAAGCAGTACATTTTACCTCCAAATGTATTTTCATATAACTAAATTATTAATAAAAAATAATGCATTGTGGAAATGGGGCATTTTCTAATATTATAAAGAAATACAAATTTCAGAAGCATTTTAAAACATTGATTTTTTTTCACAGAACGTCTCTAAAATAAAAATACAATTATTTTGGTAACACTTTACAATAAGGTTTCATTTGTTAACATGAACAATAAACTATACTTCTACTGCAGTTATTGATCTTAGTTATTTACTAATACATTATTAAAATCCAACGTTGTATTTGTTAACATTATTTTAACAAATATGTTTATGTGATTTATGAGGACACAAATGTGTATAATGACATGGGTATTACACTGGTATTACAACGTAAGCATGAAATATGAGGACATTTCCTGTGTCCTCATAATAAAAATAGCTTTAAAAACATACTAAACAATGTTTTATTAAAAATGTAAAAATGCAGAATGTTTCCTGTGATGGGTAGGTTTAGGGGTAGGGGTAGTGTGTGTGTGTGTGTGTGTGTGTGTGATGGGTAGGTTTAGGGGTAGGGGTAGTGTGTGTGTGTGTGATGGGTAGGTTTAGGGGTAGGGGTAGTGTGTGTGTGTGTGTGTGTGTGTGTGTGTGATGGGTAGGTTTAGGGGTAGGGGTAGTGTGTGTGTGTGTGTATGTGTGTGATGGGTAGGTTTAGGGGTAGGGGTAGTGTGTGTGTGTGTGTGATGGGTAGGTTTAGGGGTAGGGGTAGTGTGTGTGTGTGTGTGTGTGTGTGATGGGTAGGTTTACGGGTAGTGTGTGTGTGTGTGTGTGTGTGTGTGTGTGATGGGTAGGTTTAGGGGTAGGGGTAGTGTGTGTGTGTGTGTGTGTGATGGGTAGGTTTAGGGTGAAGGGTAGTGTGTGTGTGTGTGTGTGTGTGTGTGTGTGTGATGGGTAGGTTTAGGGGTAGGGGTAGTGTGTGTGTGTGTGTGTGTGTGTGTGATAGGTAGGTTTAGGGGTAGGGGCAGTGTGTGTGTGTGTGTGTGTGTGTGTGATGGGTAGGTTTAGGGGTAGGGGTAGTGTGTGTGTGTGTGTGATGGGTAGGTTTAGTGTGTGTATGTGTGATGGGTAGGTTTAGGGGTAGGGGTAGTGTGTGTGTGTGTGATGGGTAGGTTTAGGGGTAGGGGTAGTGTGTGTGTGTGTGTGTGTGTGTGTGTGATGGGTAGGTTTAGGGGTAGGGGTAGTGTGTGTGTGTGTACGTGTGTGATGGGTAGGTTTAGGGGTAGGGGTAGTGTGTGTGTGTGTACGTGTGTGATGGGTAGGTTTAGGGGTAGGGGTAGTGTGTGTGTGTGTGATGGGTAGGTTTAGGGGTAGGGGTAGTGTGTGTGTGTGTGATGGGTAGGTTTAGGGGTAGGGGTAGTGTGTGTGTGTGTGTGTGATGGGTAGGTTTACGGGTAGTGTGTGTGTGTGTGTGATGGGTAGGTTTAGGGGTAGGGGTAGTGTGTGTGTGTGTGTGTGTGTGTGTGTGATGGGTAGGTTTAGGGTGAAGGGTAGTGTGTGTGTGTGTGTGTGTGTGTGTGTGATGGGTAGGTTTAGGGGTAGGGGTAGTGTGTGTGTGTGTGTATGTGTATGTGTGTGTGATGGGCAGGGGTAGGGGTAGGGGTAGTGTGTGTGTGTGTGTGTGATGGGTAGGTTTAGGGGTAGGGGGAGTGTGTGTGTGTGATGGGTAGGTTTAGGGGTAGGGGGAGTGTGTGTGTGTGATGGGTAGGTTTAGGGGTAGGGGGAGTGTGTGTGTGTGATGGGTAGGTTTAGGGGTAGGGGGAGTGTGTGTGTGTGTGTGATGGGTAGGTTTAGGGGTAGGGGTAGTGTGTGTGTGTGTGTGCGGTGGGTAGGTTTAGGGGTTGGGGTAGTGTGTGTGTGTGTGATGGGTAGATTTAGGAGTAGGGGTGTGTGTGTGTGTGTGTGTGTGTGAGAGATGGGTAGTGTAGGGGGATAGAATGTACAGTTTGTACAGTATAAAAACCCTCATGTCTATGGAATGTCCTCATAATGATAGGTGCACCAACATATGTGTGTGTGTGTGTGTGTGTGTGTATAAAGTAAGCATGCAGTCCAAGACAATTGCATTGACACAGACAGAAAAACAAGACAGACAGAAAACGACTACAAGCACAGGTACAGCAGAAGAGTGAACCTTGAGACAGAACGCGTCACACAAACACAATAAACACACACAGGCACTGAGCGCGAGGCGGACGGAAAGCACAGGGAGAGAAAACGAGCGCGGCTAAAGAAAAGAAAGAGAGAGTGAGAGAGAGAGAGACAGAGAGAGAGGGAGAGAGGCCTTTATTCAGAGAGAATACCTTCATTGACTGAGGGAGAGTGAGACACTCCTGAAGCAGAAGACGGGACAGCGACCGCAGCTTGAAAAGAGAGGAAAAGAAACGTGAAACAGAAAGAAAGAAAGAAAGAAAGAAAGAAAGAAAGAAAGAAAGAAAGAAAGAAAAGCCCACAACAGAGTAAATGAAAGTAAATGATTATTAAATGAAAATAAACACAAGGAAAATACCTAGAAACTAACTGGTTATTAGAATTCTAGTTTTTATAATTATTAACTACGGTAACAGTTTCCACAAAATATGACTGGGTAGTATTTAAGACAAAAATTGTATAAATGTATAGGAATAATTGGTAAGACTTTACATTACGCTCTTATTAGTTAACATTAGTTATTAACTAACATTATGTTGCCGTATTTATTAATCTTTGTTAATGTTAGTTAATAAAATACAGCTGTTAATTCATGTCCACAATAATATTAACAGATACAACTTTTGTATTTTTATTTCATGTATTAGTAAACGTTGAAATTAATATTAATTAAGATTAATAAATGCCTTATTCATTGATAATTCATGTAAACTAATATATTTAACTAATGTTAACAAAAGGAACTTTTTTGTAAAGCGTTACAGAATACATTTTTTTAAATCAATTATAAAAATGTTGTATAGTTGCATGAATAAAATTAAATAATAATTAGCAAAAAGCTGCTTAAATATTTTTTATGTCAACTTCTACTAAAGTAGTTCAGCATTTACCCTAAAACAGTTACTGTACTGTTGAATCATCAGATATTAATAAACTCTATATATTTATATATTAATGTGTGTGTGTGTGTGTTAAAATAAATCTAAACTGTAAACCATTAATAGAGTATTGCACTAATACAAGCCATTAGTCAAGTCATCAAAACATTTTGCCGCACCTGTAAAATGAACAATTATTAACATTACAAAATTCAAATTCTCCCTGACTATAACAAACAGTAAAATCAACAGAAAATAAAATGACAAAGAGATGCCTGTCCTTTTGACAAACTAAAACCAACCTTTCACAAATGGCAAATGCAGTTCTTAAAACACACATTCATTAAGAGATTGACAGCTGTGATTGAGTGAGCAAGAACTACAAATCCCATGAGTGCTTGAGAGAGAGAGAGAGAGAGAGAGAGATGGCAGAGCGAAGCCATGCATGCAGACAGAGAGACAGGGATCCGCCGCACCTGCAGTGTGGAGAGAAAACTTCAACAAACAGAGTGGACGGTGTTTTTCTACAAGCACAACATTTTCAGTTAGGATGTGTTCGTGCACATTCAGTGGTGTCCAACAGTGGAAGGGGAAACCTGTTTTTAGTTCGATTAAACCATCAAAATATGAGGAAAATATTTTAAATTGAGGGAAGAACAAAAACACTAAACTTGGTTAAGGTCTTTCTATCTGACAAAATTATTTGCCAAAATCATTTAAATCATTGATAAAAAATAAAAAAAATGGGAAAAAAAAACCCACACACTAAAAAAAAGACCATCTTTAAAACCATTTTAAAAACCAGGGACAACACCCTGGCAACCGCACATTAACACCCTGGCAACTGCACAACCACATATCAACACCCTGGCAACCGCACATCAACACCCTGGCAACTGCACATCAACACCCTGGCAACCACACATCAACACCCTGGCAAACGCACATTAACACCCTGGCAACCGGACAACCTCACATCAACACCCTTGCAACCACACAACCGCATATCAACTCCCTGGCAACCGCACAACCGCATATCAACTCCCTGGCAACCACACAACTGCATATCAACTCCCTGGCAACCGCACAACTGCATATCAACTCCCTGGCAACCGCACAACCGCATATCAACTCCCTGGCAACTGCACAACCGCATATCAACTCCCTGGTAACCGCATAACTGCATAACTGCATATCAACTCCCTGGCAACCTCACATCAACACCCTGGCAACTGCACAACCGAACATCAACACCCTGGCAACCTCACATCAACAACCTGGCAACTGCACAGCCGTACACCAACACCCTGGCAACTGCACAACCGAACATCAACACCCTTGCAACCGCACATCAACACCCTGGCAACCTCACATCAACACCCTGGCAACTGCACAGCCGCACATCAACACCCTGGCAACCGCACAACCGAACATCAACATCCTGGCAACCACACATCAACACCCTGACAACTGTACATCAACTCCCTGGCAACCACACATCTGCACATCAACTCCCTGGCAACCGCATATCAACCCCCTGGCAACCGCACATCAACACTCTGGCAACTGCACAGCCATACACCAACACCCTTGCAACCGCACATCAACTCCCTGGCAACCGCACATCAACACCCTGGCAACCGCACAACTGCATATCAACATCCTGGAAACCGCATATCAAAACCCTGGCAACCGCACATCAACACCCTGGCAACCGCACAACTGCATATCAACTCCCTGGCAACCTCACATCAACACCCTGGCAACCACACAACTGCATATCAACTCCATGGCAACCTCACATCAACACCCTGGCAACCGCACAACTGAACATCAACACTCTTGCAACCGCACAACTCCCTGGCCACCTCACATCAACTCCCTTTCTTTTAAGAAAAAGAAAGAATAGTGCATGAAATATAGAAAGCAATCTCTGTAGTATGAAAAAAAAACATTACATTTCTGTAATGTACAAACAAAAAATTTCTGTAAGTATTCAGTTGTAAGTATATCTGTTGCCATTAAACTGTTAAAGTCATGATCAGCCATTGGCTCTCTAGACATCAGTATCAGCAGTTCGGTTAGCGTTACTATTACTGCTGTCCTCAATCAAGCTGGTCAAGAACCTGTTTTTATTTACATTTTAAGTCTGTTAAATAGATCATACAATAGCATATATGGATCAAAGCTCACAGACATGGAATAAACGGCATTAAACTCCAATTTTTTCGGTCTACAAGAAAAGTGAATTTTAAAAAGTCAAGACTTCAGCGCTTCATGACAATAAAGCATGTGCTTAAAACTAAGCACCAGGCCTCTTCAACGCTCTCAGACTAAAACTTCTCCTCGACGGCTCAGCGAGATCTGCTCCAAACGCCGGCATTTGTTTCTCCAAATCCCTCGTTCTGCCAGCACACGCTCGGCTTTTATCTCGGCACACGATTTAAAGAACGACTCCATTAAAAAACACTTAATAACACAACCTGAGCACAGTTTCACAAACCCGTCCGGATCAATACGAGGAAACGAGAGGAGGGGAAAAACGCTACACGCGTTGAATAACTTTCATTATGTGTACAAACCTAAAGAGAAGTGTTAGATCAATATTCTCAGCACATCTCAGAGGACCCTCTCTCTCTTTCTCTATCTGTAAGAGATAAAAAGTGAATCATAACATTCTCCTTCTCTAAACGCAATCTCGTCCGGCGTGAGAATTCATCGGACAGGCGCGTGTCAGAACGCCGGACACGGAGCGCTGATGCTTCTCATGGCGGTTTTGTCCAGTGAAAGACTTTTAGCATGAGAAAGAAACGCTGCAGGCCCTTCTGGTCAAAGAGAAGAGCACAACAGAAGCCACTTCCCCTCTGAATAAGGCCAAACAGGCGTGTGGCGTGAGCAACTGAACACAAGCGATTATTCACAGTCCTCCTCTATTGTGGTCCAACAATAGCTGCTCTGGACGGGGGACAAATTAGGGCACGTGTTGAGGAAGAGTGTGTGTGTGTGTGTTACTAACAGGGCTTAATCAGACACCCTGCACTAAACCGGACCATTTTTCTGGTGCATGTTATCTAGAACTTGCACGCAAAACAAGATACATTACTATTGGCGTTTGCTAAGATCAGCATTTTCTCCTGCTGGACGACATGGAATGCAAGACATGCAAAACGGGAAGAAACCATCTAAAAACCAGACAACCTGGCAACCAATCAAATCATTGTGGTGCCGAGTTTTGCCATCTTTTCTTCAAAAAAAGAAAAAAAAGAAAAGATAGGAAAAAAAATTGTGCACTACATATAGAAAGTTATATTAGTAAGAAAAGAAGAATCTATATAATCTTTAAATGTTCTTGTCGATAAAATCCCCCAAAATACTGAGATATCAGATGTCATCAATACTTATCAAAACTTCTATACTTTTACTGCATTTTAACGGTTGCATTAAACATTATGAATCTCTGACAACAACTGATTACTCAAATCATGGAATAAAATAAGATAAAATAAGACAAAATAAAATAAAATAAAATAAAATAAAATAAGACAAAATAAAATAAAATAAGACAAAATAAAATAAAAAGACAAAATAAAATAAAATAAAATAAAATAAGACAAAATAAAATAAAATAAAATAAAGACAAAATAAAATAAAATAAGAAAAAAAAAAAAAAAAGACAAAATAAAATAAAATAAGACAAAATAAAATAAAATAAAATAAAATAAGACAAAATAAAAAAAAATAAAATAAAGACAAAAAAAATAAAATAAAATAAAATAAGACAAAATAAAATAAAATAAAATAAAATAAAGACAAAATAAAATAAAACAAAATAAGACAAAATAAAATAAAATAAAAAATAAAATAAAATAAAATAAAAGTCAAAATCAAATCAAATAAAATAAAACAAAATCAAATAAAGACAAAATAAAATAAAATAAAATAAAAAATAAAAAAATAAAAAATAAAATAAACACCCCTAATGCATTTTAACGGTTGCATTAAACATTATGAATCTCTGACAACAACTGATTACTCAAATCATGGTTCCTCTGTTTGGAATAAAATAAAATAAGACAAAATAAAATAATAAATAAATAAAAGAAACATTAAAATAAAATAAAAGTTTGAAATAAAATAAAAGAATAAAATAAGAAGAGTCAGAGGGTGAAGCTGCTGTTTGTGTGTGTTTGGCAGCGAGAGCAGGATCGTTCGGAGGTCTCTGTAGTCACCTTGTTTGATCTGTCCTTGCAGGGCCGGGCTGGAGGCCTGCGGGCCGCTCTTTCTCGGGCTCTCGGGGGTTCCTGGTCTTGGGGGCCTAAAACACAAAAGGCCAAATGAAATATTTAACACGCATATCTGCAGCACAGAATTTAACATCAGACCGGCACGAGTGTGTGTGAGCAGATACATGTGGATGTGTGTGTGTTTATGCAGGACTGTGTTTTATTTTAGTTTTATTAATATTTTGAATTAGCTTTTATTTTTATATAATATAGGTTTCATTTATTTTTATTTCATTTTTAGTTCTTCAGTTTGTATTTATTTCCTGTTAGTAATTTTAATACATGTGTTTAAAATGCTCTCATTATAGTATTTTTTGTTGGTAAATCCAGTTGGCCACTTTGAAATATTTTTTCACTGTTTTTACTTGAATGTCTTTGTTTTACATAAATAAATAAGACCTTTTTTCCCTTAAATGTGTTCTTTTTAATATCATAAACAACAATTAATATCCTCTTCTTAACAAGCGCAAGCTAGTGCAAAAAAGCTTTAAACAAACCAGAGTTATTAATGCTAAAAATATTCAAACATTTTTGTTAATTGTAATAAAATAAAATATAGATATTAGTTGAAAAAGTTCAACTAACTAAATGAAAATTAGAAATATTGCCTTGGCAATAAAATTAAATATGTTTTTAAGTTAAAGCACTAAAATTATTAACTGGAAATAAATAAAAATAAATGAAACCTAAATAGCATTATTTACATTAATTAATTAAATAAATAAATTGACAAAAGTACATTACAAAATTACTAAAAATTAAACTAAATATTACTAAAAATAAAAGCTAATTCAAAATATTATTAAAAATATAATAAAACTAAAATAACAGTCACAAACACATTTTTGAAGAATGTCAAATATAGCATTATATCAACAAATTCCCCCAAAATATTGAGATATCAATTTTTGCAGATATCGCACAAATACGTCTACATTTTTACTCTTGCTATAAACAGACAACAACTGATTGGAATAAAATCTAATAAATAAAATAAAATGAATACAAAATTAAATAAAAATTCAAATGTATAATGAACTTTAAAAGACTAAAAAATATTAAAATATATTATTTTGTATCAATGTAAGCTATATCGCCAACCCAAGTTGGAAAAAAGTAAAGAGGAGATGTCGTCGTATAGTCAGCTTGTTATCCCTTCCACACACAAGATCTCGCTCCTCTCTCTCTTTTATACTGTCTTTATTCAGTGTATTGTGTCTCGTCCTGTCATCATTACTCTCCGCTCCACCGGTCACACTCACTCTAACGAGAGCTGGACCTCGTTACAGCGTCAGATGAAGCTCCTCTGAGATCTTTGACTGCACATTCTGCTCAGAATTACGTTTTTTTAAAAGCACATTTTAAGAGGGGACAGAAGGTACGAAACAAACGACTTCTGACCGAGTTTAAGAAGTTTAGAGACTCGTCTGAAGCGTTTCACTTGCCAAACTATACAGTCAAAGGGCATTTGATAGGAGCTCAAGAAATGTGTGTGCGTGTCAGGAAAGTTTCAGCCGCTTTGACTGCTTTATAAAACCTTCTGAGCGCATTATAAAAGACACTAAAACCGCAGTTTATTGGAAACGGTCCAAACGTCCACCAACAGCAATGAGACAGTTCCTTTTATTTCAACTGTGAGGTTCATCCTGGGCTAGTTGGAGAAGTTTATTGACAAGATATTGAAAATACCATCTTTTTTGGCCGTTTTAGCTTTCCACTGCGTAACTTTGCCCTCCAAAGAGTTTAGAAAATAAATCTAAAGTAAGGCCATAAATGTGAAATTGCCTCGTAAAAATCTGGGGCAGATTTTGCTCAGAGCAACACAGAGATTGAGAGATGTGTTTTAATATCTGTGTGTAAACAGAAGAACCTTCTTCACATGGATAAAACTAGCACCTTCTATACACTGATCAGGCATAACATTATGACCGGTGAAGTGAATAACACTGATGATCTCTTCATCACCTGTTAGTGGGTGGGATATATTAGGCAGCAAGTGAACATTTTGTCCTCAAAGTTGATGTGTTAGAAGCAGGAAAAATGGGCAAGCGTAAGGATTTGAGCGAGTTGTGATGGCTAGACGACTGGGTCAGAGCATCTCCAAAACTGCAGCTCTTGTGGGGTGTTCCCGGTCTGCAGTGGTCAGGATCTATCAAAAGTGCTCCAAGGAAAGAACAGTGGAGAACCGGAGACAGGGTCATGGGCGGCCAAGGCTCATTGATGCACGTGGGGAGCGAAGGCTGGCCCGTGTGGTCCGATCAAACAGACGAGCTACTGGAGCTCAAATTGCTCAAGAAGTTAATGCTGGTTCTGATAGAAAGGTGTCAGAATACACAGTGCATCTCAGTTTGTTGCGTATGGGGCTGCATAGACCAGTCAGGGAGTCCATGCCTCGACGGGTCAGGGCTGTTTTGGCAGCAAAAGGGGGACCAACACACTATTAGGTCATAATGTTATGCCTGATCGGTGCAAATGAAACACATAATAGCTTGAAGTGAAACCTATGACTCTCAAAGAAAAAAAAAGCTAAATCTTAAAATCAAGCGCTACTTCATTATATTGACTGGTGAAAGTTATTTCAAGGTAAAACTGACTTTGAAAGAAATCGCTGGCGCTGCCCTTCAATCTAAACATGATACACAAACACATTGATGGCGCGTATCGATGGATTTCAACTGTTGCCAACCGGCCGTCAGTTCACCTGCCGAGCACGACACTGAAATCTCTCACCTGCGGACAAGCTGAACGATCAGCAAACAAACAGCGAGCGCAGCGCGAGAGAAAGAGCTCGATAGCCTTCAGTCGCTCCACCCCGCGGGGCCATCATGACCAGAACAACTGCTCCGTCCCCTGGGAGCGAGTGCTGGCCGCGGCCCCTGGGTGGAGATGAGACGCCTCATGCTCTGAGACTGTCCTCACACACACGCCTGAACCTCCATCCGACCCCTGGGAACCTGGGAAAATTAAAGCCCCCAGGTAAACAATAGAAACAGCGGGGCTGAAGCGCGCCGCATGATGCTTGAAGGTTGTTTACTTTCTTTCTACGCTTTTATTTGCCAAGACATCCTTTCTCATTTTCTTTTAGTTTAACGATGTACTGATATAATTCAAACTAAAACTGAAATAAAAATTAAAAAGAACGATATGTAAAAATTTTAGTAACTTAGTAAAACTTTAGCTGAAATTAAAAAGCAAAGAGAAAACATAAAAATAAGAAACATATATCAGTGCATTTACACACCATGGTCTTCGTTTGTATTTAATATATTTAGTTTTATTCATATTTTGAATTAGCTTTAATTGTTATATTTTTAGTTTTTGTATAAATTTTAGTTTAATTTGTAGTCATTTCATTATATGCTTTTTAATATTGCTATTTAGATTTGATTTATTTTTATTTATTTCCACTTAATAATTTAAACTTATGTCAGTTTATTGCCAAGGCAACATTTGGAAATAATTCAAACTAAAACTGAACTAAATATTAAAAATAACTATATAGACATGTAAAAAAACTAATAAAAATATCAAAAACACAAAGCAAAATTACTAAAACTTTAACTGAAATTAAAATGCAACGAGAAAACATAAAAATAAGTATTATAATAAATTAATAAAAGTATATATATATATATATATATATATATATATAAATAATTAAAAACAAAATGTTATTTTTTTTTATTTAAAAAAAAAAATATTCACAGAATTAATGATTATTAGAAATTTGAGAAATTTGGAGTAAATTGTCAAGAAAATAATTTAAATGAAAAAAAAAAAAAAAAAACTAGGCTCCATTTTCTTCATACAAAATATAATGTCTTATTTTTATTCCTTATTTTTGGGGAATATAACCCAGTCCTTTTTGTTATATGTTTCTGACCAGTGTTATTTGTTATATTTGTAGTAATTTTTTTCTAACTTTGTCATATGCTTTTATTTTATATTGCTATTTAGGTTTAATTTATTTTTATTTCAGCTTTATTTTAATTAACAAAAATGTTTTAATAGTTTTGGTTATGGATCATAACCCTGTTATAAAAGTGGGTAAAGAGTCTCTGAGACACAATCAGATCTTTGCTTATCCACAATCGGATAATTAGCTATAGTAAGCGGTTTGGTTGTCTGGTGTGTGTGTGTGTGATTTCACCTGACTGGCGCTTTCTTCATGTGCTCTCCGATGAAGGTGGCGTTGGTCATGCCCATCAGCGTGTTGGCCAGCGAGATGACGGACAGCAGGTGCTGCGTGGTCACGGCTCTCGACACGCCGTACGTGCCCTTGCCCACGATCTCGGAGACGGAGAGCTTGCGGCCCTCGGCGCAGCCCTGCGCCAGCCGTCTGAGCAGCGAGTCCTTGAAGGTGGGCAGCATCAGCGACATGTGGCCGCCGCGGGAGATCAGGCCGAAGGAGATGGGCGTGTGCGGGCGGAGCATGCCCAGCCGGTTCAGACACACCTCGTCCAGCTCTCCGTTCAGACCCCAGGCGTGCAGGCAGGACATGAAGAGTTTGGCCGTGTCCATGGTCAGGTTGTACTCCAGCAGGCTCAGAGACTTGGACTTCTCCTCGCGCCGCCGCTGCTCCTCCTCTTCATCCTCGTCTTCATCCAGCAGGTGCTCCTTGATGTTTTCTTTAATGGTCTCCTTCACCTGCGCAGGGGAAGCGATGGTGCGCTCACATCACGTGACAACAAACATCTTTTATTTTTCATGTTAATTTTAAGTTTCATTTTTAGTATTTGCATTATGCTTTTTAAAAAAATAAAATATTTCTTAATAAATAAAAATAAAAATTTTAAATAAATAATTAAAAATATATTGCTATTTAGGTTTAGTTTTAGGTAGTTTTTATTCATATTTATTTCCAGTTAATCATTTTAGTGATTTAATTTCATTAAGTAGTTTTTTCTACTAATATTCATATTTTGTTTATATTTTTATTTCAGAAATGTTTCTAAGTTTTAGTTAACGTTGACTAATTTTAATCATTCCTTTCTTAACTATAGACTATAACGTCTTAAACTATAATGTTTAATATATATTTTTATTCATATAAAAAATATGTTTATAAAATATAAAACCATTAAATATAAATACATATAAATATGTAATTAACATAATTAAATATCACATTTAAAAATAGTCTCCTAAAATATTTTATTTACACAAAACAATTATAAAGTAAATATAGTATTAATTATTATACTCATATTTATTTTATAAAATATGAATGTTAAATACAATTAAAATTAATTATAAATAATATTAACTTCCTAAAATATATTATTTTTTTAAATAAAAATATCTTTAAATTATACACACACACACACACACATATACACTTATATATATCTTCTTAAATATTTGTTTTAATTATATCTTAACTCTTATCTTAAGTCCTAATATCTTAATAGTCCTAAAATATTTTATTTTTATAGAACAATTATAATTAAAATAAGTACATTAGGATTTATTATTATATTCATATTTATTTATTTATTTAACAAAATATGAATTTAAAACACAATTAATATTATAATATTTATTATTGTCTTCCTAAAATGTATTATTTTAATAAAACACATCATATATATCTCATATCCCTAAAATATTTATTTTATTGATCTTAATTTAGTACAATTATATTACAAATAATAATAAATCAAATTATTTCAAAGTAAATAGAGTTGTAAATGCATGTTCAATGATATGCTCTGTAAGAAGCCCTTCCTGACCTGTTTGAAAATCTTATTGGCCAGGAAGGACCCGCCCTTGTCCGCCCCACCGGGGGCTTTCTGCAGCGACTCCGGCGAGACCAGGGTGGGATTGGGCCGCTGGGCCTCCTCCGTCAGTAACTGGATGATCACGGCCTCCACGTCGAAGAACAGCACGTGCATGTCCGGATCCGTGACGTTCGTCTTCATGGCCTGGACCACCAGCGAGTTATGGGAGTATTTGGGAAGGTTACCCTACAGCAAGAGACGGAGAAAAAAAGTGCAATGGTTATTTTCTCAGGCAGCTTTGTGCCACCGACTCAAAGCAAACCATCTATAAAGGAACTACTTTACAAGAGCCGGCGAGACTGTAACTGGAACAACAGAGAGGCTTGGGTCAGGGATTGTGATGAGAAGGAAGCATACACACCCTTCGCCTTAAAGGGACAGACATTATTTACTCACCTCAACCTGAAGTTTATTCTTATCTTGAACATAAAGGAAGATATTCTGATGAATGTTGATGAACAACCTTCGTCAAAATATCTTCTTTTGTGTTCAGCAGAGGAAATAATTGAATACAGGTTTGGAACAACTTGAGACGAGTGAATAATGACAGAACTGAAAGCTAGACGCATGTCTCAGATTCAGCCTAGAAATCCATCATAACAAAATTGAAAGACAACCGAAAAATGCTGTACTTTTTAATAATGGAATAATTGATAAATGATTGATTGAGAATGGATTGATGCATTGTGCAAGTAAATTTGGACTTCATGATGACTGAAGCTGGAGTCGGAAACGTTATAGGCACATTTTCTATTTTAAATTTGGGATGAATTGTGTTAACTTAATAAATAAATAATTATATTAATGAATAAAAAAAAATTAAATATATAAATGAATGAATGAATTAACAAATAAATGTCATTAAAATGAATTGTAAATAATATTTATTATTTTTATCGTCTTAAAATATATTATTTTATTAAAAAAATGATAGGCAAATTTTCATTTTAAAATTTTAGATGAATTGTGTTCATTTTAATAAATAAATAATGTCATTCATTAATTCAAATAAAATTAAAAATATATGAATAAATAAATGAATAATAAGTAAATTAATGATTAAATTAATTAATGACCGTGATTAAAAATCATTGCAAATAATATTTATTATCTTCCTAAAATATATTATTTCATACAAATATTATTATTATTTTACAGAAATTATAGGCAAATTATTTGAGATGAATATATGTAACGTCAATAAATAAATAAATTAACTTATAAATTTAAATATATGAATGACTAAATAAATAAATGAATAAACAAGAATGAATTAATATAAAAATAAATAAATTAAAAATGAATAAAAACTAATAAAATAAAAATGAGTGAATGAATAAATGAACAAACAAATATATACATGAATGAATTAACAAATAAATGTAATTAAAATGAATTGTAAATAATATTTATTATTATTATCTTCTTAAAATATATTATTTTATAAAAAAAAGAGACAAAAATTTTTAAGATTATAATTCAAATAAAATTAAAACATAAATCAATAAATAAACCAATTAATGAATAAATATAATTAAAATTAATTGTAAATAATATTTATTATCTTCTTAAAAATATATTATTTTATACAAATGTATTATTATTTTATAAAAAATTATAGGCAAATTTAAATATTTTTTTTTTAAATGAATATACTTCAATGAATAAACGTATAAATTCAAATAAAATGAAAACATATGAACGATGAAATAAAATACTAAATTAAAATAAATCAATTAAAATGAAAGAAAATCAGCAGATGAATCATGTTTATTGTTCTCTTCACTAAACCCGTGTTCGTCTCTCTGCTTCATCCTCATGATAACGGCAGTAATCAGCGAGTCTTTCTCAAACACATCCGTCAAAAGTTGTTCAGCGCGCAGGATAATCTATTTATTCCATGATCTGTGTAATAATCTCTAATGCTCATTAAGCCCTCCAGCATTCATTTCATCTCATCTGCTTCCAGTCGGCCCGTATTAAATAGCGAGCTCGCTAATTGTTATTCAATGTTAATTCGATGAACAAAGCACCTGCGATCCATTAGAGACAACAGGGAGGATGTTTACGACCGCTTCCCAACCCAAACTTCTGTGGCTGGACCGTTTCAAACACAAAGCATCAAATAAACGAGGCAGAAGGCCGTGCGTTAAGGTACAACTCGAGCGCTTCTTTAAATATGGCTTTTCTTCATTTACTGCAGTAAACTCCTGTCCTTCAGTGTAATGTCTACTCCTGGGGTCTGCTTGTGTTCAATGGCTCTGACGGCGGGCCGCATTGATCACACACACACACACACACACACAGCTCACGCCGGGCCTCTCCTTTCATTTTCCTTCATGATTCTGGGAAACCATCGTAAAATGCAACTGTTGCAGCAAAAGAAGACAAATCTGTGAGATACAGATGAAATTTCAGAACTAAATAAATAAATAAATAAATGTCTGACTGAAATTTTGTATTAAATTAAATGTATATAAATTAAATATAAAATCGCCTGAAATTATTATACCATTCCTGAACTAAATTAATAAATGTCAGAATAAAATATATATAACATAATTTCTGTCTGTCTGACAAAATAACCATCTGAAATTATTAGAACATTCCAGAATAAATTAATAAATGTCTGAATAAAATAAAATAATATAAAATAATAAATAAAATAAAAGTTGGTCTCAGTAACAATTTCTGTCTGACACTGTAATACACTTCAATAATACACACCATAAATCAAATTAAATCATATGAAAATATTAGAACATTCTAGAACTAAATGAATAAATGTTTGACTGAATAATAATAAAATCTCTCTCTCTCTCTGTCTCTCTCTCTCTCTGTCTCTCTCTCTCTCTCTCTCTCTCTCTCTCTCTCTCTCTCTCTGTCTCTCTCTCTGTCTCTCTGTCTCTCTGTCTCTCTGTCTCTCTCTGTCTCTCTCTCTCTCTGTCTCTCTCTCTGTCTCTCTGTCTCTCTCTCTCTCTGTCTCTCTGTCTCTCTGTCTCTCTGTCTCTCTCTCTCTCTCTCTCTCTCTCTCTGTCTCTCTCTCTCTCTGTCTCTCTGTCTCTCTGTCTCTCTCTCTCTCTCTCTCTCTCTCTCTCTCTGTCTCTCTGTCTCTCTCTCTCTCTGTCTCTCTGTCTCTCTGTCTCTCTCTCTCTCTCTCTCTGTCTCTCTGTCTCTCTCTCTCTCTGTCTCTCTCTCTCTCTCTCTCTCTCTCTCTCTCTCTCTGTCTCTCTCTCTCTCTCTCTCTCTGTCTCTCTCTCTCTCTGTCTGTCTCTCTCTCTGTCTCTCTCTCTGTCTCTCTCTCTCTCTCTCTCTGTCTCTCTCTCTCTCTCTCTGTCTCCCTCTCCCTCTCTCTCTCTCTCTCTCTCTCTCTCTCTGTCTCTCTCTCTGTCTCTCTCTCTGTCTGTCTCTCTCTCTCTGTCTCTGTCTCCCTCTCCCTCTCCCTCTCTCTCTCTCTCTCTCTCTCTCTCTCTCTCTGTCTCTCTCTGTCTCTCTCTCTCTCTGTCTCTCTGTCTCTCTGTCTCTCTGTCTCTCTGTCTCTCTGAGACCAGAAACACACACACATCATTAAGACTGTCCAACAAGCACTGGTTATTTTAAACACATCATTACAGGACACCTGATCCCAGACCAGCGTCTGAGGCGTCTCAAACCTCAGCACACCACGTGACGCTTTTAATGACAGAGACACAAATATCACACACACACAGAGAGAGATGGTGGAGACACACTGCCCTCTAGAGGACATTCTACACCTCACACACACACACACTTATGCTGCGTCCCAACTCGCCCTACTTATACTACAACCTTTTTGTGAAGAAAAAGTACATACTTTTGAGTGTGTAGCAGAAGAGTATGCAAGCTTTGGGACATACTACTACTTCATCTATAACGGACTCTGTTGCTTAGTTACGTGCATCCCTTCACCGTTTAAACTGCCCTGTCAGTCATCGTCACAGTTAAAATCCTCCACATTCAGTTTAATTTCCTACCGTATCGGAGAGAAATGCAGTAGCACGTTGATCTGCCATTCGTGGGTCTGTAATGCAGAGACTCTCCTCGTGTGTTTGCAGTTTAAATATAATGATGCATTTAAAGGTAATGGCCAAACGTATCATTACAAAAGTTCTCAATGCTGCTGCAGATGAAATATAATGTGGATAACATTGAATAAATATATTTTTGTCAGGTTAAATACTGAATTATTCACTCAAGCCCCTTAATCTAAACCTCTCTACTTAACCGTCGGACTCACACATCTGTCATGTTTGTAGTTTTTAAACACTTTTTATCCGCGTTTGTAGTTCTAATCGAATCCTCGTCCAATTTGCAATGTGCAACCTCAGACAGCCAATAAGAGTGACTCGAACACAACCTGACATGAACACACAGCCCGCTCTACATGCAGACGGTTAGCGTGAGCAGACGCGGCTGCACTATTAGCATGCAGAGAAAGAGAAGTGTGTTTACAAGCGTGCTGTAAAATAAACACTAGCGGACAAGAGTGTGTCGATGATACACCAGCAGGTCATTACTAAATCAATACACACACATAAAACAAACACACTCTCTTTTACAAATGCATTAACACAGACGTGTAAAAAAAAGTGTCATCTCAAGGACAACATCTTTAGTTCCTGTCTCTATGAAGCCCCTCCTTCTGAAAAGCACACTGTGCTCTGATTGGTCGACAGGAGCAGTGTGTTGTGATTGGTGTTTGGGAAATGTCCCGGCCCTCACCATAACCGCCAGTCTCAACACATGACTAACTAACTCAACCAGGCTCTGGCCCTTTATTCTGCGTATGAGTTATTTAAATGAGAAATATTGTGACGTGTTCATTCCCGGAAGAGAACTCAAGACTACAATGGGAGCGTTTCAGGAGTTCAAACACAGGGCTCTGACCTTGTCTGCGTTGTCGGCGGCGAGCAGGTTGGTGGCGAGCGTCTGCAGCTTGTGCTGGGCCATGTTCTTGAGCGCAGCCAGACTGCGGCGGGTCATGGCCTGTTTCAGGTTCACCGCGGGGTGATTGAGAGAGTCCAGAGCTGCGGGAACGACCTCGTCGCACGCGTTCAGAATCTCCACCGCCGTTATACCCATCACACAGCGGTCCAGTGCTCCTGAAACACACACACACACACTCATAAACACCACACTCAACGCGTCTGTCTTAGGGTTATCATCACTAAAACCTTAAAAAACTATTTTGTTACTTACACTCATCAAACACTGATACAGCTTATGTGTTTGTGTGTGTGTGTGAGTGTTTAAGTGTGTGTTTAAGTGTTTGTATGGGTGTGTGTCAGTGTGTGTGTGTGTGTGTGCGTGCTTGAGTGTGTGTTGCGTGTATTTGAGTGTGTGTGTGTGTTTAAGTGTGAGTGAATGGGTGTGTGTTGGAGTGTGTGTTTGAGTGTGATGTGTGTGTGTGTGTTTGAGTGTGATGTGTGTGTGTGTTTGAGTGTGATGTGTGTGTGTGTGTGTGCGTGTGATTTTGAGTGTGTGAGTGAGTGTGTGATTGTGTGTGTTTAAGTGTTTGAGTGTGTGTGAGTGTGTTTGAGTGTGAGTGTGTGCGTGAGTTTGAGTGTGTGTATGTGTGTGCGTGTGATTTTAAGAGTGCATGAGTGTGTTTAAGTGTGAGTGAATGGGTGTGTGTTGGAGTGTGTGTTTGAGTGTGATGTGTGTGTGTGTTTGAGTGTGATGTGTGTGTGTGTGCATGTGATTTTGAGTGTGTGTGAGTGAGTGCGTGATTGTGTGTGTTTGAGCGTGAGTGTGTGTGTGAGTTTGAGTGTGTGTATGTGTGTGCGTGAGTGAGTGAGTGAGTGTGTGCGTGTGATTTTGAGTGTGTGAGTGAGTGTGTGAGTGAGTGTGTGATTGTGTGTGTTTAAGTGTTTGAGTGTGTGTGAGTGTGTTTGAGTGTGAGTGTGTGCGTGAGTTTGAGTGTGTGTATGTGTGTGCGTGTGATTTTAAGAGTGCATGAGTGTGTGTGTGCGTGTGATTTTGAGTTTGTGTTTGAGTGTGTGAGTGAGTGTGTTTGAGTGTGAGTATGTGCGTGTGTTTGAGTGCCTGTGTGTGTGAGTGAGTGTGTGCGTGAGTGAATGTGTGCGTGCGTGTAATTTTGAGTGAGTGAGTGAGTGTGTGACTCTGTGTGCGTGTTTGAGTGTTTGAGAGTGAGTGTGTGTATGAGTGTGTTTAAGTGTTTGAGTGTGTGTTTGAATGTAAATGTGTGTGTTTAAGTGTTTGAGAGTGTGTGTTTGAGTGTGCGTCTCAGTGTTTAAATGTTTGAGTGTGAGTGCGTGTTTGAGTGTTTGTGTGTGTGTGCATGAATGTGTGCGTGTGATTTTGAGTGTGTGTGTGTGATTTTTAGTGTTTGTGTTTGAATGTGAATGAGTGTGTGTGTGTGTGTGTTTGAGTGAATGTGTGTATGTGTGTGTGTGTGAGTGTGCGTGTGATTTTGAGTGTGTTTGAGCGAGTGTGTGTGTATGTGTGTTTGAGTGAGTGAATGAGTGTGTGAGTGTGTGTGTGTTTGAGTGAGTGTGTGAGTGAGTGTGAGAGTGAGTGTGTGTTTGAGTGTGTGTGAGTGAGGGAGTGTGTGGGAGTGTGTGAGTGAGTATGTTTTCTCTACTCAGCTCTCATAATAGCAGGCTGTCAGTTGATATATAAACATGCATGTGTGTAACGCAGGAGACAGAGAGATATTTAGCAGCTCTGTCTCTCCTGTAATGGGACATTGACACACAGATCGAGTGAGACGGGTCTCCAAAAAACTCTTTATAACCAGCCAAAGCTGCCAGGCGACTATGAGGATGACCTCTAGCCTTAGAGCCCTGACCCCAGGCTCACCTGTGTCCATCTGCCACACATAGACGGAGCCGTCGGAGCATCCCACCACCAGGTAATCGTCACACGGCCTCCACTTGATGACCTGGATGGGGAAGAGGTGTCTGGAGGCCAGCATGATGCACTTCCGCTCCCTCAAGCTCAGCAGGCCGACGGAGTGATCGCTGGCCACCGAACACACGCAGTGCTGCACACGCGTCTGCAAAGAGCAGAGGAGACACAGAATGACCTTAAAAAAAGAATGTTCTGGGAACGTTTAAATAACATTACAATAAAGTAATTAGAATAACGTTCTACAAACCAAAAACTAACGCTCTATTTCCATTATGAAAACGTTCCTTGACAGCGAGCCGAGAAGAGGCGTGGCTTAGAGGACAGACGTTCTCTCTGATTGGGCAAGAATGGGTCTAATTACTATTACATTATTTTAAACTCTTTACTCTGTATCTATTATTTTATGTCTATTAAAGTTTCTGGCTGAGCTGGTGAGATGTCACATCAGCTAATTTATGGATCAAAAGTTATGACTTTCATTTGTAGTAAAAATTAGGATATATTTAGCATAAAATATGATAATGACAACATGAAATAGGGGGATCCGAGAATGGGCGGAGCATAGCAGCTCACGTTCTCTCTGATTGGTCTAGAATTTTCCACTGATGTTTATTCATTTAGTAGATTGTATTTACAAATATGGAACATCACAAGACATTTTTCATATTTATAATACATAATGTCAGGTTTAAAAAAAAACTAGATGAGTAAACATTTTAGGTTTTAATTTTTGCAACCATAAAATTAAACATAAGGTGGATAGTAAATAACATTCTACAGGCCAAAAAATAACGTTCTATTTCCATTAAGAAAACTTTCCTGGCTAACCCTAAAAACAAACCTTAAAATAAGAACATTCTGGGAACGTTAGAATAACGCTAGGGGAACGTAAAAAAAGTTAGAATAACGTTCTGGGAACCAAAAACAAACAACGCTACAACAACGTTCTACAAACCTTAAAAACTAACGTTCTGGGAACCAAAAACTAGCGTTCTAGGAACGTTCTTTTTAGGTTTTATTTCTTGCGACCTTGATTAAATGTTAGGGGAACATTAGAATAACGTTCTATGTTAAGAAACTTTTCCTAGCTAACCAAAAACAAACATTCTGAGAACGTTAGAATAATGCTAGGGGAACGTTCTACAAACCAAAAACAAACCTTAAAAACGAATGTTCTGGGAACTTTAGAATAACGCTACAATAACGTTCAACAAACCTTAAAAACGAACATTCTATTTCTGTTAAGAAAACGTTCCATGCTACCCAAAAACAAACCTTAAAAATGAATGTTCTGGGAACCAAAACTTGTTAGCTGTGAGCAGAGCAGCCCAGATGTTCTCTCTGATTGGTCAAGAATGATGGGTCTTATTAATATTAAATTAATAACTCTGCACTATGTCTGCCCTCCTCATTTGTAAATTGCTTTGGATTAAACATCTATTAAAGTTTCTTTGAGAGCTGGTAATAAGTACCAGCTAATTTATGGCCAGAATTTCATTCATAATAGAAATGAAAACCCCAAAGAGAGGCTCTGTGATTGATTCTGTCTCGCTTTAACTGAATAAAACGGCTGCTGTCTGCGAACTGAGAAATGCCAAAAACATCGTCAGCACGAACGAAAACACACAACAGAGAAGTCAAAAGCTGCCAACAATGAAGGAGGAAATGATATCAGTGCGAATCCAATGAAAAAGCAGAGCAGCCCACTTCACGTAAGGTCACGACAAATCCTGCAGCAAAGGTCAAACAGGACTTAAGAGAGGGAGACTCGGAGCGTTTCCATGGCAACGGCGCAGGCATCTCTTCTGATTGCGTTTCGGAGGCTTCGCAGCCCCTTCGCCTGACATTTAGTGCTGGAAGTTTCTGTCTAATTGGTCACCGAGGTGAGACTCAGAGATTAGAAATCCTGCAGCCGTCTAGAGCCGGATGAACTTTTCAATGTCTAGAGACGAACCTTTATGAAACAAAAAACAGTGCGGCTGACTCAATGATGACAGAATATTCTCATATTCTCTTCTGTGTGCGTGCTGACAGGTGAGGATCTGGAGTTTTGTAGGGCCTTATGAAATCCCATAATTCCGTTAATTTTTTTCCCAAAATTCCGGGGATTTTTTCTTTCGTTTACATTTTTCTGGATTACGTTTCTATTTATTTATTTACATTTTTTGGGACATTTTTAGGGCCCTATCAAATAAGTTTTTTCCCCCCAAATTCTGTTTTATTTTTTCCCAAATTCCGTTTTTTTTTCTGGATTCCATTTCTTTCCATTTACATGTTTCTGGATTCCATTTGATTAGTTAAATAAAATTTTAGTAATCAAAAAGCATGTCTAATTAATTGAAAACGTGAAACTTATACAATTTAACAACAATTTATTAAAAGTTTAACAAAAATATTATTTTTAAGGCCCTATAAAATAAGTTTTTCCCCTCAAATTCCGTTTTTTATTTTTCAGTTTTATATGTTTCACCGTCAACATTCTGAACGAGCGCATCACAAGTGCTTTGTTCAGATGTCTGAGGTCTAGGATGGGTCTGAGTCTGCCATCCTTTTTCAGAACGAGGAAGTAGCGACTGTAAAAGCCTGACTCGCTTATCGCTGGGGAAACAGGTTCCACAGCTCCCTTTTCTAACAGTTTCAATACTTCGGTGCGAAGCAAGTGACTCACGTCGCTATTCCCCGATGTCTCAACCACGGCGCGAAGAGCGGGGGTCTGTGAGCAAACTGTAGCGAGTAACCTCGTTTTATTATTATGTTCAACACCCATTCTGATATACCAGGGATGGCCTCCAAGGCCTCAGCCCGCATAGCAAGGGGTTGAATTAAGTTTGGAGACGGGCCGCTCTGTAATAGGGATCCGGTCGCCCGGCTGGTTTGTGCTTGTGACACTGTGGGGACAGCGCGTAAAACATGTCAGCGCGCCTGAAGAGGGGACTGGGAGAAGTGTGTGCTTCGGTGAATCACTCAGTGCTGTGTGAAGTGCTCATGTGCAGGGGTGCATACTGTATAGTGGGCACAATGGCCTCCATTTTATGACGCCGCTAGTGAGCGACAGTGAGCGAATTTATTAAAGCAGTTTATTAAAAGTTTAACAAAAAATGCATTTTTAGGGCACTATTAAATGGGACTTTTTGGGACTTTAGCTTATTCCCCGTATCCCCCAGAGTTAGATAAGTCCATACATACCATTCTCATCTCTGTGCGTGCCATAACTCTGTCTGACGCACCCACCGCTAGCCTAGCTTAGCACAAAGACTGGGGGTAAACGGCTCCAGCTAGCCTACTGCTCAATAAGTGACAAAATAACGCCAACATTTTCCTATTTACATGTTGTGATGTGTATAGTTAATCGTGTACTAAGACCTACAGAAAATGAAAAGTTGCAATTTTCTAGACCGATATGGCTAGGGACTATACTCTCATTCCTGCGTAATAATCAAGGAGCTTTGCTGCCGTACCATGGGTGCAGCGGCGCAATGATATTACACAGCGTCTGAAAATAGTCCCCAGCACGCTCTCTGTGTAAGCAGGTTGTCACGTTGGTTATGTTGACGGAAGTTAGCCCATTTTTTTCAGGTGCTGCGTAATATCATTGCGCCGCTGCACCCATGGGACGGCAGCAAAGCTCCTGGATTATTACACAGCAATGAGAGTATAATCCCTAGCCATATCAGTTTCAGTACTAACTTGGTACCGAAGTCGGTACTTTTGACAACACCACACTGTACTGTAATCTGCCCCACCCTCCTCTATCATCACTCGTGTGCTGAGGAAACTCACGCTGCAGTTTTCCGGAGGCACGATCAGCTGCGTGATTTCTCCTCCGTGCACGCAGAAGATGTGCTTCATCTCGCCCGTGAAGATGTCCCAGATGATGACGGAGAAGTCGACGCCGCCGGACACCAGCGAGCGCTGGTCGTAGCGCGGCGAGACCTGATGCGGGTACAGCAGACACGTGACCTTGTGCCTGTGACCTCTGAGGGTGCGGTGAGGAGGCCAGCCTACAGACACCGAGAGAGAAACACACGCTACAGACACACATCTACAGTGCTGTGCTTTAAACAGAGAACAAAACACACTTTGGCCACTTTAAAGAGCGCCAAAACTGTATTTATTGTTTGAAAGCTGAGACTTTGTTTCATATCAAAAGTAACAAAGCACAAAGCTTGAAAACTGAAATGGGACGCACATTCTCTTCATAAATATAATAAATGCATATGCTTGTCCTGTAAGTGCATGAATAAAAATTAAAATCTGAACAAAAACACAAGCTATTAAAATGTCTCTCTCTCTCTTTCTATAAATATATATATATAAAACAAAAAGATAAATATATTTTATATATTAAATATATAAATGACAAATAATAATTACTTATTAATAATATATAATAATATTGGTAAATAGTGTGCTAATAAACACTGTAAAACAAAATAAAACAATATCGGTTATTGTTAATACTGTTAATAATAATATATATATATATATATATATATATATATATATATATATATATATATATATATATATTTAAATGATACATAATAATAATAATATAATATTCAATATATTATTATACATTAATAATGTATTATAATATAATAACAGTAATGTTAATAGCAACAATACTAATAAATTATAAAATATATATTTATTATATATAAAATATTGAATTTATAATTTATAAATAATAATAATATACTCAATATATTGTTATACATATATAATATATATTATAATATAATAAGAGTAACATTCAAAGCAATAATAATAAATTATAAAAAATATTAAATATTCTAAATTATAAATAATAAATTCAATATCTTATAATAAATTCATAATATATTATAATATAATAATAGTGTTATTAACAGCAATAATAGTGTGCTAATTTTGAGGTAACACTGTAAAACAAACAATCAATACTGGTTATTGTTAATAATAATAGCGTTAATAAAATATACTGTTATTAAAAGTGTATATTTATAAATAAGTAATACAAATATATTTTATATATTTACTATATTCAAATCTAATATTTATTATCTTTTGCTTATAAGTGATAAATATTATTGATTAGACTTTATTTTAAGGTGTCCGTGTTACAGTGCAAGTGATAATAATTAACTACATGTACTTACTATAGGGTTAGGGTTAGTTGATAGTAATTACTAACATGTGTAACAAGGACACTGTAAAATAAAGTGTTACCATATGCTGATGCTGATGATGATGTAACGTGAAGCGCTCACCCCTGCGCAGCATGTGTTCTCCCTGCAGGAGCTGAACGATAGCCGTCTGCGTGGCAGGAACCAGAATGATGCTGCCGTCCTCTCGTCCGCACACCAGCCGGCCCTGAGACGGGATGTACACGCTTGCTGTCACCTTAACGGGCTCGCTGGAGCCGGGCAGGACGCTCAGCTGGTCAATGATGCCCGCTGGAGACGGCATCAGCTTATCAAAGGCCTCCTGGAGACTGATGCTGGCCGACACCTGCAGCTCTGCGAGCGGGAAACACATGAGATATGAGCGTGTTTCTGTGCCAACTCTCTACTGGCCAGACGTGCAGGACTACGAGTGGACACAAGGGGGCAGAAGTACTGAATACACACAGCAGGGGGCGACACTGACCAATTCTAAACAATTCTACAAATTCTACAGTATAAACTGCAGGTTTTTTACTAGTATGTGAAACATTATGTTAAATTACTTTTTTCAATACTTCTCTTTAAAATGTTTTTAAGAAAGTTACAATACAGTTTAAAATATTCATAATTTATGAAAAAATTATAATTTGTGAATTTAAAAAAATTGTAACAATACTGTTTAAAATATTCAATGTGTGAAAAAAAATATTTAATAATAGTTACAATAATGTTTAAAATATTCATAATTTGTGCGAAAATGTTTTAAAATAGTTACAATAATGTTTAAAATATTCATAATTTGTGCAATTTTTTTTTTTAAATAATTACAATAATGTTTAAAATATTCATAATTTGTGCGAAAAATGTTTTAAAATAGTTACAATAATGTTTCAAATATTCATAATTTGTGCGAAAATGTTTTAAAATAGTTACAATAATGTTTAAAATATTCATAATTTGTGCAAAAATGTTTTTAAATAGTTACAATAATGTTTAAAATATTCATAATTTGTGCAATTTTTTTTTTTAAATAGTTACAATAATGTTTAAAATATTCATAATAAAACTATTTTTTAAATACAGTTTTAAATGTGATGTGTTGTGCGTTTGTTGTCGTGTGTGAGCTGTCGGGTGGACCGCGGCTCCTGAGGTCAGAAGCGGGAGCGCGTGCCGTACCTGCGGCGGAGGAAGGCGCCTGTAAGGGCGGCGTCTCCGGGACGCTCCACACCGTCAGCCGGCCCGCAGAGTCGCCCTGAATCAGCAGCTTGTGGAAGGGCTCCCTCCGGCCGAAAAAGAAGCGCGTCACGGGCGGACAAATCAGGAGCTGTGGAAGATAGAAACATCAACGTCTGCAGAACAGCCAGAGCTGCGGAAGAGTCACTGCACACACACACAGTCTGAGCCGCTGTAAACGGGTGAACTCTGAGCGATGCGCGTATGGATGCTGGAGCTGTTAAACATGAGCATCTGTTTCCTGTGAGAGGGGAGATTCTCAGCTCATGCAGGATCACGGCTGAGGGACCTCAGCCATTAGAGACATGAGACCAAAGGACGGACGGAGAATGAGTTACGGATGATTTAAAGCTCGACTATTTCAGAAGTGTGTGGGTCCGTAGAAAAGTTAAGAGAAAGACATGTAAAAAAATAAATAATAATAAGACAAAATGAATAAATATATAAATAAAATAAGATAAATGATCAAAATAGATTCAAATACATACATAATAAAAGTAGAAATACAAATACAAATAAAAATTACATTAAAATAAATACATAGATAATAACTATTTGATCAAAATGAATAAATGAATAATAAATATTTGATTAAAATATATTTATTAAACCTGAATAAAAAATTGTATTAAAATAAATACATAAAAATTCAATAGATTATTAAAATAAATAGATTAAAGCATAATATAAAACGTGATTAAAATAAACAAATGCATAATAAATATTTGCTTGAAATAAATTGATTAAAACATTTGACATTATTTGACAAAATAAATAGTTGGTTAAAATAAATAAACTAAATACGGTGATAAAAACATAATAAAAAATAGATTAAATTAAACAAATGCATAATAAACATTTGATTAAAATAAATAAATGCATAATAAAAATTTCATTAAAATAAATGGTACCACTTTAAAATAAGGTTAATGTATTACTAATATTAACTAACACTGAGCAATACATTTGTTGCAGTATTTAATAATCTTTGTTAATGTTAGTTAATAAAAAATATTGTTTATAGTTGGTTCACATCAGCTCAGCTTTTAATTTGAATAGTGTATTAGTAAATGATGAAATGAACATTAACTAAGGGGCTGTTTACACTGAACTGTTTTCAGCTGAAAACGTAAACTTTTGAAGACGACACAAAAATGCAAATTTGTGAAACGGTGACGTCACGCTCATGCATATTCAGGTTAACTAATGAAACCTTACTGTAAAGTGTTACCAAATAAATAATAACAATTTGATCAAAATACACAAATAAATAAATAACACACGTAACAGTGCAGTCCTATACTGGGTAGAAACAATGTAAATTACTAGAAACTAAATATTTTTAAATATTCAGACATTTACTTATATTAAGCTGCCTTTTAAGCTTTAGGATGGGGGTCCCTCAAATATGATCATATAAACATACTTGAATATATGTCTTATTGTGAACGTGCATGTTATTCCAAGTGAACATATGTAGTCTTTCATATCAATGATTTAGGAGGGTGAGGGGGATGTTTTAATGTCCTCTGCATGTCTTACCATGTCAAGTGTCTGAGGTGGTATGGACTGATGTGGAAATGACCGTTTTAAAACAGATGCACACACTATTGATGTTTGTGCTCTGAACTCTCAAAGCATCCTCTATTGAGAACAGTGCAAAGTGCCACCAATGAGCTTTCCTTAACACACACACACTAGTGTGGGAGCACAGGTCCAACTCACACACACACACACACACATTACAACATGCTCAAAACACACCGGCACACGAAAACCAAAACACACACAGATCAGCTGAAGAAACAGAAGAGCGAATAGAGAACGAGACACTTAGTGTAGTGATGGTCATACACCACTAATAATATTACATTTTAGATCAAATATATAAAATTATTAATATATACAATTATATATATATATATATATATATACACACCTAAAGGATTATTAGGAACACCTGTTCAATTTCTCATTAATGCAATTATCTAATCAACCAATCACATGGCAGTTGCTTCAATGCATTTAGGGATGTGGTCCTGGTCAAGACAATCTCCTGAACTCCAAACTGAATGTCAGAATGGGAAAGAAAGGTGATTTAAGCAATTTTGAGCGTGGCATGGTTGTTGGTGCCAGACGGGCCGGTCTGAGTATTTCACAATCTGCTCAATTACTGGGATTTTCACGCACAACCATTTCTAGAGTTTACAAAGAATGGTGTGAAAAGGGAAAAACATCCAGTATGCGGCAGTCCTGTGGGCGAAAATGCCTTGTTGATGCTAGAGGTCAGAGGAGAATGGGCCGACTGATTCAAGCTGATAGAAGAGCAACTTTGACTGAAATAACCACTCGTTACAACCGAGGTATGCAGCAAAGCATTTGTGAAGCCACAACACACACAACCTTGAGGCGGATGGGCTACAACAGCAGAAGACCCCACCGGGTACCACTCATCTCCACTACAAATAGGAAAAAGAGGCTACAATTTGCACGAGCTCACCAAAATTGGACAGTTGAAGACTGGAAAAATGTTGCCTGGTCTGATGAGTCTCGATTTCGAGATGGTAGAGTCAGAATTTGGCGTAAACAGAATGAGAACATGGATCCATCATGCCTTGTTACCACTGTGCAGGCTGGTGGTGGTGGTGTAATGGTGTGGGGGATGTTTTCTTGGCACACTTTAGGCCCCTTAGTGCCAATTGGGCATCGTTTAAATGCCACGGCCTACCTGAGCATTGTTTCTGACCATGTCCATCCCTTTATGACCACCATGTACCCATCCTCTGATGGCTACTTCCAGCAGGATAATGCACCATGTCACAAAGCTCCAATCATTTCAAATTGGTTTCTTGAACATGACAATGAGTTCACTGTACTAAAATGGCCCCCACAGTCACCAGATCTCAACCCAATAGAGCATCTTTGGGATGTGGTGGAACGGGAGCTTCGTGCCCTGGATGTGCATCCCACAAATCTCCATCAACTGCAAGATGCTATCCTATCAATATGGGCCAACATTTCTAAAGAATGCTTTCAGCACCTTGTTGAATCAATGCCACGTAGAATTAAGGCAGTTCTGAAGGCGAAAGGGGGTCAAACACAGTATTAGTATGGTGTTCCTAATAATCCTTTAGGGGAGTGTATATATATATATGTATGAATTCATATTTTAAACTTCATTTATTTATATTTATGTATAAAATAATATATATATATATATATATATATATATATATATATATATATATATATATATATATATATATATATATATATTTTTTTTTTAATTATAATTATTATAATTCTAAATAATATTTTATTTAAGCTAAATTTATTTATATACAAAATTTGTATATAAAAATAAATAATATAAAGTTACATTCATATATTTTACATAAACGTATATGAAAATTAAATAAAATATGAATTTGAATTGATATTTATTTTATATACAAATTTTGTAAATATGTAGGTCATAAATATATATATTCAAATTCATATTATAAACTTAATTTATTTATATTTATATACAAAATGTGTATATAAAAATAAAAAAATATAAATTCTAATTCATATTTTATTTAATTTTAATATCTTTTTTTTTCACATTTTATGTTTTTAAATTGGATGTTTTTCATTTAATTATACATAAAATTTGTATATAAAATAAATAATATAATTTCATATTTTATTATTTATTATTAAACCCACATTAAAACATGCTAAAACACACCTGCATAATTTAAACCAAAAGAAACATATATGAATGTGTTATCTGAGAAAAAAAAATAATAATAATTTTATATATATATATATATATATATATATATATATATATATATATATATATATATATATATATATATATATATATATAAGAATATTTAATTGTCATGTACTATATTAATATTTAACATTTCTATATACAATAAATATAATTAAAAAAAATATATTTTATTAAATCCACATTAAAACATGCTAAACCAAAAGAAACACACTCAGATAAATGAGACGAAGAAGCAGAAGAGCATCTAGAGAACGACATACTTAGCGATAGTTGTGTAACGCTACGCTTCAGATCCTAAACAACATGAACGTTTAATCTAATGCATCTGTCTAAGAGAAAACAAGCTTGAGAAGCAGAAGCGACTGTAAAGAAGCTCTGGGACTTTGCATGCACCTTCACCGTGTGAAGTCAATGATTGGTCGTTTTTAGTGGGAGGAGCATGAGACTTAGCGAATCAGAGTGACTGACAGCAAAACGGAGGCAGGAACACCACAGAAAGCTCTCAGGACATCCAATCAGATTCACTGATACAAATCCTGCGTATACATTTATGATTTACAAATCGGGCTGTGCGATATATAGAAATGCAATCGATGTAAATACAGTATTTGGGGTATCGGAGTGAAGCACGTCATTTACACACGAGTCTGCACGCGTGTAAATGAACAACTGAACTCTGAAACCGGCAGCGCATTTATTTATTTATTTATTTGCCAGCAACCTGTCAAAATAGAAGTCTGATGGTATACCATTTGAAAATGGAGAAATTAAGATTTTTACAGTAAAATAAAATAGATTTTATTACAAACTTTTACAGAAGAATATTATTATTACAATATTTTAGTTTTTTTTATACATTTAAAGGAACACACCGACTTTTTGGGATTTTAGCTTAGACTATACTCTCATTCCTGCGTAATAATCCAGGAGCTTTGCTGCCGTACCATGGGTGCAGCGGCACAATGATATTACACAGCGCCTGAAAATAGTCCCCAGCACGCTCTCTGTGCAAGCAGGTTGTCGTTGGTTATGTTGGCGGAAGTTAGCCTATTTTCAGACGCTGTGTAATATCATTGCGCCGCTGCACCCATGGTACGGCAGCAAAGCTCCTGGATTATTACGCAGGAATGAGAGTATAGTCCCTAGCCATATCGGTCTAGAAAATCACAACTTTTCATTTTCCGTCGGTCTTAGTACAAGATGTAACTATACACATCACAACATGTAAATAGGAAAATGTTGGCGTTATTTTGTCACTTACTGAGCAGTAGGCTAGCTGGAGCCGTTTACCTCCAGTCTTTGTGCTAAGCTAGGCTAGCTGGAGCCGTTTATCTCCAGTGTTTGTGCTAAGCTAGGCTAGCGGTGGGTGCGTCAGACAGAGTTAAGGCACACACAGAGATGAGAATGGTGTGTATGGACTTATCTAACTCTGGGGGATACGGTGAATAAGCTAAAGTCCCAAAAAGTCGGCGTGTTCCTTTAATAATAATATATTAATGTATAGTAACATAATATATAAATATTAGTGCTGTCAAATTAATCATGATTAATCACGTCTACATAAAAGTTTGTTTATATATTTATATAGTATATATAACAATATTATGTTTATAACACACACACACACACATATTATATCAACACAAACTTTTGTTAGATGTGATTAATCACGATTAAATAAGCCCTAATAAATACATAAATAAAAAATATAATAAAATGTAGTATAATATAATATATATATTAATATAAAATAATTATTATTGTTTATTATTATATTTATATGGCCTCTGAAAACTCAAGCGGAAAGAGATTTTTTGAAATGTTTACTTTATGTAAAAAGTATTAACACACAATTTTTCAAGTTTTGCCAAATAACTTACCTTTTTTTTATATTTTTTTTATGTACATTTCCAAACAAGATCACCCCAATCATCTGGTGAAACTTCCTGTTTCCTCATATCGCAGAAAAACAACGTTTTTTTTCTAATATCGTACAGCCCTATTACACAATTGTCAAAATAAATCAAAATACAATATTGCATTGTTGTGCGACTGGATGCCTGGCGCATTTCTAGACATGCGAGGAGAGCTGGGCTGGTGCGCCTGCGTCTCACTGTCAGCTGGGCTTACTGGTGCCTCTAGAGGCCGCTGGATGTATTGCAACTCAGGAGAGTAGAGCTCCGGATCACAAGCGTCGTCAGGGAGACGCACCACAACACACTGCCCCTCCCACCCCTCCTCCGGCTGGGGCAGGACAGAGGACGGGTGAGGGGGGGTGACAACAGACAAAGAGCAAAATCATAAACAAATCAAACACAGACACAAACTACTGTACAAGTAACACATAAACATACACAGGAGCAGACTGACAACAGGACACAAACTGAAGACCAACTCAACACAAACTACCCTTTAAAAGTTTTGAACGGTAGTTTGTTTATAAAGAAACTGAACTAAAAATCAGTAGGAGATTTATGATTGGCTGAGCATATGAAATCAAAAACTGACTATTTATTTTCCTGCTTGTTATTAAACTGAAATTATCTTTCATCAAAATGTATTAACTTGCAATTTTGAACCATTTATTCCCCTGCATTTCCTGTTGCATCAATGCACTGCACACATGATTATGTGTGTGTGTCTGACCTGTTTGTCGGCGTGGTCGGCTATGCAGTACACCAGAGGAGGGATGGAGCCTTCCGCCTTCCTCCCAACGCTGCTGCGGAAGTGTTCGCTGGCTGGGATGCAGCTGAAACACACGGATACTGTTCATGATCTGCAGCTCTGAGCTGACCGGATGTGTGTAAGTGTGGAGATCTGTGAGTCTGAGGTTATTTGTTGATATGTGATTGGTAATGTGTAGGCCGTTTTTCAGTGTTTGGAATTCTATCCATCCATCCACTCCATCTATCCATCCATCATCCATCCATTATCCATCCATCATCTCCATCCATCATCCATCCATCATCCATCCACTCCATCCATCCATCCATCCATCCACTCCATCTATCCATCATCCATCCATCATCCATCCATCATCCATCCATCATCCATCCACTCCATCCATCCATCCATCCACTCCATCTATCCATCATCATCCATTTACTCCATCTATCTATCCATCATCCATCCATCATCCATCCATCATCCATCCATCATCCATCCACTCCATCTATCTATCTATCCATCACCCATCCATCATCCATCCACTCCATCCATCCATCCATCCATCCATCCATCCATCATCCATCCACTCCATCCATCCACTCCATCCATCCATCCACTCCATCCATCCATCCATCCATTATCCATCCATCCAGCCATCATCCATCCACTCCATCTATCATCCATCTATCCATCTATCTATCCATCTATCCATCCATCATCCATCATCTATCTATCCATCTATCCATCTATCCATCCATCATCCATCATCCATCATCTATCTATCCATCTATCCATCCATCATCCATCTATCCATCCATCATCCATCATCCATCATCCATCATCCATCTATCCATCTATCCATCCATCATCCATCATCTATCTATCCATCTATCCATCTATCCATCCATCATCCATCATCCATCATCTATCTATCCATCTATCCATCTATCCATCCATCATTCAGTATAACTGTAAAATTACAATACCAATCTTAATTTCTTCATTTTTTAAATGTTAAACCATAGAGATTTTATTTTGGTAAAAAACCACAGAAAGCCCTTATAGCTTCTCTTTTGTTGACAACAATCCGTTTATAAGTGCGTTTTAACTAAGGGTTATTGTGTTACCTGGCAGGTAGTTTGTAAATGTAGCTGCAACCATCTTCAGTCCATATTATGACTTTATCAGCAGCAATGAATTCTCCTCCGACCCACGACTGATTGTTCTCGCTCGCGACCGAACACAGCAGGGAGAAATCACCCGCATCAAACACCTACGGCACAAAACATTACAATTCAAACACAACACATACAATAATCTGAAGCTCAAACTCACAGTCCCACACTCACCCTCCAGTACTTGGAACACACCACCAGCAGCGAGAGCTGTGTGAACGTGCAGAAGGAAATACTCTGGCAGCCCTGGCAGTAGATCGGCTTCGACTCCTCCTCGAACACAGGGTCCAGATCCTGCTGAAAACACACACACATCTGTTCCAGCAGGACACACTGCGTTTTCTGCACATGAAACATGAATTCTGCCCATCTATTGACATGTACGGTTGCGTTTGACTGTTCACCTGCATTCTGCTGACGTCAGCGGTGATGATCCACACCTTGAGGATACCAGTGACAGACACGGCCACCACTGTGTCCTCTGAAACACACACACACACACACACGTTTGTGAGGACGGACACTTCCACTGATTTTATATCAGGTTAATATTTTCTATGGTCTAACCCGACCTCTGACCCCTAAACCCCTCCATCACAGAAATGTGCAAAACACTAGATTTAAATACAAACATGTTTAGGCCGATTTATAAGCTTAGTGAGGACTAGTAAAATGCCCTAATATTTCACTATATAAGTGAGGACATTTGGACCTCACAAGTACAGCCAAACCCATGTACACATACACACACATCATATACACACATAGACACACACACAAACACGCTCTCTCACACAACACACACACTCACACACAAACATTCTCACACAAAAAACACTCACACACACACTTGCACAGTCAGTCACACACACACACTCTCTTGATTTTTGCTGCCATGATCCTGAAACGCATCACTTCCTCATTGATGAGAATGGCAGGCGGTACCTTGTGTGCGGTGCGAGCGAATGATGCTCATGGAACTGATCCAGTCTGGTGAAATCTTGGACACGAGCGAGTAAAGGACCTCCAGACTGGTGGCGTCCACCACCAGGATTTCTGGGTAATGTCCGTGGCACAGGAGACGCCCCTCCCTCTGTGTGCCAATGGTGAACTGATAAAACTGCAAAAAGGAGAGAAAGAGTTTCATGAACAATGATTCATAATTAAATGTTTTCTTTTTTGTAATTCTAAAAATCTATGGTTTGCATTTGTCTGTAGTATTTTTAATACAATACCAATCAAATTGAATGTTTCTGAAAGAGTCTCTTCTGCTCATTTATTTGATCATAAATACAGTAAAACAGTGAAATATGACTCCAGTGTAAATCAGCTGTACTCTATGTGAATATATAGTAAAGTGTAATTTATTCCTGTGATCAAAGCTGAATTTATCATCATTACTCCAGTCTTCAGTGTCACATGACCCTTCAGAATATGAGGACTTGATGCTTAAGAAACATGTATGTTTATTATCAGGGTTTCATATTTTGGTGGAAACTGTGATACATTTTATTTTAAAGGATTCTTTGATTATTTATATAAATTGAACTATATAAAAACAATAGATGTTTTGGTCGCCTCTTCACTTTATTTGTGCTTGTGAGAATATATTTAATAGAAATTATTATGATGTTCTTTTTGTCAGAATATATATTACTTCAGTGCAGTGTTGTTTCATATGGCTTGCTCCTTGGTCTAGTGTGTGTGTGAGTGAGTGTGTGAGTGAGTGAGAGTGTGTGTGTGAGTGAGAGTGTGTGTGTGAGTGAGAGTGTGTGTGTGAGTGAGAGTGTGTGTGTGTGTGTGAGTGAGTGAGTGAGTGTGTGAGTGAGTGTGTGAGTGAGTGTGTGAGTGAGTGTGTGTGTGAGAGTGAGTGAGTGAGTGTGTGAGTGAGTGAGTGAGAGTGTGTGAGTGAGTGAGTGAGAGTGTGTGAGTGAGAGTGTGTGTGTGTGTGAGTGAGTGAGTGAGTGAGTGAGTGAGTGTGAGAGTGAGTGTATGAGTGAGTGAGCGAGAGTGTGAGTGAGTGAGTGAGTGAATGTGTGAGTGAGTGAGTGAGTGAGTGAGAGTGTGTGTGAGTGAGTGAATGTGTGAGTGTGAGTGAGTGAGTGAGTGAGTGAGTGCGTGAGTGTGTGTGTGAGTGAGTGAGTGAGAGTGTGAGAGTGAGTGAGTGAGTGAGTGAGTGAGTGAGTGAGTGTGTGAGTGAGTGAGTGAGTGAGTGAGTGAGTGAGTGCATGTGAGTGAGTGAGTGAGTGAGTGAGTGAGTGAGTGAGTGCGTGAGTGAGTGAGTGAGTGAGTGCATGTGAGTGAGTGAGTGAGTGCATGAGTGTGAGTGAGTGAGTGTGTGAGTGAGTGAGTGTGTGAGTGAGAGTGTGTGTGAGTGAGAGTGTGTGTGAGTGAGTGTGTAAGTGAGAGTGTGTGTGAGTGAGTGTGTAAGTGAGTGAGTGTGTGAGTGAGTGTGTAAGTGAGTGAGTGTGTGAGTGAGTGTGTAAGTGAGAGTGTGTGTGAGTGAGTGTGTGAGTGAGTGAGAGTGTGTGAGTGAGTGTGTGAGTGAGTGAGAGTGTGTGTGATTGAGAGTGTGAGTGAGTGAGAGTGTGAGTGAGTGAGTGCATGAGTGTGAGTGCATGAGTGAGTGTGTGCGTGAGTGAGTGAGAGTGTGTGTGAGTGAGAGTGTGTGTGAGTGAGTGAGTGAGAGTGTGTGTGAGTGAGAGTGTGAGTGAGTGTGTGAGAGTGTGAGTGAGTGAGAGTGAGTGAGAGTGTGTGTGAGTGTGTGTGAGTGTGTGTGAGTGAGTGTGAGTGAGTGTGAGTGTGTGTGAGTGAGTGTGTGAGTGAGTGTGTGAGTGAGTGTGTGAGTGAGTGTGTGAGTGTGTGAGTGAGTGAGAGTGTGTGAGTGAGTGAGTGAGAGTGTGTGAGTGAGTGAGTGAGAGTGTGTGAGTGAGTGTGTGTGAGTGAGTGTGTGTGAATGCGTGAGTGAGTGAGTGAGTGAGTGAGAGTGTGTGAGTGAGTGAGTGAGAGTGTGTGAGTGAGTGTGTGTGAATGCATGAGTGTGAGTGAGTGTGAGTGTGTGAGTGTGAGTGAGTGAGAGTGTGTGTGAGTGAGTGTGTGAGTGAGTGAGTGCATGAGTGTGTGTGTGAGTGAGTGAGTGAATGAGTATGAGTGAGTGAGTGAGTGCATACGTGTGTGTGAGTGAGTGTGTGAGTGAGTGAGTGAGTGAGTGAGTGAGTGAGTGAGTGAGTGAGTAAGTGAGTGAGTGAATGTGAGTGAGTGAGTGAGTGTGTAAGTGAGTACATGAGTGTGTGTGAGTGAGTGCGTGAGTACGTGTGTGTGTGTGTGTGTGAGTGTGTGAGTGAGTGCAGGAGTGTGTGTGTGTGAGTGTGTGTGTTTGTGTACGAGTGTGTATGTGAGTTTGTGTGAGTGTGTGTGTGTTACCTGTATACCGGTGTGTGCACAGGCCAGCTTGGTGAACTCAATGCAGCGTCCATCACTGACGTCCCATAAACACATTTCCCTGTGACAAATGATACACATCTAACATTTAATGTGCAGAAAGACATTTCACTGTCCAAACACAGTTATCTTAGGAGTGTTCACACCTCTAGTCTGGTTCTCTTGGTTCTTTTGTTGAATATGCTTGTAGTATGTGTGTACAAATGATTTTTTAGCAGCTGAGAACTCATGAACAGATTACAAAATGTGTAAAGGAGTCAAAACAGTGGCAAAAATTCCTCCATTGCAGACAGAGATGGGTTCGGAGGGCAGCGTTCACACTCATTCAAAATGAACCGCACTAACAGATCAATCGCACCAGAGTTTGTTTTAATCAAACTAAATGTGCCAAGTGTGAACACACCCTTACAGCAGTTAAAGAGCCCATGACAAACACACACACATTCTCTCTCTCTCACCCGCTCTCGGAGGCGCTGACGAGGTATTGTTTGTCACTTCCTGCGCTGGCCTTGGACAGACAGGTGACGGAGGACGTGTGTCCAAACAGCAGAGCGCGAGGATTGATCTAAACACACAGAGACTCATCAAATAATGCTGAGTGTTTATTAGAGCTGTACGATTCTGGATAAATTGAACAAAATAACACGTCGTTTCAAGGTTCTGACAAAATGTCAACTGCTGCAGTCCATTTATAAAATACTGAATTTATTTGAGTTTTTTTGTTTAAAAAAATAGGTTTAAACGAATGATTCAATGACTCACTCATAAAGACTTCACTTGTTTCATCACTGGATGAATCAGCGATTCTGAACAAATCTCTTGAATGAATGATTCAATGACTCACTCATAAAGACTTCACTTGTTTCATTACTGGATGAATCAGCGATTCTGAACAAATCTCTTGAATGAATGATTCAATGACTCACTCATAAAGACTTCACTTGTTTCATTACTGGATGAATCAGCGATTCTGAACGAATCTCTTGAGTGAATGATTCAATGACTCACTCATAAAGACTTCACTTGTTTCATTACTGGATGAATCAGCGATTCTGAACGAATCTCTTGAATGAATGATTCAATGACTCACTCATAAAGACTTCACTTGTTTCATTACTGGATGAATCAGTGTTTATGAACAAATCTCTTGAGTGAATGATTCAATGACTCACTCATAAAGACTTCACTTGTTTCATTACTGGATGAATCAGCGATTCTGAACGAATCTCTTGAGTGAATGATTCAATGACTCACTCATAAAGACTTGTTTCATTACTGGATGAATCAGCGATTCTGAACAAATCTCTTGAATGAATGATTCAATGACTCACTCATAAAGACTTCACTTGTTTCATTACTGGATGAATCAGCGATTCTGAACGAATCTCTTGAGTGAATGATTCAATGACTCACTCATAAAGACTTCACTTGTTTCATTACTGGATGAATCAGTGTTTATGAACAAATCTCTTGAATGAATGATTCAATGACTCACTCATAAAGACTTCACTTGTTTCATTACTGGATGAATCAGCGATTCTGAACGAATCTCTTGAGTGAATGATTCAATGACTCACTCATAAAGACTTCACTTGTTTCATTACTGGATGAATCAGTGTTTATGAACAAATCTCTTGAATGAATGATTCAATGACTCGCTCATAAAGACTTCACTTGTTTCATTACTGGATGAATCAGCGATTCTGAACGAATCTCTTGAGTGAATGATTCAATGACTCACTCATAAAGACTTCATTGTTTCATTACTGGATGAATCAGCGTTTTTTTTAACAAATCTCTTGAGTGAATGATTCAATGACTCACTCATAAAGACTTCACTTGTTTCATCACTGGATGAATCAGCGATTCTGAACGAATCTCTTGAGTGAATGATTCAATGACTCACTCATAAAGACTTCATTGTTTCATTACTGGATGAATCAGCGTTTTTTTTAACAAATCTCTTGAGTGAATGATTCAATGACTCACTCATAAAGACTTCACTTGTTTCATTACTGGATGAATCAGCGTTTTTGAACAAATCTCTTGAATGAATGATTCAATGACTCACTCATAAAGACTTCACTTGTTTCATTACAGGATGAATCAGTGTTTTTGAACAAATCTCTTGAATGAATGATTCAATGACTCACTCATAAAGACTTCACTTGTTTCATTACTGGATGAATCAGCGTTTTTGAACAAATCTCTTGAATGAATGATTCAAAGACTCGCTCATAAAGACTTCACTTGTTTCATTACAGGATGAATCAGTGTTTCTGAACGAATCTATTGAATTAATGATTCAATGACTCACTCATAAAGACTTCACTTGTTTCATTACTGGATGAATCAGTGTTTTTGAACGAATCTCTTGAGTGAATGATTCAATGACTCACTCATAAAGACTTCACTTGTTTCATTACTGGATGAATCAGCGTTTTTGAACAAATCTCTTGAATGAATGATTCAATGACTCACTCATAAAGACTTCACTTGTTTCATTACAGGATGAATCAGTGTTTTTGAACAAATCTCTTGAATGAATGATTCAATGACTCACTCATAAAGACTTCACTTGTTTCATTACTGGATGAATCAGTGTTTTTGAACGAATCTCTTGAATGAATGATTCAAAGACTCGCTCATAAAGACTTCACTTGTTTCATTACTGGATGAATCAGTGTTTTTGAACAAATCTCTTGAGTGAATGATTCAATGACTCACTCATAAAGACTTCACTTGTTTCATTACTGGATGAATCAGTGTTTTTGAACGAATCTCTTGAATGAATGATTCAATGACTCACTCATAAAGACTTCACTTGTTTCATTACTGGATGAATCAGTGTTTTTGAACGAATCTCTTGAATGAATGATTCAAAGACTCGCTCATAAAGACTTCACTTGTTTCATTACTGGATGAATCAGTGTTTTTGAACAAATCTCTTGAGTGAATGATTCAATGACTCACTCATAAAGACTTCACTTGTTTCATTACTGGATGAATCAGTGTTTTTGAACGAATCTCTTGAATGAATGATTCAATGACTCACTCATAAAGACTTCACTTGTTTCATTACTGGATGAATCAGCGATTCTGAACAAATCTCTTGAATGAATGATTCAATGACTCACTCATAAAGACTTCACTTGTTTCATTACTGGATGAATCAGCGATTCTGAACAAATCTCTTGAATGAATGATTCAATGACTCACTCATAAAGACTTCACTTGTTTCATTACTGGATGAATCAGCGTTTTTGAATGAATCTCTTGAGTGAATGATTCAATGACTCACTCAAAGACTTCACTTGTTTCATTACTGGATGAATCAGCGATTCTGAACAAATCTCTTGAATGAATGATTCAATGACTCACTCATAAAGACTTCACTTGTTTCATTACTGGATGAATCAGCGATTCTGAACAAATCTCTTGAATGAATGATTCAATGACTCACTCATAAAGACTTCACTTGTTTCATTACTGGATGAATCAGCGATTCTGAACAAATCTCTTGAATGAATGATTCAATGACTCACTCATAAAGACTTCACTTGTTTCATTACTGGATGAATCAGCGATTCTGAACAAATCTCTTGAATGAATGATTCAATGACTCACTCATAAAGACTTCACTTGTTTCATTACTGGATGAATCAGCGATTCTGAACAAATCTCTTGAATGAATGATTCAATGACTCACTCATAAAGACTTCACTTGTTTCATTACTGGATGAATCAGTGTTTTTGAATGAATCTCTTGAGTGAATGATTCAATGACTCACTCATAAAGACTTCACTGGTTTCATTACAGGATGAATCAGTGTTTCTGAACGAATCTATTGAATTAATGATTCAATGACTCACTCAAAGACTTCACTTGTTTCATTACTGGATGAATCAGCGTTTTTGAACACATCTCTTGAATGAATGATTCAATGACAAACAAACACTTTAATTACTTCTGTGATAATCTGAATCATTGTAAGACAGAAATAATGATACCGTGTGGTTGAAAAGACAGCGTGAAGCTTTTTCATTTCTATTCATGACGACGGCTCTCTCTGGATCAGATCTGAATGATATCTGTGATTGCACTTGTCAATGGTTTAATAGACAGAGCCGAATCAGTCATTTAGGAATAAGATTGCGTGAGTGTTTAAATTGAGATCACGATAATTTAAAGATTAATCGGGCAGCTCTAGCGTTTATTAACCTTCATGACGTTCTAACCCAGTATGACTTTCTTTATTCCATAGAACAGAAAAAAAGAGATCTCTGGAACTCACACACATCACTTTCACTGTATGGAAGACAGCAGGAAAACATCCTTCTAAACACGGAAGAAAGTCATACAGGTTTGGAACGACATGAGGGCGAGTAAACAATGACAGAATGTTTTTTTTTTCTAGGTGAACGATCCTTTCAATGGAAAAAAGCCATGCGTGACCTCGCTGTGACCTCTCACCTCCAGCTCTGAGGTCATGTCCCAGATGCAGATCTGTCCATCATGGCAGCCGGTGATGATGGTGGCCAGATCGTCCATCACCAGCAGGCTGGAGATACAGTGAGTGGGCGCATTGCGGCCCCACAGAACTATGGGTAATACCAGACTGTTTCCCGACATGTTCTCTGCGATACTGAAAAGAGAGAGAGCAAAAGTTAACAGTCATCAGTCAAGTCATTGTTGGAAATTCTCGAAACACAAAAAAGAGGAACTACTAGAGAAACAAGCCCAGGCGAAACAAAAGGCCTGAAATATATGTATTCATTTATTTATTTAACACCATATCAGCAGCAAAGACAATTTTTATGCCAAACTCATAGTAGAAATTAAAATAATCAAAATAATTATTTTAATATATAATGTGTGACCCTGGACCACAAAACCTGCACGGGTATATTTGTGGCAATAGCCAACAATACATTATATGGGTCAAAATGATACATTTTTCTTTTATGCCAAAAATCATTAGGATATTAAGATCATGTTCTATGAAGATATTTTGTACATTTCCTACCGTAAATATATCAAAAATGTATTAGTAGTAATATGCCTTGCTAAGGACTTCATTTGGACAGCTTTAAAGGAGATTTTCTCAATATTTAGATTTTTTTGCACCCTCAGATTCCAGATTTTCAAATATTGTTGTATCTCGGACAAATATTGTCCCATCATAACAAACCATACATCAATGGGAAGCCTATTTATTCAGATTCCAGATGGTTATTACTGGTTTTGTGGTCCAGGGTCACATATCATCCTTTTATAATTAATATAATACAATTATTTTAATAAATAACTTCAAAAAATAAAGAAAATGTATTAATATTTTCTTTGCAGATATAGAAAAAAAGATATAGCAACTCTTTCAGTTTGATATTTGACTGAAAAATCCTCAATTAAATGTCTGAATTAAACTGTTGCCCTTTATCATTTAAAGCAGGACAAACCAATAAAATAGTCAATGAAGTCTTACAAAAAATACATACTTTTCAACAAAGTTTGGGGTCGATAAAAAGGTTTTTTTTTTTTTTTTACTTTCCATTCATCAAAGAATCCTGAAAAATTCAGCTTTGATCACAGGAATAAATTACACTTTACTATACACTCACCTAAAGGATTATTAGGAACACCATACTAATACTGCGTTTGACCCCCTTTCGCCTTCAGAACTGCCTTAATTCTACGTGGCATTGATTCAACAAGGTGCTGAAAGCATTCTTTAGAAATGTTGGCCCATATTGATAAGATAGCATCTTGCAGTTGATGGAGATTTGTGGGATGCACATCCAGGGCACGAAGCTCCCGTTCCACCACATCCCAAAGATGCTCTATTGGGTTGAGATCTGGTGACTGTGGGGGCCATTTTAGTACAGTGAACTCATTGTCATGTTCAAGAAACCAATTTGAAATGATTTGAGCTTTGTGACATGGTGCATTATCCTGCTGGAAGTAGCCATCAGAGGATGGGTACATGGTGGTCATAAAGGGATGGACATGGTCAGAAACAATGCTCAGGTAGGCCGTGGCATTTAAACGATGCCCAATTGGCACTAAGGGGCCTAAAGTGTGCCAAGAAAACATCCCCCACACCATTACACCACCACCACCAGCCTGCACAGTGGTAACAAGGCATGATGGATCCATGTTCTCATTCTGTTTACGCCAAATTCTGACTCTACCATCTGAATGTCTCAACAGAAATCCAGACTCATCAGACCAGGCAACATTTTTCCAGTCTTCAACTGTCCAATTTTGGTGAGCTCGTGCAAATTGTAGCCTCTTTTTCCTATTTGTAGTGGAGATGAGTGGTACCCGGTGGGGTCTTCTGCTGTTGTAGCCCATCCGCCTCAAGGTTGTGCGTGTTGTGGCTTCACAAATGCTTTGCTGCATACCTCGGTTGTAACGAGTGGTTATTTCAGTCAAAGTTGCTCTTCTATCAGCTTGAATCAGTCGGCCCATTCTCCTCTGACCTCTAGCATCAACAAGGCATTTTCGCCCACAGGACTGCCGCATACTGGATGTTTTTCCCTTTTCACACCATTCTTTGTAAACTCTAGAAATGGTTGTGCGTGAAAATCCCAGTAACTGAGCAGATTGTGAAATACTCAGACCGGCCCGTCTGGCACCAACAACCATGCCACGCTCAAAATTGCTTAAATCACCTTTCTTTCCCATTCTGACATTCAGTTTGGAGTTCAGGAGATTGTCTTGACCAGGACCACACCCCTAAATGCATTGAAGCAACTGCCATGTGATTGGTGGATTAGATAATTGCATTAATGAGAAATTGAACAGGTGTTCCTAATAATCCTTTAGGTGAGTGTATATTCACATAGAAAACAGCTAATTTACACTGGAATAATTTTTCACATTTTTGCAGATTTTACTGTATTTTTAATAAAAATAAATGCCGCCTTGGTGCGCAGAAGAGACTCTTTCAAAAACATTTTTTAAATTCTTACTGAACCCAAAGTTTAAACAGCAGTGTACATGTAACCAAAATTATATTTATGATAAAGGACCTTATTTATGACACTCATTGGATACGTTTTCTATGCTATTGCAGTATACAGTAAGTATATAATGTGAACACCACAGTATAGAGCAAACAACATATATGAAAGGACAGAGAGCATGTTTCCAACTAGAGCAAATTAAGAGTTTCACTGTGATTCAGATCATGATTGACAAACATCACAGATTAACCTCTTTAAGCTGACATTAAAATCAATATCCATCACTTAGAAGTTGCCACGTTCACATGAATAATAATGGGTTAATCGGACAATAACGTCTGACCTCCATGTGATATTAAAGTGGAGCACAACTGGAGATTGAACTTGTAATTAAAATCAAACCAGAATTAAAATCGAAGCTGGATTCAGATGGACACAGTGTGCTAGTTATGCAACGTACAGATAAACAGACATCAATGACTCTGACTGTAAGCACTATTGAACACTATAAGTGCTAGTCCAATAAAACACGACAAAACAAGCTTTTAACATTAACCATGGATGCTAGTTCTGTTTGTATTAAGGAAATGAAACCAGATTTGCTCAGATATACATAACCATAACCCAAGATCAGCAATATATAGAAGACAAGAAACTACTGGTTTTCCAAAGCGTGTCAGAATTAAATGAGAGCATTCGTTCAAAAAACTCACACTGAACCTTCAATTTAATTCATTTGTTCTGTCTGTATTGCAATAAATATAATGCAGATGCATTCATATAATCCATTAATGCAAAAGGCTTTAAAACACACACACACACACACACACACACACACACATATAAAACTGACTCGCTTTACCTGACATGCTTGCATCTCCTCAAAGTATGCCTGAACCGGCGAAACGCTTGTTTCATCTTCACGACATGAACCAACTTCATCCTAAAAATACTCCTTTGCCGCTTTAGAAAGAATAACGTGTTCCTGTCTCTCTCGGTCTGCCTGACACACTCACAGATGAATCAAACCAAACCCTTTCAAAGTAATCAATGAGCGGCACAGACACAACCAATGAATTCACAAGGTCTCTGATCTTTATGAAAGTCAACAACGCAAACAGAACATCACTAGACTAATGTATTATGATGTGTGGAAACATCAGCTGATTTTGAGATCATATGCATATATTGCATTTAAATATGTACAATGTATAATAACTTTTAGTGAAATTTTAATACATCTCCCATGCCATAGTAGCATGATTTTTAACCTCGTACACAATCAAATAACACCCTTAATAAAGGTAATATCCATAATAAACAAAAAACTGCACTAAATAGATTATAAAACATATAAAATATGACCAAACAAACAATGCCAAAGGGTTTTAGAATCATCTTATGTCCATCCAAAAATCTGACTGATGTAAAAGTGACATTAATATCAAGGGCTGCTGTATATACACCGGTCAAACATTTGGAAATATTACTATTTTTAATATTTTTGAAAGAAGCCTCTTCTGCTCACCAAGGCTGCATTTATTTGATCAACAATACAGAAAAATCTGCAAAAATGTGAAATATTATTCCAGTGTAAATCAGCTGTACTCTATGTGAATATATAATAAAGTGTAATTTATTCCTGTGATCAAAGCTGAATTTATCATCATTACTCCAGTCCTCAGTGTCACATGACCCTTCACAAATCACTCTCATATGAGGATTTATTATCAATGTTGGAAACAGTTGTGCTGCTGTTTGTCACAGACCCACGAATGAGGCGTCAAATCGTGCGGCTTATTCGGGAATCGTGTGCTATATCTCTTCTAAGGGATCGGGGGTACGATGTTTGCCCCGGGGGCAAAAAAGTAGCCGAAAAATCCCATTGACTTAACATTGCGACCAACTTTAACGAGTCATAGCTCAGAGCGAGGATTTCGTAGAAACTCGTGAGTTACCACATTTGAAGAGGCTGGCAGGCTCTATCAGAACATACATCACAATGGGGTATAAGTTGTACCCCTGGGGGGCAAGAGCGGCCCAAATTCCCCCATTGACTTACTATGGGGAGGGACGGCCCATTAAACACATGTGTTTTTTTTTCCTACTATGGTAAGTTGCATAGGGATTTTGTATTGACCATAGCTCTTGCTCACAGTGTCACAGAGGCAAGGGGGTGGGCTCAATTTACTCAGGCAGCCAATCACTATCTCAGGATCATCGTGAAGCTATCAAGCCACGCCCTAGCAACCATTTAGAGCTCCCTAGCAACTGATCCCATAGACTTCCATTCAAAGAGATCAAAGGGATATCTTTGGATAGAAGTGTCATAGGAACATGAGGGTGGGTTTGTTTGACTCGGGGCATCAACAGCCAATCACAAATCACCTTCAGCACATCCTAGCCACGCCCTAGCAACCATTATCAACCACCTTAGCAACCCAAATGCACAGAGGGATATCTTCACATCTGAATGTCATAGAGGCACGGGGGTTGGTTTATATCATTCATACTTGCAAGGAGCTTTTGGAGTATCATCATTGGATGCTCCCAAGCCACTCCATAGCAACCAAACAGAGTACCCTAGCAACAGTTTAGCAAGACCTATATCTCTGCATCACAACATCGTAGAGACATGGGGGTTGATTTATATCATTCATACTGACAAGAGTATCATCATTGGCAGCTGCCAAGCCACTCCATAGCAACCAAACAGAGTACCCTAGCAACCGTTTAGCAAGACCTATATCTCTGCATCAGAACATCGCACAGACATGGGGGTTGGCTCTTTTGTTTCGGGTGAGAAACCAGTATACACAATGTAGCAACCGGGTCCCGAGTTGCCACGGCAAGCACCACTCACATTTTCTTCAGGAAATCCAAACATTTGACCGGATATATACATATATGTTCTGTCTGGGCCTAAAAATAATTACTGTATGGATCAAAGATGGACTATCCAATGTTGGACTGACCAATACAGTGTTCAAAATGAAACCTAATTTTCATGTCTGTCAGCACACTGACCATCAACAGCGGATATTATTCATTTATTTGGATTGAAAATCACCTGTCTGTACATTCTGAGCCATACATGTTTATAGTGTACATGTATATATTGTGTGTATAGTATATAATATACATGAACATGTGTAGCTATATGTTTGTGTTTGATATAAATGTGTATAGTGTTTGTGTACATACATATGGATACTGTTATCTTCATTATGTGTTCATTGTGTATATGAATATACTGTGAATGATGTCAGTGTGTATGTTTGTATAGACATATCGTGTGTATATTGACCTCTGGCCCGTTCATCAGTGTGTTTATCATCATTATTATATGACAGCGCGTCTCTATCAGTGTCCGGTTGTGTGACCGATTGTGTTTTACTCACCGGAGCCGGTCTTTATCGTCTCATGTTCGTTATGTCGTTTATTTTATGAAAATATCCCAGCGACGCGCGTTGATTCCGCAGCGGCTCGCTGATCAGCTGACGGGAGCACGCTCGTGCGTGATTGCGTCACGCGGCGACGTCACCGCCACGCTGCCCTCAGAAACATCCAAGTTGCATCTGAAATAATAATTTATAAGATGAAGAATAAATGCTAAATATTAGATCAAATGATGACACAATCACATCTATATTAATAGTTTATAATTAAAGAGATGTTTACATTAATCATTTAAAACATTTATAAACATAAAAAAATCAAATTTAGCCGAGATTCTTGTAGGTTTTTAGATTTAGCGAGTATAATTTTGACTGTTGATCCAAAAAGATCCTGCAGGAGGCGCAAGCACATCACTAAACCCCTCACCACGTCTGACATGTTGAAATTGCAACGTTGCTTCAACATTAATTGAGTGTGAACATCAACATTTCAATGTTATTTCTACATACAGTAGCCTACTATAGAAACTCACTCACCATTTGCGAACGAATTCGCGCCCATTCGAGTTTTCTCGCGTTTAAATTTGTCAACTGTCATTCTGACTGACATCACGTGACTAGTCAACCGACAACAGAGATATTCACCTCAGAGAACCAAACTATCGCATGTCTAAATATACGACACGAATTTTGCATATTTTCTTTAAAATTGTAAGCGTATATCAAGCGCGAGAGGTAATCTTTATAAGTTTTGTTCTTTTGTGATCAGAAAAAAAGAACAAAGGTCATACGGCTCTAGAGCAACGCCAGAGTGAGTAAAAAATGACTGGATTTAAATTTTTATAATATAATAATTTACTAAACCCTAGAAGTCTGCTATTTCTACCACATAAGAAAAACTCAAGAGCGCTCTTTGGTAAAATAAACAAGATTTTTGTAATGGTAAACATTTTGATTTTGGTAAACATTTGGTAAATCGTAATTATGACATACGAAGTCATATAATTACAACATAAAAAGAAATTATGACTTAAAAGATGCATAGAAAGTAATAATTATTCATTTTTTATCTATTTGATCTCATAATTGTATTATAAATGTACTCATAAATTTCAAATTTTCGTGTCATAATTTAGACAAAAAGTCCTTAATATGTCAAGTTGTGACTTAGTATGTCACAATTAAGATTTTCCTTTTCAGAAATGGGCTTTCATACATTACTTTAAGAACTGACCCATGAAGAAACACTCAATATACTTTATTAACGTTTTTAATGTCCATTCACAGAATCACATGTAGAAACTTCATAGAAATGTATTTCCTAGATTGATGACTAGTACAAACGTGAGGAAACGTAAGTAAATTCTTCAGTATGTTCACGATCCTTCAATATTGGATGTTGCTGCTGTTCTCATTGTCGTCCATTAAAAGTGAAGGGGGAAAATCTGCTCAATTCATTCTGCCCAAAGCTAGTTAAGCACTACTTGAAGATATGGATTACTGATGATGTATTTAAAAATTCCACCAAATGATTGGTTCCTAAAACAACCAATGAGTTCAATCACAGCAGAACATGCGCACGTCATTGAGGGCCGTGTCGTCTCCGACTCCCTGCGGTTGCTCCACCATCGTCTCGATGCCACAGATTCCTTTTCCTCCACATATCTCACTCCAGTCGCCCCAATCGCCCCACGACGTCCCAGATCCCTGCAGTGTTTTGGCATTCCCACTGCAGTTAAGCCTGGTGAAAATTCAGCACATAAAGGTTCTTTATTGGCATCCATGGCTCCATGAAGAACCTTTAACATAAATGTCAAGTCAAGTCACCTTTATTTATATAGCACTTTTTAAAATGCAGATTGTTTCAAAGCAGCTTCACAGTTAAACAGGAAAATAATGAACAGAATTTGATTCGGCTGTACAGCCGCTCTGGAGAAAACGGTGATGTCATCAGCTCATTTCAATTATCATATACACTCACCTAAAGGATTATTAGGAACACCATACTAATACTGTGTTTGACCCCCTTTCGCCTTCAGAACTGCCTTAATTCTACGTGGCATTGATTCAACAAGGTGCTGAAAGCATTCTTTAGAAATGTTGGCCCATATTGATAGGATAGCATCTTGCAGTTGATGGAGATTTGTGGGATGCACATCCAGGGCACGAAGCTCCCGTTCCACCACATCCCAAAGATGCTCTATTGGGTTGAGATCTGGTGACTGTGGGGGCCATTTTAGTACAGTGAACTCATTGTCATGTTCAAGAAACCAATTTGAAATGATTCGAGCTTTGTGACATGGTGCTTTATCCTGCTGGAAGTAGCCATCAGAGGATGGGTACATGGTGGTCATAAAGGGATGGACATGGTCAGAAACAATGCTCAGGTAGGCCGTGGCATTTAAATGATGCCCAATTGGCACTAAGGGGCCTAAAGTGTGCCAAGAAAACATCCCCCACACCATTACACCACCACCACCAGCCTGCACAGTGGTAACAAGGCATGATGGATCCATGTTCTCATTCTGTTTACACCAAATTCTGACTCTACCATCTGAATGTCTCAACAGAAATCGAGACTCATCAGACCAGGCAACATTTTTCCAGTCTTCAACTGTCCAATTTTGGTGAGCTTGTGCAAATTGTAGCCTCTTTTTCCTATTTGTAGTGGAGATGAGTGGTACCCGGTGGGGTCTTCTGCTGTTGTAGCCCATCCGCCTCAAGGTTGTGCGTGTTGTGGCTTCACAAATGCTTTGCTGCATACCTCGGTTGTAACGAGTGGTTATTTCAGTCAAAGTTGCTCTTCTATCAGCTTGAATCAGTCGGCCCATTCTCCTCTGACCTCTAGCATCAACAAGGCATTTTCGCCCACAGGACTGCCGCATACTGGATGTTTTTCCCTTTTCACACCATTCTTTGTAAACTCTAGAAATGGTTGTGCGTGAAAATCCCAGTAACTGAGCAGATTGTGAAATACTCAGACCGGCCCGTCTGGCACCAACAACCATGCCACGCTCAAAATTGCTTAAATCACCTTTCTTTCCCATTCTGACATTCAGTTTGGAGTTCAGGAGATTGTCTTGACCAGGACCACACCCCTAAATGCATTGAAGCAACTGCCATGTGATTGGTTGATTAGATAATTGCATTAATGAGAAATTGAACAGGTGTTCCTAATAATCCTTTAGGTGAGTGTATATTCAAGTAATGTAGTTGACATAGTTAATTTAGTTTAGTAATTAAATTTTGATCAAGACCTAAATGGGATTTATGATGAGGAAATGGAGAGACAACAAGGATAAGCAAACAACAGGCAAAAATACAATTTATAAAATTAGAAACCCTAAAACCCAACAGGTGTGTAATAGATTAAAAGATATTAAAAAATCTTTTGAATTATACTACAAAGATTTATATACTCAACCAATTAGGGCCGATACTCCAACTATAAAAAGATTTTTGGATTCTTTAGATCTTCCATCAATAGGGGAACAACAGAATAAAATACTACGGGCTGAAATAACAATAGAAGAATTAAATTGTGCCATATCAAAGTTAAAAGCAAACCAGGCACCAGGCACAGATGGTTATCCGACTGCCAAAGGAAGGGAAAGATAAGAAGGAATGCAGTTCATATAGACCGATTTCAGTCCTAAATGTGGACTATAAATTATTTGCTTCAGTCTTATCTAAGAGATTAGAGGGTATCATCCCTGAGTTGATGGATCTTGATCAAACTGGCTTTATAAAACAGGCAAACACAGGATAATAAAAGGAGAGCATTGCAAATAATGAGTCATGTTGTAACAGAAAATATAAGCGCAATGTTGATGAGCCTAGATGCTGAGAAAGCATTCAACTCTGTTGGGTGGGATTACTTGTATCAAGTATTGGCAAGATTCAGGTTTTATGTTAATTTTATTCAATGTATTAAAGCGTTATACTCCTCACCAGTAGCTAGGATAAAAGTTAATGGCCACTTGTCTGAAACAAACCATTTGGAAAGAGGAAAACGTCAGGGTTGCCCCTTAAGTCCGGCTCTGTTTGCCCTGTTCATTGAGCCTTTGGCTCAAGCAATAAGAGAAGACTCAGGGATAAAAGGGATTTCGATTAGAGGAGATGAACATAAGATCTGTATGTGTGCAGATGATGTCCTATTGTTTATGACAAATCTAAAGTCTATTATCCCTAAATTGAATCGAATAGAAATAATTAAAATGAACATGCTACCATGGATACTTTATCTCTTTCAATTACTGCCTCTGGAAGTGTTGCAAAAACAATTTAATGAATGGGATGGTATGATTTCTAGGTTTGTCTGGAATGGTAGAAGACCTAGAATAAGGTTTAAAACTTTGCAGTTGACAAAAGAAAAAGAAGGGAGAGCCATGTCTTCAGGACTATTATTATGCTGCTCAATTGAAACCCTTAGTAAGTTGGTGTATACCAAGCTATGAATCCTAAGTTGGAAAATCCTAGAAGTTTCACAGATAGATACACCTATACAGTCGATACTTGGAAATAAAAATATAGCTGAAAGGAGCTATAACAGATTGAGTACTTGGACTGTATTTTCATTGAGGGTATGGTTTAGAGTACTGAAGAAATTGCAATTAGAGAAACAAGCTGGAATTTTAAATTGGATAGCATTTGACCCAAGTTTTGAACCGGCTAGGGTAGACGAGAGATTTAAACAATGGGTTTGGAGAGGTATCACATCTTACTGTTCAGTCATCTCTAATGGGAAATTACAGAGTTATCAGGCACTTTCAAACACATTTGGACTAGAAAAGCAGGACTTTTATAGATATTTGCAGGTCAGAGATTATTTTAACAAAAAAATTAAAAGTACATTGACGGAAGATTATAATTTAATTACAATATTTTCAAATGCGTACACATTAGAAGGTAACAAAAAGCTGGTTTCAAATTTATATGGAAGTATGCAAGCATCCAAGAACGTCTCGGTTACGTATGTAACCCTCGTTCCCTGAAGGAAGGGAACGGAGACGTTACGTCAGTTACTGACGGAATGGGGGGTTTCGCTTAACTTTTTCGGAGCACAGTCAGCCCTGAAAGATCTTTATGAGTTTCTGGAGAGAGTAGAGAAAACAGAACTTGAAGAGGAAGCCGGGAAACATGGAACCGAGTGGTCTTGGAAGTTTCATCCAGCAAACTCACCCCATAAGAATGGGGCGGCTGAAGCTGCTGTTTGTGTGGTGAAGAGAGCTCTTCTTAATCTAGGAGGTAATGGTATTTTCATTTTCATATGATTTCAATATGAAGTTGGACAAACAGTTGGTATTGATCCATCTTTGAGAAGCAACTTTTGTGCAAATCCTGTGTTTTACTGACCCTCATTTGCAAAGCAGCCCATTGCACATTGATTCACACAAACATGTTCTGAAAACATTCAGTAAATGTGATGGAAGGACCAAAAAATAATATTCTAGGTTGGTGTAAACATTATGGTCCCATAAATATTCCTAGAACATCCTGAATGTTCCCTGAAGGTCACAAGGAATGCAGTTCATATAGACCGATTTCAGTCCTAAATGTGGACTATAAATTATTTGCTTCAGTCTTATCTAAGAGATTAGAGGGTATCATCCCTGAGTTGGTGCATCTTGATCAAACTGGCTTTATACCAAACAGGCAAACACAGGATAATGAAAGGGAGCATGAGTCATGTTGTAACAGAACATCCCGCAACCCTTTAAAGAACTCCACATCATGGTGATCTCGGAACTTTCTGGGAGTGTAACCAGGATAATCCAACCTCTAGTCCCAGAATCAACACAACAACCAATTCAAATAATCTCTTTTAATTTGAAAAGATAAAGAATTGATTACAACAACTGCAGAAGCTTTGGTTTTTAGTGTTTTAAGGCTTTGAGCAGTAACATACCACAGAGAAGTCTTCTGACCAAATTAGGCCAGACCCGACTTACTTCACCTAATCTGACAATAATAAATAATAAAGTCAAAGGCGTTAATATCAAAGTACACACCGTTAAACAAAGACAAAACTAATTAAATTGCCATATATGGTAGGGGTTTATCTTTGAGTACTCTGATTGGATGGCCATCATGGATGATTCAGCTTAATATTGTGTATAAATATGAGGCTTCACTTGAGTGTTGTGGTACTACACTGTCTCTGTGTCTGCCTGATCATTCTCACATCTGAAAATTCATCTATCAATCAAGTCAGTGCTGTAGCAATGCATCACTTCTTTTCCATTGCGGTTTCACTGCTAGCCATTATTGGGCAGCATGTGAGCGTTCAGACCACAGAGAAACGTTCTGAGCGGAGCATAAACAGAGAATACAGATCCTTGCTGACTGTGCTGAATGGAGGGCACTGGGGGTCTTGGAGGTTTAAGAGCATGTGTCCAAGTGGAGCGTACGCCGTAGGGTTTAGTCTGAGGGTAAGTTGGGCATTTACTCTATTTTGCTAATATGGGGGTGTTTTAGTGCTTTAAAGGTTCAAAACTGAGGAGTTGCTGTTAGTTATTTAATTATCTCCAGGAAACTGCACCTGATTTGTAAAATGTCTGTGTAATACTAAAGAGCATGAAGATAAATGTTACTATGTGTTGGGTTAGAGTTAACTCTCTTTCAAATGGAAGATTGTCTCAATGTTGATGTTGTTGTTTTAAGGTGGAAAAACCAATTAAAGGTGATGATACAGCGCTCAATGGGATTCGTCTTTACTGTGTCGATCGGTCCAAAGGATTGTTATCCTCACATGACTACACCTCAATTGAGTCCGGCATAGGATAGTAATGGACTTGCTATCTTGCTTTAAGTGTTTAAGCTAGAGAATTACTGTTAATTGAGGATTTTATTGAAAATAATAATTAATTTGATAAAGAAACCTCTTTGTGTCTTTTCTTCAGCTGGGGTCAGTGGACAGATATCAAATGGTGTCCTTCTGGATATTTGACCGCTTTCCAGCTGAGAGTCGAATCTCCCCAAGGAAAAGGAGATGACACGGCCGCAAACAACATCAGGTGAGCATGTGGTGCTATAAGTCATCCTGGTTTTATTTTGCTATTTAAAGACTCAGTTTTCCCCATCAGCTGTTCAGTTACAGTTTACAATCGCTAGGACACATTTCTCAATACTTGGGTCACTTTATCAAAACTCTTCACACAGGGATCACAACAGAACTCTGTGAGGGCTAAACTGTGGATCATTCATCACTGTTTTGGCACAAAATGCATTCAATGACGACATCTTTCAATTATCTTATCAGTTATTTTCTTACTTAGACACAAACACCACCAAAACTTTATGAACTATACAGGCCAATTTGCACATGTTTACTCTTAACAAACTGTTACACTTAAGTTCAAAACCTAACAAAACACAAAAATGATTAAGACAGAAATTTGAAATTTCAAAGAAACTAGATTAACACCTACACAAGTGTTCATCTTTCAATTACCATCCATTCAAAAGAGGAAAACTTAGGAATAATTGTGTACTGTAATGTAAACATGGGTCATGTGACATAAACTGCAGTGAATTATAAACACTAGAGAGTGTCATTTTGGTTTTGTAAAGAAATTTCACAAAAGAAATGATTGTATAATGCTACCTGATGTTAGTGTTTTTAGGTCTGTTTTATGAGTGGTAAAGTGTGTTGGTTGAAAACCTTTGCTAGTGATCTGGAAGAATGAGTTGATTTGAGACCTGAATGAAGTGTTTTGGTCGCTTTAGTGCCTTCTGAATGTGAAATTAAGTGTTGTGCCAAGCTGAAAGTGTGTTAGAAGAACTGTGTGAAGAGTTTTGAAAAAGTGACTTAAGTATTGAGAAATGTGTCCTAGCGATTGTAAAAAACTGTAATATCAGACTCTCAGTCGTGCTGCTGTTCGTGGATGTGATTAGGCAGCAGGCCGACAGCACAATTAGATATTGTATCATAATATTGTCACATCTGAATTTTTTCCAGGTTCAGGTGCCGTGAAGGTTTTTTGCTGGAGGGGGATGGCACATCCTGGGGTGTGTGGGGCGACTGGAGCCCAACATGTCTGGGAAGAGGAATCTGCGGCATCAGCACGCGCATAGAAGAGCCACAGGGAAAAGGAGATGACACCGCTCTCAATGACGTTCACATGTACTGCTGTGATTAAGGTGATGTGAATCTCAATCAAACACTCGGACTGACACACACTGCAGATCAACTAAATCTGTGTTTTCTCTTTCAGGTGTATGAGGACGACAACAAGAACAGCAAGAAGATCAAATGGATTGTAATAATTGATCATCATACTATGATAAGCTAACATGAACCATGTCATTCAACAGTAAATCTAATGTACAGTCAGCCGGTCATTATCACAAAACAAAGCCTAACTGGACGATCAGGTCATTTACTGTACATCCCACCTATTATTAGAGTAAAGACTCCTGAACTTCTGCTGTCAGTCAAAACTGGTGCCAAATATCAGCATTAAAGTCTTTCTAAACAGAACCTTGTAGTTTCATTCTTTTGCTTTACATCAGATCATTCATTACATTAGTGCATGTGGCAGATGGTTCAATCTAAAGTGACTTATATTGCATTATTAATGTAAATATCTTGCATTATCTGGGAATGACCAGTATCTGTACTCTACAGGAACACATCAGTAAACTCAAGTGTAAATTTGTTTATTTAGCTAAAATGGCAGAATGCAATTTCTTAAAATTATTTCCTCTTTTTACATATTTTCTCAATCGCTTTGACACATTTCTCCAAACTCAGGTCACTGTTCTCAAAACAGTTAACACGGAACACTTTGTAATTGTCCTAAACGGGTTGTAAATATTCCTTGATTTCATCCCAGTTACAAATCACATGCATCATCAAACCAAAACTTTAGTATATCAGGAAAAAACAATTGCAGCTCTTTTTATTGGTTTTACATTTGCGCACCATTTATCCAAACACAAAAAACAAAACTCTGTTATTTGTTAAATTCTCAGTTGCACATGGAATGTTCTCGATTAGCCCCAAATGAGTTAGTAATACACACAACATATGAAATGCACATTTCCTAATTGAGAGGTGTGGAGAGGATAGAGGGAAGGTAATATTGAGAGGAACAGTGGACGAGGGGATGGGATAGATGAGGGGAAAGGAGTCGATGGTATAGGAAGAAGAGTTGAGGATGTAGATACTGACATTTGCATGTAAGGCCAAGCCATTTTCGACTTGCCACAGGTCCACTGCAATCTTCACAAGAAACCAAACAGGAGATAACAGCCCTGTGAACGTCATGGTGGCACTATAACAAAAAGGATTTATTAAATCTTCATAAAACATAAAACTTCATATGTTGAACATAGCACAAACTTCATTCCAAAGTGTGGTGTGAATGGGCCTTAACGGTTGGTTTACTTCTCTTTGACTGAAAGTTACTGCAGTTATTGCTGCATTGAAAGCATATCCAGACTGAAAAGTGTGCATATTGAGTCTACAACTTATCCACAATAAAGAAGCTGACACATACCCAAATCATCATCTTTTCCTCAAACCCTAACCCTAACATGACGGTCCTCGTAATGGAGAACTGTCCTTACATTTCAGGTCAGTGTCATGCCCATCCTCCACAGGGTCAGCGCCAGGACATACGGAACGAGGGAGCCTGGATGTGTTATTGGGGGGCCTACCTCTCCCACTCTCAAATCAATAATAATAATAATAATAAACCCATTTTTAATAAAACAACAACAACCACCACCATGCCATCATCAGTGTTGGGAGTAATGCGCGCAATTACAATTACTGAAATTTAAATGAGTTTGTGAGTTAACCCAATGCTTTAGCCTCTCAAATCAACACTTGACTTGTCTTGCCTATAATAAAATCCATAAAACACTTCAAGCATCACAATGTTAGTTTAACATTTAACATTGACTTCGCCAGTGCTTTCGCTGTCTTATGCTGGGTACACACGAAAATATTTTTAAACTCTTATAAGAGTTTCAAAATGTGAGAGCCCACAAACATGATGATAAGAAATCATAGATTTAACTGTTTTATGTATGGAGTGCCGCGATTTGACCAGGAAAGCACACCACACACGAACAGATCCATTCACAAATAACAGAGTCCCGCCTGTGAACACGGGAAATCTCGCAAAATCTCTCGCATCTTAAACGGGACTTTAAAGTAAACAAACATGGCATACGACCGCAAAAATTGCGCTTATAGTGTATGGAATGCTTTTTACAGAAAATTGCCGGGGGGGAAAGAAAATGTTTAGATGAAGTCATGGAAACGGTGTGAACATGGCCTTTACATGTTACAGCGCGAGCTGGAGGTGAGTCTTCCGTCAGTAGCTTGCTTTTTAATTGGGCATTGTTTCGTTTCACGTGATAATCTCCAGAGCGTGCACGCTTGTGTCCTCGGGGTTCCCCCCACACGCCAGGATTTCTGATCGTAAATATTCAACATGTTGATTTGAGATCTGGACGGCTCTGACGTTCTTCCGATCAGGTTCAATCACTCTTAACACACCTCACACCACAGGAAAATCTGATAAGATAATCTGTAGAACCAACAAGATAATCGGGACTTTACCTAGAATTGTCGGAAGGGGAGAAATCAGCCCAAAATCCCCCCGATTATCCTTTCGTGTGTACCCAGCATTACATAGATAGATAAATAAAGAAATAGATATATTTAATAACTATGAATAACTGCTGCTGCACAAGTTGTTACCCCATCTGTCCATGAACAAATTTAGATGAGATAAACTCATGACCATTTCTCACTTTTCCCCTCTGTTTTGTTTCAGATCAGCCATCAGTAGTTTACCAGTATGGAGGCCAGCCAAGAACAACTGAGATATTTTGTATATTTTACTCTAAAATGAAACTGCGGTAAGGGTATCATACTGTAAAATGAAACTGCGGTAAGGGTATCATACTGCGGTAAGGGTATTTTACTGTAAAATAAAACTGTGGTAAGGGTATGTTACTGTAAAATGAAACTGGTAAGGGTATTTTACTGTAAAATGAAACTGCGGTAGGGGTATTTTACTGTAAAATGAAACAACGGTAAGGGTATTTTACTGTAAAATGAAACTGCGGTAAGGGTATCATACTGTAAAATGAAACTGCGGTAAGGGTATCATACTGCGGTAAGGGTATTTTACTGTAAAATAAAACTGTGGTAAGGGTATGTTACTGTAAAATGAAACTGGTAAGGGTATTTTACTGTAAAATGAAACTGCGGTAGGGGTATTTTACTGTAAAATGAAACAACGGTAAGGGTATTTTACTGTAAAATGAAACTGCGGTAAGGGTATCATACTGCGGTAAGGGTATCATACTGCGGTAAGGGTATTTTACTGTAAAATGAAACTACGGTAAGGGTATTTTACTGTAAAATGAAACTGGTAAGGGTATTTTACTGTAAAATGAAACTGCGGTAAGGGTATTTTACTGTAAAATGAAACTACGGTAAGGGTATTTTACTGTAAAATGAAACTACGGTAAGGGTATTTTACTGTAAAATGAAACTGGTAAAGGTATTTTACTGTAAAATGAAACTGCGGTAAGGGTATCATACTGTAAAATGAAACTGCGGTAAGGGTATCATACTGCGGTAAGGGTATTTTACTGTAAAATAAAACTGTGGTAAGGGTATGTTACTGTAAAATGAAACTGGTAAGGGTATTTTACTGTAAAATGAAACTGCGGTAGGGGTATTTTACTGTAAAATGAAACAACGGTAAGGGTATTTTACTGTAAAATGAAACTGCGGTAAGGGTATCATACTGCGGTAAGGGTATCATACTGCGGTAAGGGTATTTTACTGTAAAATGAAACTACGGTAAGGGTATTTTACTGTAAAATGAAACTGGTAAGGGTATTTTACTGTAAAATGAAACTGCGGTAAGGGTATTTTACTGTAAAATGAAACTACGGTAAGGGTATTTTACTGTAAAATGAAACTACGGTAAGGGTATTTTACTGTAAAATGAAACTGGTAAAGGTATTTTACTGTAAAATGAAACTGCGGTAAGGGTATCATACTGTAAAATGAAATTGCGGTCTGAGTATTTCACAATCTGCTCAGTTACTGGGATTTTCACGCACAACCATTTCTAGAGTTTACAAAGAATGGTGTGAAAAGGGAAAAACATCCAGTATGCGGCAGTCCTGTGGGCGAAAATGCCTTGTTGATGCTAGAGGTCAGAGGAGAATGGGCCGACTGATTCAAGCTGATAGAAGAGCAACTTTGACTGAAATAACCACTCGTTACAACCGAGGTATGCAGCAAAGCATTTGTGAAGCCACAACACGCACAACCTTGAGGCGGATGGGCTACAACAGCAGAAGACCCCACCGGGTACCACTCATCTCCACTACAAATAGGAAAAAGAGGCTACAATTTGCACAAGCTCACCAAAATTGGACAGTTGAAGACTGGAAAAATGTTGCCTGGTCTGATGAGTCTCAATTTCTGTTGAGACATTCAGAATTTGGCGTAAACAGAATGAGAACATGGATCCATCATGCCTTGTTACCACTGTGCAGGCTGGTGGTGGTGGTGTAATGGTGTGGGGGATGTTTTCTTGGCACACTTTAGGCCCCTTAGTGCCAATTGGGCATCGTTTAAATGCCACGGCCTACCTGAGCATTGTTTCTGACCATGTCCATCCCTTTATGACCACCATGTACCCATCCTCTGATGGCTACTTCCAGCAGGATAATGCACCATGTCACAAAGCTCCAATCATTTCAAATTGGTTTCTTGAACATGACAATGAGTTCACTGTACTAAAATGGCCCCCACAGTCACCAGATCTCAACCCAATAGAGCATCTTTGGGATGTGGTGGAACGGGAGCTTCGTGCCCTGGATGTGCATCCCACAAATCTCCATCAACTGCAAGATGCTATCCTATCAATATGGGCCAACATTTCTAAAGAATGCTTTCAGCACCTTGTTGAATCAATGCCACGTAGAATTAAGGCAGTTCTGAAGGCGAAAGGGGGTCAAACACAGTATTAGTATGGTGTTCCTAATAATCCTTTAGGTGAGTGTATTTTAATATGAACAGCAATTATAGAAAATATCTATGAAATTATACTTTTTCTTATTTATATCACACTGAAGCTGTGATTTTCACCCTTTAAGCTCACCTTACAATAATGTGAAATCTTTAAAAATTACAGCAGTGTAAAACCACAGAACATCAATAAACTGTACATTTATATAATGGATTTAAAAGTATAAGCCAGTGAAGTAATACATTAGTGTAGCACACAGTCTTATACAGCTAGTAAGCTAACAGTGTTGTGCAGCATCTGCGCTATGTTGCTAAAACTATCTTTTGGATCGAACTGTAATTATTTCCCACATCCAGGTTACAGGTTATAATATGCAAAAGTCTAAATATTAATCTCTTAATTTTGCAGTAAGAAGTTATACTTATCGAAAATAAAGGCTTAAACATCTAAAAAAAAATGCACATTTAAGGGGCTACTCTTTTGGTGAACGTTTTCAGACAGCTTTCAAAATGGCCGCCAGACAGTACGAACACATGGATACCCATAACTCAGTGTGCAATGGTCTGATTAGCTTGAAATTACAGGAGGTGTATAGTAACAAACACATCATTAACAACATAACAAAGACATCAAGTAGGATGATAAATATATATTTTTTCTTTTTATAATCTGAGCTCAAAGATAGAAGTGTGCTTAATGGGTACTTGATCTTAATAGGTACGTTTACCCTATTCATCAAGTATTTTTCCTCAACTCTTCTTCCTATACCATCAACTCCTTTCCCCTCATCTATTCCATCCCCTCTTCCTCTCCCTCTCAATATTACCCTCCCTCTATCCTCTCCACACCTCTCAGTCTTACACCACTTCCTTTTCCCATTCTTCTTTTTTGTTGTTTTTATTTTCCTCTTTTATAGTTTTTGTAATTGAGATAAGCTATTACAACCTGTTTAGGACAATTACAAAGTGTTCAGATTACTGTGTTAACTGTTTTGAGAACAGTGACCTGAGTTTGGAGAAATGTGTCAAAGCGATTGAGAAAATCTGTAAAAAGAGGAAATTTTGCATTCTGCCATTTTAGCTAAATAAACAAATTTACACTTGAATTTAATGATGTGTTCCTGTAGAGTACAGATACTGGTCATTCCCAGATAATGCAAGATATTTACGTTAATAATGCAATATAAGTCACTTTAGATTGAACCATCTGCCACATGCACTAATGTAATGAATGATCTGATGTAAAGCAAAAGAATGAAACTACAAGGTTCTGTTTAGAAAGACTTTAATGCTGATATTTGGCACCAGTTTTGACTGACAGCAGAAGTTCAGGAGTCTTTACTCTAATAATAGGTGGGATGTACAGTAAATGACCTGATCGTCCAGTTAGGCTTTGTTTTGTGATAATGACCGGCTGACTGTACATTAGATTTACTGTTGAATGACATGGTTCATGTTAGCTTATCATAGTATGATGATCAATTACTACAATCCATTTGATCTTCTTGCTGTTCTTGCTATCATCCTAATATACCTGAAAGAGAAAACACAGATTTAGTTGATCTGCAGTGTGTGTCAGTCAAGTCAAGTCAACTTTATTTATATAGCGCTTTTTACAATGCCGATTGTTTCAAAGCAGCTTCACAGTGTTAAACAGGAAAATAATGAACAGAATTTGATTCGGCTGTACAGCCGCTCTGGAGAAAACGCTGATGTCATCAGCTCATTTCAATTGTCATATAGTGTCAATGCGGGCAGATCAGTAATTTAGTTGATATAGTTAATTTAGTTTAGTAATTGAATTTATTTGGATATTTAGTTGAAAATTTAGTGTCCCCAACTGAGCAAGCCAAGCCAAAGGCGACACCTCGTCTGAGTGTTTGATTGAGATTCACATCACCTTGATCACAGCAGTACATCCGAACATCATTGAGAGCGGTGTCATCTCTTACATATCCCTGTCGCTCTTCTATCCGCGTGCTGATGCCGCAGATTCTTCTTCCCAGACACATTGGGCTCCACTCGCCCCACTTACCCCAGGATGTGCCGTCACCCTCCAGCACAGAATCATCAGTGCATCTGAACCTGGAAAAAATTCCGATGTGACAATATTATGATGCAATATCTAATTGTGCTGTTGGATAGAATGTCAGTCACATGATCGCCTGCAGCCTAATCTGATCCACGAACAGCAGCACAACTGAGAGTCTGATATTACAGTTCCCTTTTGTTCAGTCACTCCGAGTAACGTCAGTGACTGACGAATGGGGGTTTCGCCTAGAGGCCTATCTAGGAGACTGAATCCTCCTCGCTCTCCTCTCGTACCCTCTTGGGACCTCTCAATAGTCTTAGATGCTCTGCAGAGGGCTCCCTTCAAGCCATTGCGATCACTCAAGCTTAAGTTCCTGTCAATGAAGACAGCGCTCCTGATCGCTTTGGCCTACATCAAGAGGGTAGGGGACCTGCAGGCATTTTCGGTTGACGAAGCGTGTCTAGAATTCGGGCCGGCCAACTAAAATAACTCATGTAAATTGAAAGATGTCATTGAATGCATTTTGTGCCAAAACAGTGATGAATGATCCACAGTTTAGCCCTCACAGATTTCTGTTGTGATCCCTGTGTGAAGAGTTTTGAAAAAGTCACCCAAGTATTGAGAAATGTGTCCTAGCGATTGTAAACTGTAACTGAACAGCTGATGGGGAAAACTGAGTCTTTAAATAGCAAAATAAAACCAGGATGACTTATAGCACCACATGCTCACCTGATGTTGTTTGCGGCCGTGTCATCTCCTTTTCCTTGGGGAGATTCAACTCTCAGCTGGAAAGCGGTCAAATATCCAGAAGGACACCATTTGATATCTGTCCACTGACCCCAGCTGAAGAAAAGACACAAAGAGGTTTCTCAATCAAATCAGTTCTCAAGAAAATCCTCAATTTACTTCTCTAGCTTAAACACTTAAAGCAAGAATAGTTAATAATCTGAGGCCATTACTTTCCTGTGTCAGACACAATTGAGGACAATTGTGTCCACAATCCTTTGGGCCGATCGGCACAGTAAAGACGAATCCCATTGAGCGCTGTATCATCACCTTTAATTGGTTTTTCCACCTTAAAACAACAACAACAACATTGAGACAATCTTCCATTTGAAAGAGAGTTAACTCTAACCCAACCCATAGTAACATTTATCTTCATGCTCTTTAGTATTACACAGACACTTTACAAATCAGGTGCAGTTTCCTGGAGATAATTAAATAACTAACAGCAACTCCTTTGAACCTTTGAAGCACTAAAACACCCCCATATTAGCAAAATAGAGTAAATGCCCAACTCACCTTCAGATTAAACCCTATGGCATACGCTCCTTTTGGACAAATGCTATCAGCCCTCCAAGACCCCCAGTGCCCTCCATTCGGCACAGTCAGCCATGAGCTGTATTCTCTGGTCTCAACGCTCACATGCTGCCCAATAATGGCTAGCAGTGAAAACACAATGGAAAAGAAGTGATGCATTGCTACAGCAGTGGCTTGATTGATAGATGAATTTTCAGATTATCTGCAGCCTCAAAGCGATCAGTCATCAGTTGGAAACGGCGGCTCAACCCCTGTGATGTGAGAATGATCAGGCAGACACAGAGACAGTGTAGTACCACAACACACCACAAATTTATTAAGGAAGAAGCCTCATATTTATACACAAGATTGAGCAGAATCATCCCTGATGTCCAGGCCATCCAATCACAGTACTCAAAGGTCATATATGGCATATTAAGAAACATAATAACAAGAGAGGTAAGATGTTCAGATGTATGTGCGTGTCTTGAGTTCCCGTTTGTGTGCGAGTGTATAAGTGTGTACAACCCTAGTTCTCATTTTGTCGAGGTGTGTCCATGATGTGCAGATAACAACGAAAATACATTACACAAGGGTGTTAGACCAAAAGAGTTTCATAAAGAAGGGCTTCATAGAGACAGGAACTAAACAGAGCGTTACTGACAGACTGGGAAGAGAGGAACAGCAACAATGGAGAATATGCGGGAATAATGCATGGAAACCTGCTCTAGTCGAGCCCAAAAACAACATCAAGACTTGAACAAGGGCGTAATTGGTCCCCTTTAATAAAAAAAACTTGAATGTGGTAGCAAAAAACTTAGATGATACTGGCACTCTTTGTTTCATCATAATAATGGCAGCTCACTAGGTTTTGGTACAGCTTCTCTGTGTTACGTCCAGTTTAAACGCTTCACCTTCCTGTGGTGTAGTCCTCATGTGGGCCTGATGAGCTTTTGGACGGGTCGATGCATTGAAGGCGAATCCCATTGAGCGCTGTGTTATCACCAACCAGCAGAGATGCCCACATACACTAATTGCCAAAAGTATTGGGCCGCCCCTCCAAATCCCTGAGTTCAGGTGTTCAATCCCTTCATGGCCACAGGTGTATAAATCAAGCACTAGGCATGCAGACGCTTCTACAAACATTAGTGAAAGAATGGGTCGCTCTCAGGAGCTCAGTGAACTCAAGCGTGGTACCGTGATAGGTTGCCACCTGTGCAATAAGTCCATTCCTGACATTTCCTCACTACTAAATATCCCACGCTCAACTGTTCAAATTCAAATTCAATTTTTTGTTGTACAATGTAAGTCAGAAGTGGTAAACAGCATAACCTCAGTTTTATTCTCATTCAAACTTAGAAAATTCAGAGACATCAATGCCTTCACATCCACCAGGCAAGCAGCAACCTGTTCTAGTCCATTCTTATGTTTAAGGGGTAAATATATTTGTGTGTCGTCTGCATAACAATGGTAACTTAAGCCATACTTTTCAAAGATAGTACCATGAGGGAGGATGTATAAAGAAAATAACATAGGAGCTAGTGTGGAGCCTTGAGGAATCCCACAGGTCAATGGTACAGAAGAAGATCGAAATTTACCAATATTAACAGAAAAACTCCTGTTTGTCAGGTAAGACTGAAACCAGTGTAAGGCTGAACCTTTGATGCCCACTATCTGTTCTGTTCTAAATGGGATAGCAGAACATTATGGTCTACCGTGTCAAAAACAGCACTTAAGAGTAGGAGTACCAATGCTACCAAATCTCTATATATATATATATTCTGTCTGGGCCTAAAAATAATTATGGATCAAAGATGGACAGTGGGACTATCCAATGTTAGACTGACCAATACAGTGTTTAAAATGAAACCTAGTTTTCATGTCAGCACACTGACCATCAACAGCGGATATTATTCATTTATTTGGATTGAAAATCACCTGTCTGTACATTCTGAGCTGCCAAAAATGCCGTACATGTTTATATTGTGTGTATAGTATATAATATACATGAACATGTGTAGCTATATGTTTGTGTTTGATATAAATGTGTATACAGCGTCGTGCTACAGGACTTAATTACACTAAACTGAGAAACAATGAAATTGTGTCTCTGGTGTAGATAAATAACACACTTTACACATATTTAACAGCTTATTATAATACTGTAAACATTCAAGTATATTTAAATCAGAATACACGCTAATTGAGTAAAAAAAGTATTTTACTGTTTCATACAGAGAGAACACTGTTGTATATTTTGTGAAACATCCAAGTTACATCTGAAATAATAATTTATAAGATGAAGAATAAATGCTAAATATTAGATCAAATGATGACATAATCACATCTATATTATAATTTATAATTAAAGAGATGTTTACATTAATCATTTAAAACATTTAGTAGGACTTAAAATAAAAAAACAGAAAACTTAGGGTGCGTCTCAATCCGCTCCCTAGTTCAGTAGTGAGGGCACTGATCAGGGAGTCAGCCTATTGACTACTGACTACTGAACTAGGGAGCGGATTGAGACGCACCCTTAGCCGAGATTCTTGTAGGTTTTTAGATTTAGCGAGTATAATTTTGACTGTTGATCCAAAAAGATCCTGCAGGAGGCGCAAGCACATCACTAAACTGACAACGTTGCTTCAACATTAATTGAGTGTGAACATCAACATTTGAATGTTTTTCTACATACAGTAGCCTACTATAGAAACTCACTCACCATTTGCGAACGAATTCGCAAAAAGCAAAAAAAAAAACGACTGAATTTTAATTGTTATAGTATAATAATTTATTCTAAACCCTAGAAGTCTGCTATTTCTACCACTCGAAAGAGCTCTCTGGTAAAATAAACATAAGATTTTGGTACTAAGTCATATAATTACAACATAAAAATGACTTAAAAGATGCATAGAAAGTAATAATTACTTATTTGATCTCATTTTGACTATTTGATCTCATAATTGACTTATACTTTTTGAATTTTCGTGTCATAATTTATGCATAAAAAGTCCTTAATATGTCAAGTTGTGACTTAGTATGTCACAATTAAGATTTTCCTTTTCAGAAATGGGCTTTCATACATTACTTTAAGAACTGACCCATGAAGAAACACTCAATATACTTTATTAACGTTTTTAATGTCCATTCACAGAATCACATGTAGAAACTTCATAGAAATGTATTTCCTAGATTGATGACTAGTACAAACATGAGGAAACGTAAGTAAATTCTTCAGTATGTTCACGATCCTTCAATATTGGATGTTGCTGCTGTTCTCATTGTCGTCCATTAAAAGTGAAGGGGGAAAATCTGCTCAATTCATTCTGCCCAAAACTAGTTAAGCACTACTTGAAGATATGGATTACTGATGATGTATTTAAAAATTCCACCAAATGATTGGTTCCTAAAACAACCAATGAGTTCAATCACAGCAGAACATGCGCACGTCATTGAGGGCCGTGTCGTCTCCGACTCCCTGCGGTTGCTCCACCATCGTCTCGATGCCACAGATTCCTTTTCCTCCACATATCTCACTCCAGTCGCCCCAATCGCCCCACGACGTCCCAGATCCCTGCAGTGTTTTGGCATTCCCACTGCAGTTAAACCTGGTGAAAATTCAGCACATAAAGGTTCTTTATTGGCATCATGAAGAACCTTTAACATCAATGGAACATTTCCATTGCAGAGAAGGTCATTTATAGTGGGGGAAATGGTTCTTTAAAAAGCTGTTGACAGAAAAGTTCTTTAGAGAAACCTTTATTTTTTAGAGTGATATTTTGGTGTTAAATAACTCAGTTTGACCAGGTCACTTGATATCTGTGTCGAATGAGCCTCATGCAGTGACGTGTTTATGCAGCTTGTTATGGAATGCTGTTATGATTGCAAAATAAGTTTTAAATGAAATAAAACCATCACCTGATATTGTTTGCGGCCGTGTCGTCCCAAGTCCCTTGGTAGGTTTCCACTCTCAGCTGAAAAGATGTCAGGAATCCATTCGAGCACCATTTTATATCTGACCATTTACCCCAGCTGAGGAAAGAATATGATAAGGGACATTAGTGGTTTAACCAGTTATCTATTATGTTTTTTTCAGCTTTCTTCAGTGTGAAATGTTGCTGTTTGAGTATGAAAAATGTTTCCAAAGTCCCTCCAGTGGGAGTTCTTCTCTATATCATTGTCACTGTTTCTGAACTCCCTGAAACGCCTCCATTGTAGTCTTGAGTTTTCTTCCGGGAACCAAAACGTCACAATATTCCTCATTTAAATAATTCATACGTAGAATAAAGGGGCGGGGCCTGGTTGAGTTAGTTAGTAGTGGTATGGCGGGGGACATTTTTTCCGAACACGCTAGACCAATCACAACACACTGCTCCAGCCGACCAATCAGAGCACATTGTGCTTTTCAGAAGGAGGGGCTTCATAGAGACAGGAACTAAACAGAGCATTACTGACAGACTGGGAAGAGAGGAGCTGCATCAATGGAGAATATTGGGGAATAATGGAATGGTTGTTGGAAGCTTAATGGTGGTGACGTGATCGTGGTGTAGTTTGTTTATAGTCTAGGTTTAGCTTTGGACGTCTCGCGACCTTACTTCAAAATGTATAAAAGTTGTGTTTATTTGTGAAGATTATCATGATGAACTAAGAGCGTTTAGTGACTGATTTGAAGCGCTCTACATGAGCAGCAACTCTGCGTGTCATCATAATAATGGCAGCTCACTAGGTTTTGGTACAGCTTCTCTGTGTTAGGTCCAGTTCAAATGCTTCACCTTCCTACGTCGGATTGAACTGTGGCATAGTCCTCGTATGGGCCTGATGAGCTTTTGGACGGGTTGATGCAGTGAAGGCGAATCCCATTGAGCGCTGTGTTATCACCAACCAGCAGAGATTCCCACATCCCTGCCACCTTCAGAAAAACATCAGTTTAGAGCAGTGTAATTAACTTAAATTAAGAAAAATACTGACTAAAATGCACAACATAAACGAAAATGTGAAGACTTCAAATATTAATAAAAACTAATACTATATTAATGACACTAAATTAACACTGGTTTAGAGCTGGACGATAGGATATTTTACATATGGCGTCGTTATAAATGATTTGCTACACTTTTTTTGTGAGTATACTGTATGTATGTGGGTAAAGTTGGCTATACGTACAGTACATAGACTGTATAAAACAATTGATGTAGTTTCCGTGACGTCACACGTAGGTTTCTAAAAAGCATTTTTGAAGCCCAAAGTGGGCGGAGCCGGCCGTCGCGATCTTGACAGCGCGTCACCGGGCATCACTCCCGGATAACGGAAAATGGGCAAAGAGGGGGGACATGGGTGGACTAACAGACAGCAGACAAACGGCTATTAGTGACAGAAGCGGCAATCCACCTGTCATTCAAGTGGCCACGCCCTTAATTATGCAGAACTTTAAGGCTTAATATAATTTAAATGAAATTCACACCCTCACAGATGTCATGAAGGGCAAAATTAGCCGTATAGACCAAAACCACTTTTTGTACCAGGCTGCAAACATATTTTTTTCTGCTGTAAAGTTGGGCATTTTAACATGGGGGGTCAATGGGATTGACTCCCTTTTGGAGCCTGTCCCCAGCGGCCAGTCGATGAATTGAGTTCCGCATATTGGCTTCAAGAATGAGACCGGAAGGTTGCCACTTGGTACAGTATAACAATTGCCAGTTGGAGTAAATCGTTTTGTACAGTGTTTGTGTGTTAATTGCGCATTTCGGTCGTATCGCCCACATGATATAATACAAAACGCATATTGAATACACCGCAAAAAAAAAAAGCAAAATGAAACTGAAGTCTTGTTTTATGAAAAATGTATTCAAATTAAGTGTGTGCATAATATCAAGAACTAAAATCTAGTTTTACACAGTGCACCTTTAAATGAATCACACAAGGTGATTTACTAAGGTTTGTGCTCATCAATTTACTTGTGTTTGCGTCATTATTTACCGCCCAATAAAAGCACGTCTTAAACCGAGACGCTAACTGGTTGATCATTATGGAAATTATCCGGCTGTGTCTGTGTTCTTTAATTTGCGCGTCGTCAGTAGATCGCACACAGAACTTTCCACTTCCATGGAATTGAGCTCTTAATATCTAAAGTCATTTGCTTCTCAAGTAAAAGTATCTTGACGAGGACAAAAATATCTTTAGTCAAGCCAAAAGCAACGTTGGCATTTAATATTGGTTGACAGTAACATTTACCAGTAGTCCACATGACCCAGATTGCATCACACAAAAAACTAATTCATTCTGATAACATCACAATAATCACTTATAACCGTTCAGGAACATGAATTAATAAAGTAAATAGAGTTTTTATTTCTTTGGTTACCAACCCAAATTTCTAACGATTAAACCTCACATTACTAATAGTTACTAACCTTCAGACTAAACCCTGTGGCGTACATTCCAGTCGGACATATTTCCTTCTGCCCCCACGAGCCCCATCTCATCCCGTTATGGACCCTCAGCACTGATCCGACGGGTCTGCTGATGGAGCGCTCGAAGCGTCCAACTGCGCTCACATTCGGCCCAAAAACAGCCAGAAGCAAAAACAGCATCAAAGGAAGAGTTCTGGACATGGTTTGAGAGCCGTCCTGATGTCTTCTGCTGGAGCCCAGAGCAGATGTGTGTGTCTGTCTGTGTGTGTGTGTGTGTGTGTGTGTGTGTGTGTGTGCTCAATGTAGGACAATGCAGGACGTTGACCCTCTACTAACAGCGTGATCTAAGTCCAACCTGCACAGCAAATAGAACATCTAAATGTTTTCAATGTAAATGATCAGTGGCTCAAGACCAGATTTGATCAATATTATAGATACTATGGTTCCAGACAGTGACTGTGCAAACCAAGCCAAGCAGGTCAAATACTACAAACAACTACAGTATAGACACACAAACACAGACACTCACACACACACAGACACTCACAGTCACACACACACACTCACGCACGCACGCACACACAGACTATTCTTATGCTTTGATGCCTGACTTGTTCTGTAGAAATTAAAGCGATTGAAAATGGGCATATGTGTGTGTAGATGACCTCTGAACGGACGAATGACAAGTGACCTCTGACCCGACGCATGACCTCTGACCCGATTGCATGACCTCTGACCTGACGCATGACGTTGGCGTAGGGTAAGCTCAAGTGAGAGTAGACGACCTCTGACCCGACGCATGACTCTCACTCACTTGAGCTTACCCTACGCCAACGTCATGCGTCGGGTCAGAGGTCATGCAATCGGGTCAGAGGTCATGCGTCGGGTCAGAGGTCACTTGTCATTCGTCCGTTCAGAGGTCATCTACTCTCACCTGAGCTTAGCTTACACTACTAATACATCATATGTCATGTGTCGGGTCAGAGGTCACTTGTCATGCGTTGGGTCAGAGATCACTCGTCGTGTAGGGTCAGAGGTCACTCGTCGGGTCAGAGGTCATCTACTCTCACCTGAGCTTACGCTACTAATACGTCATGCGTCGGGTCAGCGGTCACTCGTCATGCGTTGGGTCAGTGGTCACTCGTCTTGTGTCAGGTCAGAGGTCACTCATCATGTGTCGGGTCAGAGGTCATCTACTCTCACCCGAGCTTACGCTACTAATATGTCATGCGTCAGGTCAGAGGTCACTCGTCGTGTCGGGTCAGAGGTCATCTACTCTCACCTGAGCTTAGCTTACACTACTAATACATCATATGTCATGTGTCGGGTCAGAGGTCACTTGTCATGCGTTGGGTCAGAGATCACTCGTCGTGTAGGGTCAGAGGTCACTCGTCATGTGTCAGGTCAGAGGTCACTCGTCGGGTCAGAGGTCATCTACTCTCACCTGAGCTTACGCTACTAATACGTCATGCGTCGGGTCAGCGGTCACTCGTCATGCGTTGGGTCAGTGGTCACTCGTCTTGTGTCAGGTCAGAGGTCACTCGTCATGTGTCGGGTCAGAGGTCATCTACTCTCACCTGAGCGTACGCTACTAATATGTCATGCGTCAGGTCAGAGGTCACTCGTCGTGTCGGGTCAGAGGTCATCTACTCTCACCTGAGCTTACGCTACTAATATGTCATGCGTCGGGTCAGCGGTCACTCATCATGTGTCGAGTCAGAGGTCACTTGTCATGTGTCGAGTCAGAGGTCACTCTTCCGCCGGAACTAAACTCGCGTACGGCCGTTACCGGAAGCCAGTGATTATAGTTTTAGATTATAGTTTATAAAGTTATAAATATGGATATTGTTCTCCGCTTCAGAAGGCCTTTATTAACCCCTGGAGCCGTATGGAGCACTGTTAAAAAGGAGGGATGAGCCTTTTTGGGCTTCAAAATGTCATCCCCCATTCACTCCCATTATAAAGCTGGGAAGAGCCAGGATATTATTAATATAACAGATTGTGTTCGGCTGAAAGAAGAACGTCAACATGACCAGATATACATGGAGAAATGACATGAACGAGAAGTTGATTTCAGCTTTAAATTGTTATCCTTGAAAAAGAACTAATCTGTATATATCCAATAATGTAAGATGATTTTTATTTCTAGGTATGGATGTCCTACTCAACCAAGAATGTAACTTAACAAAATTTTAAAGCATTACAGTTTTTCTCAATCGATTTGATACATTTCTCCAAATGAATGTAGTTGCTCTCAAAACAATTAACACAGCAAACTAAACACACTCTTATGTTGGCAAAACAGTTTAGTAGTATTTATCAAAAATAAATGCTAACATCAAAACTACAAGTGTGTTCTCTGTTGATTTGATAAATTCAGCTGTAGATACAAAAATACATGAATGAAAATACGTGTTTTTCGTTTTCTTTAAAATTCTTTAATGATGAGTTTAGTTGTATAACTACGAGTTTACAACTATTGCACCAGTGCTGAATAGTGGAAGTGGACATTGTCCCAAACAACTACACAATTTCGCTCAATTTGCTCCTGATCACCCTGCAGAAAGTGGATTTCATTGAGGGAGTTTTAAAAATGTAGGAGCCTTTCTGTGTTGTGTGCCACAACACCAGTGGATTATAGCACTTGTTGTCCAGGGACATTGACTGTGGCACAATGTTTATATTGGGCTGAACTCTCTGTCCAGCTTCCCTCAAGGAAAAACCATAAACCGTGTCCTAACCGTGATGGGTCGAGGTTGTCATTCCGATGAAACCAGGAGCGTTCCTCCGGACCGTAATCCTCCCAGTCCACGAGGTACTCGATCCTCGGACCCTGTCGTCGTGAGTCCAGGATCGCCCGCACCTGGTAGATGGTCTCCTCTTCGATGACGTCAGGAGGAGGAGGTACCGCATCGTCACCAGGATCTGTGGAGGGAGAAGACAAGGGTTCAGTGTGAGGTTTCAGTAGGAAGACGTGGAAAGATGGTGAGATGCGATACTGTGCCGGGAGGTTCAGACGGTAGGTGACCTCGTTGAGCTGCCTCTGTATAGTGAATGGACCTATGTACTGGGGACCGTCTCGCTCTGTTGGAACTAGTGATTGACAGCTGGAACCTCCGAGGGCTCACCTGACCAGGGGAAGAGAGGAGGTTGATAACCCAGGATGCATTGGAACGGAGTGAGCCCTGTGGTAGTCTGACGGAGGGAGTTCTGAGCATACTCGGCCCATTGGAGTTATTGGCTCCAGCTGTCCTGGTTCCGGTGGCAGTAGGTCCTCAGGTATCTCCCGATCTCCTGGATCTTCTGCTCAGTTTGGCCGTTGATCTGAGGATGGTAACCAGATGAGAGACTGACCGACACTCCTAGGAGCTTGAAGAAGGCCTGCCACACCCGGGAAATGAACTGTGGCCCACGGTCGGGGAGCCCAAAGTTACGGAACACATGCTGGAACAGGGCTTCGGCGGCTTCGAACGCAGTAGGTAGGCCTCGGAGGGGGATAAGTTTACAGGCCTTGGAGAAACGTTCTACGATGATGAACACACAGGTGAAGTTGTTGGAGGATGGTAAATCAGTCATGAAGTCAATACCGAGGTGGGTCCATGGACGGCGAGGAATTGGCAGAGGGACCAGCTTACCCTCCGGGAGCTTCATAGGAGTGTTGGCAACGGCACAAACTGAGCATCCTTTGACATACCGGGAGACATCCTGAGATATGGAGGGCCACCAGTATCATTGTCATAGGAGCGAGAGGGTTCATACGCTGCCTGGGTGTCCAGAGCCTGGAGATGAATGAACTAAGTCCATGAGGGGCTGACGGTGAGCAGGTGGAACATAGAGAGGACCTCCCGGCGGAACAGGTTCAGTGCGGTTGTCCTGGGCTATGCGTTGGTTCAGGGGCCATTGGATGGGACTCACAATCATGGCTGGAGGGAGGACTGGTTCTGGATCGGAGCTCTCGGAAGTAGTCTGGTGCAGCCGGGATAAGGCGTCGGCCTTGAAGTTCTTGGTTCCAGGTCGGTAGGATACTGTGAAGTGGAATCGAGTGAAGAATAGGGCCCAGCGAGCTTGATGGGGATTCAGTCTCTTGGCCTCACGCAGGTACTCGAGATTGCGATGATCTGTGATGACTTCAAAAGGATGATTAGCTCCCTCCAGCCAGTGTCTCCACTTCTCCGAGGCGAGCTTGATAGCTAGCAACTTTCTGTTCCCGACGTCATAATTCTGCTCCTCCGGGAATAGCTTCTTGGAGAAGAAGGCACATGGATGGAGTTGTGGAGGATCACCCTGCCGCTGAGAGAACACCGCCCGACTCCTGTAGACGAGGCGTCCACTTCTATGATGAACAGAAGCTCTGGATTGGGATGTACTAGGATCGGGGCAGTTTGGAAGGCTTCTCTGAGCTGATGGAAGGCTTCTCGGGCTGATGGTGTCCAGGACAGGGACTTGGGGACACAGGGCCTCTGAGGAGTGACATGAGGGGTGCTCTGAATAGGCTGTAGTTGAGCCCGAAGCGACGACAGAAGTTGGCGTATCCCAGGAAACGTTGGAGTTCCTTCACTGTAGTAGATAAAGGCCAGTCTCTGATAGCTTCCACCTTCCTCTGGTCCATCTGGATACCATATTGGTCGATGACATATCCTAGGAATTGAACAGAGGGGATATGGAACTCACATTTCTACAGCTTAAGGTACAGCTGATGTTGTCGTAGCTTTTCCAGGACCTGAGAGACGCTTTGGCGAAGTTCGGCCAGGTTCCGGGAGAAGATGAGGATATCATCGATGTACACTACAACGAAACGATGGAGATACTCCCAGAACACCTCATTCATGTAGCTCTGGAATACTGAAGGTGAGTTTGACAGGCCGTATGGCATGACAAGGTACTCATAATGGCCCGAAGGAGTGATGAAGGCCGTCTTCCACTCGTCCCCTCGACGGATACGAATGAGGTTGTACATGCTCTGCAGGTCCAGCTTGGAGAATATGTGAGCTCCTCGCAGCTGTTCCAGTGCTGCTGGGACCAGAGGAAGGGGATAACTAAATTTTACCGTTTGGGAGTTGAGGTGACGATAATCAATGCACGGCCTCAAGCCATGTGGTGGTAGCTGCGTTGCCAGCTGCTTACTGAACACATCCTGGAACACCTGGTATTCTGGAGGAATTTCGACATGATGACTTGTCTCAGCGCTCTCGATGGAAGTGGAAAGGAGAGGAAGGACCCCAGAGTCCGGAGGAAAGGAACGAAGACTCGCCGGGGTTTTCTTGATGGTAGATACACAGTTTAGCAAACATTCCTTACTCCATTGAATGACAAGTTGATGTTGAGTGAGCCAGGGGCATCCCAGGATGATGTCCGCGGTGGAACCTTCCAGCACCATGAACGTTATGTCCTCGGAATGGAGACAATCTATGCGGAGCGTCAGTGTGGGGGAGTAGTGCCGGATGTGACCACGGTCCAGCTATTTTCCCTGGATGGTGTGGATACGGAGATCCTCTTGGCAGCGTTTGCAAAAAAACATTCAGGTTTTGGAGAGTTTGAGGACTGATGAAGTTCCCAGCACATCCCTGGAATCAATTAGGGCTTTGACTGAAATGCAACCATGAGAGTGAATGAGATGTACCATAGTTCTAGTGAGGGATGCAATGCGAGCAGGAAGTTGAATGGTACTCACCGCTGGGCGTGATGGTCGGATGGGACAGGCAGTGATGATGTGATCACCTCCCCCACAGTAAAGACAGAGATGGTCTTGCATTCTTCTCTGATGCTCCGCACGAGTCTAACGGGAATAATCCACCTGCATTGGTTCAGGTGCTAGAAGGGCAACTGATGTTGCAGCAGGCAGAGGATTTACAGTGGTCTGGTGAAGTGTGCACGCAGAATAACGTTGAGCGACCCGGATGGTCTTTTGGATCAAGCCTTCTAATCCCATCGTGTCATTGTACACGACCATCAATTGTTTTACGTGAGGGTTTAGACCTTGTCTGAAGGCGGTTATCAGCGCGGACTCATTCCAGCCGCTGGCAGCAGCGAGGGTACGAAAACGAAGAGCATACATACTCACAGATTCTTCTTGTTGATGAATGTGGTAGAGCTGATTGTGAATAGCGAGATCTGCGGTACTTGGACCGAACACCTCCCGGAAGGGAGCGAAGAAGGTTGTGATGGAGGCGGTTACCGGTGCGCTCGTTTCCCAGAGCGGTTGTGCCCAATGTAATGCTCGTCCTGAGAGCAGTGAGATGACAAACGCCACTCCTCCACCGTGCCGGAGAATGTCGCTGGTCGGACCATGGGACTGACAGAGGCAGCTGTAGGAGAAGCAGTGGGTGATGGGATTTGAAGTGTGGTGCGGACGGCGTGCACGAGCTCCAGAGTGACCGTGACTGAAGTGCTCGCAGCGAATGGTTGCACCGCCGCGACCAGGGTGTCCAAGGGATCCGGCGGGCGATCTCCGCCTGTGTCCGTGGCACTCTGCATGAGGTCTGGTCTTCTGTCAGGACACAGACGGAGGCAGAGAAACAGGTAGGGTAGATGGTAAGATTTATTAACAGAGACACGGACACAGGTAAACAAGGGAAGCAGGATGATGATCACTTGCACTGAACAGTCACTTAGCTGGGTGAACACGTAGAAGGGGATCCAGTGGAGGGAAACACAAGGAGACCTAGGGATGGCTGACGCGAAACTGACGTTTCGAAGCTTTGTCGAGTGAGATGTGTGTATTGTGATAGGCAGCTAGCCTTCTGCAACAATACATCATCCATGATGCGCCATTTGAGGAGCACTCATCCTGCCATTTTGGAGAGTGCTGAGGATGGTAACATTCCAACTGTACCTAGGCCTGCTACTGACACTGCTCATTTGTATGTACTTGCTAAAAAATATTTGTGCATGCCAGCAACAAGAGTCCCTTGTCCCTTTTTCAAAGGCTGGAGAAATTATATGTAAAAAAAGAAGTCAGCTAAGTCCTTTCGAAGCTTCGAAACAATATGGCACATTTGCTTCAGCTGTTTCAGTGCTTCACGAAGCCTCAGTCTGCCCATCCCTAAGGAGACGGGAGAAACAAGGAGGACTTGGAAGGCAGACGAATGACGATCTTGGAATGTAGCAGGTAAAGAGTCCAGGTACGAATGACGAGACCAGACAATGGTGTGTGTGTGGAGTGTGCTCTTAAAGTGTCACTAATGATGAGGTGCAGGTGATCAGAACTCAGGGGACTGTGGACGAGTGGGCGGAGCGTGGAGATCTGGTGACGATGCCAGTGTGTTGGTGGGTGTAGGCTGTGACTCTGTTACAATTACACGCTTTTAACATTAAATAAAGCACATAAACATTACCTGAGATTATGTTTTGTGTTTTTGTCGTCGCAGAAATAGAAACTGTTTCTAAAATAGAATCATCGCGTGTCGCCATTGCGGCTGGTTAGGACAAAAACTCTAAACATGGAGAAAAAAAAGATACCTTTTATCGCGTGTCGCGTGTAGTTAGGACACGGTGTAATTTATGACATGGTCAATTAGGGTGGCTCTGATTTCATTTGAAACCTGTCTGTTCCCTATCCTTCTGCCTCTCCTCCCTCCTCTTACACCTTGCTCTCAACCTTTCCCTTTTCTTATATTTTCTTCTTTTGCTCTTTCCACTGCCATTGCCTTTCACTCTACCATCTCTTCTCCCTTCCCTCTACTCCTCCCTCTCCTTCCATTTTAGCTAAATAAACAAATTTACACTTGAATTTAACGATGTGTTCCTGTAGAGTACAGATACTGGTCATTCCCAGATAATGCAAGATATTTACGTTAATAATGCAATGTAATGAATGATCTGATGTAAAGCAAAAGAATGAAACTACAAGGTTCTGTTTAGAAAGACTTTAATGCTGATATTTGGCACCAGTTTTGACTGACAGAAGTAGTTCAGGAGTCTTTAGAAGAATAACATAATTTCGACTCTAATAATAGGTGGGATGTACAGTAAATGACCTGATCGTCCAGTTAGGCTTTGTTTTGTGATAATGACCGGCTGACTGTACATTAGATTTACTGTTGTATGACATGGTTCATGTTAGCTTATCATAGTATGATGATCAATTATTACAATCCATTTGATCTTCTTGCTGTTCTTGTTGTCGTCCTCATACACCTGAAAGAGAAAACACAGATTTAGTTGATCTGCAGTGTGTGTCAGTCCGAGTGTTTGATAGAGATTCACCTTAATCACAGCAGTACATGTGAACGTCATTGAGAGCGGTGTCATCTCCTTTTTCCTGTCGCTCTTCTATCCGCGTGCTGATGCCGCAGATTCCTCTTCCCAGACACGTTGGGCTCCGCTTGCCCCAATCACCCCAGTCTGTGCCGTCCCCCTCCAGCAAAAAACCTTCACTGCATTTGAACCTGGAAAAAAATTCAGATGTGACAATATTATGATACAATATCTAATTGTGCTGTCGGCCTGCAGCCTAATCACATCCACGAACAGCAGCACGACTGAGAGTCTGATATTACAGTTTTTTTACAATCGCTAGGACACATTTCTCAATACTTAAGTCACTTTTTCAAAACTCTTCACACAGTTCTTCTAACACACCGTTTGGAAAAGAGTATGTAAACGTGCAAATTACCCTGTATAGTTCATAAAGTTTTGGTGGTGTTTGTGTCTAAGTGAGAAAAGAACTCATGTAAATTGAAAGATGTCGTTGTAATACAGTTCGTTGTTATGGGAAGAAGTAGGCGGGAACTGGCGAACGTTCAACAACTTTTAGTTGGGTGTACCCCCCGGCCTGCGAGGGGCAATGGGGGTATGTGGCGAGGTGGTCGAGCGAGAGACGTGGGAGGAGCGAGCGAGTCTCAAGTCCTCTCATATGGGAGCCCGGAGGCATATAAGGATGAGCAACACCAGTGAAGGACGAGAGAGGACCAGGCCTGGAATTTACGTTGTATTTTATTTACGTTTTGTTATGTGTGTGCGCGGCAGTCGTCCGAATTTATTTTCATTTTGTGTTTATTATTTATTAAAGTCTGTGAAACGTTCACCGGTTCCCGCCTCCTTCTTCCCATAACAACAAACCTCATTACATTCGTCGTTGAATGCATTTTGTGCCAAAGCAATGATAAATGATCCACAGTTTAGCCCTCATGGATTTCTGTTGTGATCCCTGTGTGAAGAGTTTTGAAAAAGTCACCCAAGTATTGAGAAATGTGTCCTAGCGATTGTAAACTGTAACTGAACAGCTGATGGGGAAAACTGAGTCTTTAAATAGCAAAATAAAACCAGGATGACTTATAGCACCACATGCTCACCTGATGTTGTTTGCGGCCGTGTCATCTTCATTTCCTTGGGGAGATTCGACTCTCAGCTGGAAAGCGGTCAAATATCCAGAAGGACACCATTTGATATCTGTCCACTGACCCCAGCTGAAGAAAAGACACAAAGAGGTTTCTCAATCAAATCAGTTATTATTTTCAAGAAAATCCTCAATTTACTTCTCTAACTTAAACACTTAATGCAAAAAATGTTCATTACTATCCTATGCCGGACTCAATTGACGTGTAGTCATGTGAGTATAAAACTCCTTTGGACCGATCGACACAGTAAAGACGAATCCCATTGAGCGCTTAATCATCACCATCAAAATGTTTTTCCACCTTAAAACAACAACATCAACATTGAGGCAATCTTCCATTTGAAAGAGAGTTAACTATAACCCAACCCATAGTAACATTTATCTTCATGCTCTTTAGTATTACACAGACAATTTAAAAATCAGGTGCAGTTCCCTGGAGATACCTGGAATTAAATAACTAAAAGCAACTCAGTTTTGAACCTTTGAAGCACTAAAACACCCCCATATTAGCAAAATAGAGTAAATGCCCAACTTACCCTCAGACTAAACCCTACGGCGTACGCTCCACTTGGACACATGCTCTTAAACCTCCAAGACCCCCAGTGCCCTCCATTCAGCACAGTCAGCAAGGATCTGTATTCTCTGTTTATGCTCCGCTCAGAACGTTTCTCTGTGGTCTGAACGCTCACATGCTGCCCAATAATGGCTAACAGTGAAACCGCAATGAAAAAGAAGTGATGCATTGCTACAGCACTGACTTGATTGATAGATGAATTTTCAGATTATCTGCAGCCTCAGAGGGATCAGTGATCAGTTGGAAACAGGCAGCTCAACCCCTGTGAAGTGAGAATGATCAGGCAGACACAGAGACAGTGTAGTACCACAACACTCTCAAGTGAAGCCTCATATTTATAAACAATATTAAGTTGAATCATCCATGATGGCCATCCAATCAGAGTACTCAAAGATCAACCCCTACCATATATATTTTTTGTCTTTGTTTAACGGTGTGTACTTTGATCTGAACACATTTGGCCTTATTATTTCTCAGGTTAGGTAACGTAAGTCGGGTCTGGCCTAATTTAGTCAGAAAACTTCTCTGTAAGATGTTATTACTCAAAGCCTTAAAACACTAAAAATCAAAGCCTTTGCAGTTGTTGTAATCAATTAAATTTATTGTAAATGGTTACTTTACTTAAATGTATTTAATTATTAAAGAGTAAAATACAATAATCATGCTTTGAATCAAAGGTGTAGTCAGCTCTGGGCTTCTAGGCTTCGGGGACTTTGATTACTTTCATATCTTATGTTAGGTATGTTTGTTTAGTATCTTCATTTCTTTTCGATTTGGGGATTGTAGGGGGAGGGTGCCATTTTTGTTTGTACTCCCTCTTTTTCTCCTGTTTATGGGTAGACAGGTAGAAAGGGAAGTTTCATGTCATTTATTTTTCGGATTATCTCTTTCTAGGTAATTTACTAAGATTTTTGGGTTAGGTCTTGTTTGTTATTTTGGCCTAGCTCTTCCCTGAAGTCATTATCCCCTGTTTTGATTATTATTTTCTTTGACATAATTTTTTTCTGTTGTCCTCATTGTGATTTTTTTATCATTCTTTGTCTTTTAAAATTAAAAGAGATTTTTGAATTTGAATTGAATTGGTTGTTGTGTTGATTCTGGGACAGGAGGTTGGATTATCCTGGTTATCTCTCCAAGGTTTTCTTTTCTTTATTTAATTTTGAAATTTTTCTTTGTTTTGTTGCTGACTGCCCAACCCTAGACGAGTAGTTATGTAACATTTTATTTGGACATTTGATGTTCCCAGAACATTCCTAGAACGTCCCCGCTGGTGTCAAGATCGTTGCCTAGTAATGCTCCCAGAACGTTCCGAGATGGCCATGATGTGGAGTTCTTTAAAGGGTTGGGGGATGTTATTTGGTGGACCTTCAAGGAACATTCAGGACGTTCTGGGAATGTTTATGTGTTCATTGCACCCCTTTTTCCCACAACAACATACACCACCTTTTCCCATCTGTCCACTCATTTTTTTATTCACCCTTATAAAACCCTTTTTTGTTCACCCTTATTCGCAAGGAGTACTCTGTCACCCAACTCGAGAATGACCCTTACCCTTTCGATCATAATACTCCGCTTGTTTGGCTTGCTGTCTCTTAGCATGGTCTTGAACAATTACCATTGCTTCCCTCAAATCTTTCTCAAGAGACTCAACATACTTGTGAACATACTTGTCTCACTATTCAACATGATATTTTCAAACAGGACATCACCCGTCTTATTGTTAGAATCCTCCGCTGACCAAAAGTCAAAACACACCATTACAAGAGGGGCACTAGTATAAATCGACACGAGCGGAGCCCTTGCCTCTGGCTCAGGCCTTTTACTCAAAATACACCTCTTACACTCATTAACATAGGTCTTTATGTCCTCATCCATAGAACCGTTGCCTAGCCAACCATAGTGTGCGATGCTGACCCTGATGACCAGTGTTATCATGCACCCCCTTCAGAACCATACCTCGAAGAGCTGTTGGCACCACAAACTGGTAAGTCTTTTTCTTAGACACTGGATTCTTAGAAACTCTGTACAAAGCACCCAACCTTAAGGTAAGTTTACCCCATTGGCGTAGTATCTTCACAGTTCTTTCAGACTCGAACACCTTTTCTCTGCAAGACGGACGTCTTCCTCTCTCCACAAAGAAATTTACTCTGTTGGAAAAACAGAGTCAGGATCCTGTGAATTCATCATGGGTATGGCTACGGAGCTCACTCTGCTCTACATCTGCCAAGCTCTCTAAATGCTGCATATACAACATACTTCTAACGACTGCACCCTGCTCCCAGTCATGGTGAGAATGAAGAACAGCTGACAAATCTTGGTGAGATACTTTACCAGTAAGGTTTGTGGACCCTACATACACATTTCCACTGACATTCGTAGGCTCTGCCAGCCTATTTACCCTTTCACCATTCTCACGTTCACATAAAAGATGGAACATGCTCAACAGCGACAGCCTCAGCCTCATGCAGCAAAATATCGTAAGGTGTCCTAGTCAATTTGTGCAAAATTCTCGAATTCGCTAACGGTTCCCTGCTTAATGCATCTGCCACAACATTTTTCGGTCCAGGGATATACTGAATGTCAAAATCGTAAGGTGCCAGCTTCGCTACCCACCGTTGTTCACATGCATCCAGCTTGGGCTTTGTGAGAATGTACTTAAGTGGGTTATTATCGGTATACACAGTAAACCTGTGTCCCTGCAGCCAATGGTTGAACTTACAAATAGCCCACTTCATCGACAAAAACTCAAGTCTGTGTGCTGGGTACTTTGACTGTGCATGATTTAAAGACTTTGATGCAAAGGCAATAGGCCTTGCCACAGCACATCCCTCCTACTAGTGGAGACAGCCCCAAGCCCACTAGTGGAGGCATCCACAGATAACAGAAATGGCTTAAAAAAATCTGGGTTTGCAAGCAAAACCTGACTCATCAAAGCAGACTTCAAACTCTCCAGGGCTGCTCTGCAGTCTTCAGTTCAATCCGTTGGAGAAAGTGAAACTTCTTTTTAGTCGTTTCACACCTCTCCCCATTTTGGGTCTTTTCTGTCCTGTCAAAAGCTCAAACAAGAGTTTAGCCACCATAGAACAATTTTCTATGAAATGCTGGTAGTACACCACCATACCTAAAAAGGAACTGATTTCACTCTCTATCAAATCTTTCTCAGCCACTCCCTCTTCAGACACAATATGACAAAAAATGTTTTACCAACTTCCTCAAAAACCTACATTTTGAAGGAGACAATTTCAAATTGTGGTCTTTTAGATGCCAAAATACCATCTCAAGCCTTTCCAAACTCTCCTCTTCAGTCTTCCCGAAGACCAATAGATCATCTAAATAACAAAGAAAGCTCATGAAATTCTGGTCACCAAACACAGTCATCATCATTCTCATAAATGTTGCTGGGCTGTTGCACAGTCCCTGGGGTAATCGATTATATTCATGGACCCCCAATGCTGAACAGAAAGCAGTGAACCTCTTGTCATCTTCGTGAAACAGGATGTTATAGTACCCAGAAGTCAGATCCATGGTACTACAGTATGCATTCCCACCCAGCGCTGCAAGCGCATCCACTTGGTGAGGAAGAGGATGCGCATTCTTCAAGTACCCCAAACAAGGTGTTCGCTCATTGGCTGGAGGGTAACAGCTGACCTCAGTCTCAGAGTACCTTGTCAGGAATCGAATCACCCCTCCATATTTCTATACACGAAAACATGCGTAAAACTATTTTCAGATTGTATAGCCAAGTCAGGTCTATTTACCACCCTCCAAAATTCATCTGTATGCTTCATCTGACTTATTAGAGGTTTCAAGACATTTGTGCCGAGAATGATTGGGTCCTTCTGACCCTTCACAGTCAGAACTGGGACATTTGAAGCTGACCCCGTAAACTTCAAGCTTCAGATTGCATACACCATCTGGACTAGTTTGTTTGCTACCACAACCCACCAAGACAATATCTGAAGAACTGCTGGATATCTTGGTCCTGCACCCCAGCGTCTCTGAGTTGAGGAACTACGTCCGGCCGACTGATTCAAGCTGATAGAAGAGAAACTTTGACTGAAATAACCACTCGTTACAACCGAGGTATGCAGCAAAGCATTTGTGAAGCCACAACACGCACAACCTTGAGGCAGATGGGCTACAACAGCAGAAGACCCCACCGGGTACCACTCATCTCCACTACAAATAGGAAAAAAAGGCTACAATTTGCACAAGCTCACCAAAATTGGACAGTTGAAGACTGGAAAAATGTTGCCTGGTCTGATGAGTCTCGATTTCTGTTGAGACATTCAGATGGTAGAGTCAGAATTTGGCGTAAACAGAATGAGAACATGGATCCATCATGCCTTGTTACCACTGTGCAGGCTGGTGGTGGTGGTGTAATGGTGTTCGGGATGTTTTCTTGGCACACTTTAGGCCCCTTAGTGCCAATTGGGCATCGTTTAAATGCCACGGCATACCTGAGCATTGTTTCTGACCATGGCCATCCCTTTATGACCACCATGTACCCATCCTCTGATGGCTACTTCCAGCAGGATAATGCACCATGTCACAAAGCTTGAATCATTTCAAATTGGTTTCTTGAACATGACAATGAGTTCACTGTACTAAAATGGCCCCCACAGTCACCAGATCTCAACCCAATAGAGCATCTTTGGGATGTGGTGGAACGGGAGCTTCGTGCCCTGGATGTGCATCCCACAAATCTCCATCAACTGCAAGATGCTATCCTATCAATATGGGCCAACATTTCTAAAGAATGCTTTCAGCACCTTGTTAAATCAATGCCACGTAGAATTAAGGCAGTTCTGAAGGCGAAAGGAGGTCAAACACAGTATTAGTATGGTGTTCCTAATAATCCTTTAGGTGAGTGTATATATATATATATACATACAGTCATGTGGAAAAAGTTAGGACACCCTGTTTTCTGTATCAGGACATAATAAAAAATCATCTAGTGCTTGGCAGGTCTTAATATTTGGAAAATAAAATGAACAACACATGACATATTACACCAAACTCATGGGAAGATTGGTGTCTGTTTTGAATGTCTTCCACTTGTGAATAATCTTCCTCACTGTAGAATGATGGACTTCAAATTGTTTGGAAATGTCCTAGTTACCCTTCGCAGATTGATGGCAGCAACAATTGCTTATCTAAGATCATTGCTGATGTCTTTCCTCCTTGGCATTGTGTTAAGACACACCTGAATGCTCCAGACCAGCAAACTGACAGAACTTCAGCTTTTATAGAGGTGATCACACTTGCTGGTGATCCATTAATCAAAGGCATTTGATTAGCAGTACCTGACCGTTAATTACCCTCTTAATTCCTTTGTTAACAGTCTGGGTGTCTTAACTTTGTTTCCCATGGCTTTTCCATTTTGCTTTATTTCTGTAATTTGTCATGTGTTGTTGTTCATCTGAGGCTTTATTTTCCACATTTTAAGACCTGCCAAGGACCAGATGATTGTTTTATTATTTTATTATAATTTTATTACTAACTTTTTCTCATGACTGAGAATATACACACACACACACACACACATACATATATATATATATATATATATAAAATAACACGATCATAAACATTAAATAGCATATAAAATAAAACTGCCTAACGTTACTGTATGAAATGTCGACCCTGTCAGGAAACCAGGAAATAACAGACGGCAGGCAGAGATGCAGGATCCAAATGCAGCAGAGAATTTAATGACAAAAAACAATAAAGAGCAAAAAATCAGGAACAAAATAACACAGAGAAAAACCAAAAGAAAACCATGATGACCAGCAGACACCTACAAAACATCAAACAACAAACGACAGAGAACCGAGAAACCAAGGGCTATATATACACAGGGAAGACTAGCTTAACAAGGGGTGTGGAAAATGGGAAACACCTGGGGAGACTAATCACCATGAAAAACTACAAAGAACTACAAAAACTCCACAGGAAACAGGACACACAAAAGAACACAGAACCTAGGCACAATTAAACTTCCACATAAAAGTCCCACAGAGCGCCAGACACAGAACAGATGTGACAGACCCAGGACGAGCTATAGGACTGTGAAGCTTTGGGGGTGTGGATGGCCCTGTTGGAAAAAAACAGCATATGCTGGTTAGGTATGTTTTGAAGCATGGCAGCTGGTTTGAGCTGGTTTATGCTGGTCCATAGCTGGTTATGTGCTGGTTTAAGCTGGTACTGAGCTGGAGCTAGTTTCTTAGGACCAGCACTTAAACCAGCACATAAACCAGCTGCCATGCTTCAAAACATACCTAACCAGCATATGCTGTTTTTTTCAACAGGGGGACTCGATCTACTCCATCTGTTTTGATCATCGCTCTGAAACATAATTATCTCAGATTTTTGCTCAAAATGTTTCTTTTTTTTAACAAACTTAACCATAAAAAAAGAATGCATAAGGCTAGAATACAACAGTTTTTTTCTTTTCTTTCTTTTGATATTTTGCATGTTCTGATATTTATACAACAAAATATTCTGGGGGCCATGAAACTTTTGTGAAAAGAATCCAAAATGCTGGCGGTGGCTGCATGGCAACTTTTTTTTAAAAACTCGGAGAAAGAGTTAATGTAGTGTTTCCCAGGTAATGCATGAACGGATAAGGCAATTACTTTGAATGCAATATAAGTCGCTTTATTGCCACGTGCACTACTAATGTAATGAACGATCTGATGTAAAGTGTTGTGCAAAACAATCTGAAACTACAAGGATAATGACCGGCTGAGAGTACATTAGATTTACTGTTGAATAACATGGTTCATGTTAGCTTATCATAGTATGATGATCAATTATTACAATCCATTTGATCTTCTTGCTGTTCTTGCTGTCGTCCTCATACACCTGAAAGAGAAAACACAGATTTAGTTGATCTGCAGTGTGTGTCAGTCCGAGTGTTTGATTGAGATTCACATCACCTTAATCACAGCAGAACATGCGCACGTCATTGAGAGCGGTGTCATCTCCTGCAAATCCCTGTGGCTCTTCTATCCGTGTCCTGATGCCGCAGATTCCTCTTCCCAGACCCGTTGGGCTCCAGTCGCCCCATTCACCCCGGTCCGTGCCATCACCCTGAAGCACAGAACCTCGACTGCAGTTGAATCTGAAATAAATGTGACAATATTATGTTAAAGTGCCCATATGCTTTTTTGGATATGACCTTTTATGCAATGTGTAATATAGCTGTTTGTGAATGTTAACGACTGGCTCATTCTAGCTCACTCTAGAGATTTGTTGTGCAAACACAGGGACCTGGTGCTCAGGCACCTCAGCCATCTGGGGCTTCAGGTCAAGTGGGAGAAGAGCAAGCTCTCCCCGTGCAGAGCATCTCTTTTCTTGGTATGGAGTTGGACTTGCGAATGAGCGCGCATATTCGTTGCTGAACTGATTACGTTCAGGGGGAAGATAGCGGTTCCACTGAAACAATGTCAGAGGCTTCTGGGTAGAGGAACCCGTACAGGTTCGGGTCTATATTTTAAATAGTCACCCGGGTCTGGGTCGGGTCCCGGGTCGGAGAACACCTGGCCGTGATCAGAGTCAGTCAGCACTGCTTGTGTGCTTTTTGTAACTTGCAACTTGTAAAATTAGGATAAGAAAAGTGTGAGCCGGGAAATAAGGTTTAAAAAAAAAAAACCCACGAGCGATCTCTTTCTCTCTCTCAGCTGTGCAAGCGCACGGTAATAATGGATACCTTCATGAGCGATTTGCGAAAAAAGCTAAAAAACAAAGAGTATAAAGAGGTTAAACATACGGGCAACTCTTCTGTCTGGTCATCCTTCATGCATATTGTGCAGTTAAGTGTAATACGTGTGACGCACTGTTGAAGGAGGATTGTAATGCATCTCAGTCAGGTACAAGGAAGGGAGATGACGGCTATACAATTAGGTAAGACAAAAAGTTGTATTTTTTGCATATTTATTGTGGAATATGTGACAGTCGGGTCCAGTCGGGTCTGTCTTTCTGCCGGATTCGGGTCCAGCTTTTGAAATAATAGACGGGTCCGGGTACGAATTTTTGGACCCGTGTAGACCTCTACTTCTGGGGCATATGCCAGGTTGCCAGGTTTTCACAACAAAACCCACCCAACTGCTACTCAAAACTAGCCCAAAACAAGCCCAATCGCGTTTCAGGGGGGGTTCCCTGGCATTCAGGGGGGTAAAATCTGCGTTTTATCTGTTAAAATACGCATTTCCAAGGCTAAATATCACATTATTGGGGTCGCTTCAACCCGCGGACATGAAAAACAGCCCGCGGCAACAGTGTTAACGTAGCCCAATTCTGCGGGAAAACTGGAAAAACCTTTCTACGGACGGGAGTGCCCTTAGAACAAGTGGTACACTGTGTAAAAGAAATAACACTTATGGTGCGTTCACACCAGACGCGAATTAAGTGTTAAGCGCGAGTGATTTACATGTTAAGTCAATGTAAAGACGAATAGACATTTTGCGGTGTGATTCGCGGGAGTTGAAAAATCTGAACTTTGGCGGATATTCGCGCCGCGTTAACCAATCAGGAGCTTGCTCTAGTAGTGACAACAATGAGGACAAAATCATATGTGGATACCCGGAGCTGTACGATACATCTTTGTACTTTATAGAAACAGAAATAAAAAGGATCGTGCTTGGAAGAAAGTGAGTGAGGAGGTCGGACAATCTGGGAAGTTGTAAAAAATGCTTTTTCTCCAATTTGTGCAATACATATTGTGACTACAAGCTAACTAAAGCCGGCAAATTGAGCTTATTCGCCGTATTTTAAAACAATCCATGTCAGCCATTTCGCAACGAGACTGGAGCCGCCTGGCAGAAGCCCCTTCCATGACGCGAATTCGCGTCTGTTGTGAAGTGAATGCCACGTGCGAATGAAGCCAGTAAACTTAAAAGTCGCGTCTGGTGTGAAAGCACAGTTATACTTATAATTGTGTTGTTGGTCTAAATATCAGTCATGTGATGGCCTGCATATTGTGACTCATATTCAGTGATATTGCCTAATTGAGCTGCTCGATGAGGGAAAACTGAGACCATAAATGGCAAACCAGGATGTACTGCCAAATACTCACCTGATGTTGTTTGCGGCCGTATTATCTCCAATTTCTTTGGAAGATTCGACTCTCAGCTGGAAAGCTGTCAAGAATCCAGAAGGACACCATTTGATATCTGTCCACTTACCCCAGCTGAAGAAAAAACAGTTTATGGCTTCTTTTTTTTTGAAGGTTTATTGAAGACAATTAACTTTTAAATCAGGAATTATTTTCAAGAAAATCCTTAGTTCATTTGTAACTGTTCTTTAAATGTAAGAATTATTAATAAACCCAAAGTACACCGGCTGTTAAACTGAGATTCTAAGCTTTAAAATTATACAAATGATATACCTTTTGCTATAGTTTTGGAGTCTTTGAATTTGTGTATGTCACTCAGAAAACAACAATTTTATAAATGCCTTCTGGGTGGACTGAACAAAAAGGCTACCTTTGTTCCAAATGCTGTAACTTTTGATTACTTTATGCTATCACCACAAAATTTGATCCAGATGCAGACCACTTATAGGGGAACATCACCAAAAATTAGTCTGCTCCCCTATTTCCTTCTTGAGTTATTGCATGTCTTTATTGCAGAAAGATTTGTAAAATGGAAAAAAAAAGATCTTTTATCAGCAGTTTCTCCAAAATGTCCAAAATGGAATAAAATTTATATTTTCTAAAAATATATAAAGTGTGCTAACAAATGGTACCTACCTTTTGACTCTCCTTGCTATAGTTTTAGAGTTACGAGTCTTTACTTTTATGTATGTCACTCAGACAAAACTGCCTTCAGGGCTTATGGGGTTAATAAACCCAAAGTAAACCGGCTGTTACTAGTTTTACTTCATTGCATAGAGTCTGAGTGCATTACCTTCCTATGTCAGACTGAATGGAGATGTCCTCATTTAAGTCTGATAAGCCTTTGGTCTGACTCACACAGTAAAGACGAATCCCATTGAGTGCTGTGTTATCCCAAAAAAATTTGTTTTTCTCCACCTATAAAAAAAAAAAACAGCAACAATGCTCTATTTGATAACATTCAAGGCAGGTGAAATGAGCTAAGTTAAAGGAACACACCACTATTTTTGAAAATAAGCTCATTTTCCATCTCCCTTAGAGTTAAACAGTTGAGTTTTACCATTTTCGAATCCATTCAGCCGAGAGTGAGATGCTAACGGTCTAATCAGATTCAATTAATTATGCTAAGCTATGCTAAAAGTGCTACCGCCAGACCCGGAGATCGGCTGAATGGATTCAAAAACGGTAAAACTCAACTGTTTAACTCTAGGGGAGTTGGAAAATTAGCCTATTTTCAAAAAAAGTGGAGTGTTCTTTTAAGGCTCAACATCTCAGAGTTGTTCTTATTTTACACTTCGGGAATTGATTGGATCATGAAAAATCATAATCATCAAAAATAAGTATGAGTTATTTATTGTAGACTGTTTATGTTCTATATCACATGTGTTCTAGGTGCATGTATTTTCTTTCAGGTGTTATGTGTTCTGGTTGTGTGGGGCTTTAAGGCGTGGGCTGTGCTCGTGTGGGCGGTGTGTGGGCGGGTTCTGGGGAAGAGAGTTCGAGAAGTTGGGGTTCGCTGGTCTGTGTCATAGACTGTAAAAAAATATGGACGTAGTGTCCGTAACGGCACCCATAGGATTCTGAAGAGCAGTTTTGAAGCGTAAAGTAGGGTCGAGCTGGCCGTTTGCCATCTCACCGCGTGTCACTCCCGGATAACAGAAAATGGTCATAGAGGCGGGACGTGGGTGGAGCTGAGGTGATGCGATGACTAACAGACAGCAGATAACTGGCAATCCACCTGTCACTCAAAGTGGCCACGCCCTTAATTATGCAGAACTTTAAGGCTTTATATAATGTAAATGAATGAGTTATAACAAAATTCACCCCCTCACAGTTGTCATGAAGGGCAAAATTAGCCGTATAGACCAAAATCACAATTTGTACCAGGCTGTAAACGTGTTTTTTCTGCTGTAAATTTGGGCATTTTAACATGGGGCTCAATATGATTCTGCTCCCTTCTGGAGCCTGTCTCTAGTGGCCAGTCGATGAATTGCCGTTTAAGTCACTTCCGTATTGGCTTCAAGATAAATTGGGGTCTGTGTGCTCACACAGGTGCTCACGTTAATAAAAGAGCATTTCAACTGTTAAGTGAGTCTCTCATTTTCTTTGTTTCTTTGTACAGTATTTTTTCTAACGCCATTGGCAGATACTTTTTCTTGTTTAAAGCTCAAACTCACTTCATCTTGATAATTTGATTAGTCATTTTGCTTCTCAAGTATATGTATCTTCATTTAAGAATGTGTAGATATTTGTACTGGAAAACCAGTTAGAAAATCAAAACCACTTCCACGAATCAGTGTTTAACTTACCATCAGACTAAACCCTGCAGCGTACGTTCCAGTGGGACAGAATTCCCTGAGACCCCACGACCCCCACTTCATTCCATTCGACACAGTCAGCACCGATACGAAATATCTTTCTGTGTTCTCCTCAGAAGCTCCTCCTGTGGACTGAACGCTCACGTGCAGCCCAATAATGGCTAGCAGTGAAAACGCTATGGAAAACAAGGGATGCATTGCTACAGCACATAAAAATGATGATTAAATTCATTCTGTTTGGTTTCTAAACCAAAAACTGACCCCAGTTTTCTGAGCCGTTTGTGGTTGGTCAGTGGAACCTGCCTGCTTCTTTACTGAGCCAATCAGAACAATACATTTATATGGGTTAGCAATAAATCCAGCCAATCAGCAGCCAAGAACACCGAGTCCATGTCAATGCCTGTAAATGAACACAATAACATGTGTTTGTTTAACCGAGTGTCCTTGGAAAGTGTTTTACTCAGTAAAATGACTTGATGTTGTAATTTTAAGAAGTTATTAAGCATGTATTACAACAGAGAATATTATACCACTAGCATCTTTAGATTTGCATTTCCTCTAGTAAATATCAATGCATGCAAAGCATCAATTGTTAAAGGAAAAGATCAGCTAAAAATTATCATTCTGTCATCATGTCGTTGCAAACCTTTGTGTCATAAAGGTATTTTCACACAACTTATGAAAATTTGCATGAAGAAATGAATACACACAGGACATACTCAGTTAGCAAAAGCATCAGTGTTTATCCATATTGTTCCAGTCACTGAAACGAAATGATTGTGCAAGTCACACAAACACACTTTAGACAAACACTGAGCTGGTCGAAATTGCCAGTAAAAGCACATGCCCTTTGCCCTTAATGTTTATTTACACTATTTATCTTTCATGATGTTTTAGATACTGTGAGGCAGAAAATATTATCCATGAAGCATCTCTGTGTGTCTGTAGGATAATAACAGTCTTTAGATTCATAACTGCTTCTTGATTCTGCCACTGTTTGTGATATTCACTGCAGGTGTGTGTTACAATCTGTCCCATCATCCTCTGCTCTGGCCTTCCTCTCGTTCATGTCGTCCACGAGTGTTTTCAGTCTGTCCAGGTGGTGAAGAGCTCTGAGAAAGCAGATAAAAGCACAATGATGAACACCAAATGATGAGAGCGATGCTGCTTCACTGAGATCACATGACCCTCCTGACCTCCGTAACGACTCGCCGCTTCCCACATCAGTTTCTTCTGTAAGAGGAGTAAGAGGCCGATAAAGAATCATGCAGAAAAATTCCGCATATATTTAAACTTGCCATGTCGTGATTGGCTGGTCACATGACATACGAGAACCAAGGGTCTTTGTTGTCAACAACATCAAATATCATGCTGCGTTCACGACATGTTGTAATGCCAGTGTTTGAGTAGTTTTTGTGTTACCCAGCTCCTGGGTCAGACGTAACAACCCAGTGTTTGGGTAGTTTTTGTGTTACTCAGATCCTGGGTCAGACGTAACAACCCAGTGTTTGGGTAGTTTTTGTGTTATCCAGATCCTGGGTCAGACGTAAAACAACCCAGTGTTTGGGTAGTTTTTGTGTTACACAGATCCTGGGTCAGACGTAACAACCCAGTGTTTGGGTAGTTTTTGTGTTATCCAGATCCTGGGTCAGACATAACAACCCAGTGTTTGGGTAGTTTTTGTGTAACCCAGATCCTGGGTCAGACGTAACAACCCAGTGTTTGAGTAGTTTTTGTGTTACTCAGATCCTGGGTCAGACGTAACAACCCAGTGTTTGAGTAGTTTTTGTGTTACCCAGCTCCTGGGTCAGACGTAACAACCCAGTGTTTGGGTAGTTTTTGTGTTATCCAGATCCTGGGTCAGACATAACAACCCAGTGTTTGGGTAGTTTTTGTGTAACCCAGATCCTGGGTCAGACGTAACAACCCAGTGTTTGAGTAGTTTTTGTGTTACTCAGATCCTGGGTCAGACGTAACAACCCAGTGTTTGAGTAGTTTTTGTGTTACCCAGCTCCTGGGTCAGACGTAAAACAACCCAGTGTTTGGGTAGTTTTTGTGTTACACAGATCCTGGGTCAGACGTAACAACCCAGTGTTTGGGTAGTTTTTGTGTTACTCAGATCCTGGGTCAGACGTAACAACCCAGTGTTTGGGTAGTTTTTGTGTTATCCAGATCCTGGGTCAGATGTATCAACCCAGTGTTTGGGTAGTTTTTGTGTTACACAGATCCTGGGTCAGACATAACAACCCAGTGTTTGGGTAGTTTTTGTGTAACACAGATCCTGGGTCAGACGTAACAACCCAGTGTTTGGGTAGTTTTTGTGTTATCCAGATCCTGGGTCAGACGTAACAACCCAGTGTTTGGGTAGTTTTTGTGTTACACAGATCCTGGGTCAGACATAACAACCCAGTGTTTGGATAGTTTTTGTGTTATCCAGATCCTGGGTCAGACATAACAACCCTGTGTTTGGGTAGTTTTTGTGTTATCCAGATCCTGGGTCAGACGTAACAACCCAGTGTTTGGATAGTTTTTGTGTTACTCAGATCCTGGGTCAGACGTAACAACCCAGTGTTTGGATAGTTTTTGTGTTATCCAGATCCTGGGTCAGACATAACAACCCAGTGTTTGGGTAGTTTTTGTGTTATCCAGATCCTGGGTCAGACGTAACAACCCAGTGTTTGGATAGTTTTTGTGTTACTCAGATCCTGGGTCAGACGTAACAACCCAGTGTTTGAGTAGTTTTTGTGTTACACAAATCCTGGGTCAGACATAACAACCCAGTGTTTGGGTAGTTTTTGTGTTACTCAGGTCCTGGGTCAGACGTAACAACCCAGTGTTTGGGTAGTTTTTGTGTTACTCAGATCCTGGGTCAGACATAACAACCCAGTGTTTGGGTAGTTTTTGTGTTATCCAGATCCTGGGTCAGATGTATCAACCCAGTGTTTGGGTAGTTTTTGTGTTACACAGATCCTGGGTCAGACATAACAACCCAGTGTTTGGGTAGTTTTTGTGTAACACAGATCCTGGGTCAGACGTAACAACCCAGTGTTTGGGTAGTTTTTGTGTTACTCAGATCCTGGGTCAGACGTAACAACCCAGTGTTTGGGTAGTTTTTGTGTTATCCAGATCCTGGGTCAGACGTAACAACCCAGTGTTTGGGTAGTTTTTGTGTTACACAGATCCTGGGTCAGACATAACAACCCAGTGTTTGGATAGTTTTTGTGTTATCCAGATCCTGGGTCAGACATAACAACCCAGTGTTTGGGTAGTTTTTGTGTTATCCAGATCCTGGGTCAGACGTAACAACCCAGTGTTTGGATAGTTTTTGTGTTACTCAGATCCTGGGTCAGACGTAACAACCCAGTGTTTGAGTAGTTTTTGTGTTACCCAGATCCTGGGTCAGACGTAACAACCCAGTGTTTGGGTAGCTTTTGTGTTATCCAGATCCTGGGTCAGACGTAACAACCCAGTGTTTGGGTAGTTTTTGTGTTACACAAATCCTGGGTCAGACATAACAACCCAGTGTTTGGGTAGTTTTTGTGTTACTCAGGTCCTGGGTCAGACGTAACAACCCAGTGTTTGGGTAGTTTTTGTGTTACTCAGATCCTGGGTCAGACGTAACAACCCAGTGTTTGGATAGTTTTTGTGTTACTCAGATCCTGGGTCAGACGTAACAACCCAGTGTTTGAGTAGTTTTTGTGTTACCCAGATCCTGGGTCAGACGTAACAACCCAGTGTTTGGGTAGCTTTTGTGTTATCCAGATCCTGGGTCAGACGTAACAACCCAGTGTTTGGGTAGTTTTTGTGTTACACAAATCCTGGGTCAGACATAACAACCCAGTGTTTGGGTAGTTTTTGTATTACTCAGGTCCTGGGTCAGACGTAACAACCCAGTGTTTGGGTAGTTTTTGTGTTACTCAGATCCTGGGTCAGACGTAACAACCCAGTGTTTGGGTAGTTTTTGTGTTATCCAGATCCTGGGTCAGATGTATCAACCCAGTGTTTGGGTAGTTTTTGTGTTACACAGATCCTGGGTCAGACATAACAACCCAGTGTTTGGGTAGTTTTTGTGTAACACAGATCCTGGGTCAGACGTAACAACCCAGTGTTTGGGTAGTTTTTGTGTAACCCAGATCCTGGGTCAGACATAACAACCCAGTGTTTGGGTAGTTTTTGTGTAACCCAGATCCTGGGTCAGACGTAACAACCCAGTGTTTGAGTAGTTTTTGTGTTACCCAGATCCTGGGTCAGACGTAACAACCCAGTGTTTGGGTAGTTTTTGTGTTATCCAGATCCTGGGTCAGACGTAACAACCCAGTGTTTGGGTAGTTTTTGTGTTACACAGATCCTGGGTCAGACATAACAACCCAGTGTTTGGGTAGTTTTTGTGTTACTCAGATCCTGGGTCAGACGTAACAACCCAGTGTTTGGGTAGTTTTTGTGTTATCCAGATCCTGGGTCAGATGTATCAACCCAGTGTTTGGGTAGTTTTTGTGTTACACAGATCCTGGGTCAGACATAACAACCCAGTGTTTGGGTAGTTTTTGTGTAACACAGATCCTGGGTCAGACGTAACAACCCAGTGTTTGGGTAGTTTTTGTGTTACACAGATCGTGGGTCAGACATAACAACCCAGTGTTTGGGTAGTTTTTGTGTAACCCAGATCCTGGGTCAGACATAACCCAGTGTTTGAGTAGTTTTTGTGTTACCCAGATCCTGGGTCAGATATAACAAACCAGTGTTTGAGTAGTTTTTGTGTTACCCAGATCCTGGGTCAGACGTAAACAACCCAGTGTTTGGATAGTTTTTGTGTAACCCAGCTCTTGGATCAGACGTAACAACCCAGTGTTTGGGTAGTTGTTGTGTAACCCAGATCCTGGGTCAGACGTAACAACCCAGTGTTTGGATAGTTTTTGTGTAACCCAGCTCTTGGGTCAGACGTAACAACCCAGTGTTTGGGTAGTTGTTGTGTAACCCAGATCCTGGGTCAGACGTAACAACCCAGTGTTTGGATAGTTTTTGTGTTATCCAGATCCTGGGTCAGACATAACAACCCAGTGTTTGGGTAGTTTTTGTGTTACCCAGATCCTGGGTCAGACATAACAACCCAGTGTTTGGATAGTTTTTGTGTTATCCAGATCCTGGGTCAGACATAACAACCCAGTGTTTGGGTAGTTTTTGTGTTATCCAGATCCTGGGTCAGACATAACAACCCAGTGTTTGGGTAGTTTTTGTGTTATCCAGATCCTGGGTCAGACGTAACAACCCAGTGTTTGGATAGTTTTTGTGTTACTCAGATCCTGGGTCAGACGTAACAACCCAGTGTTTGAGTAGTTTTTGTGTTACCCAGATCCTGGGTCAGACGTAACAACCCAGTGTTTGGGTAGCTTTTGTGTTATCCAGATCCTGGGTCAGACGTAACAACCCAGTGTTTGGGTAGTTTTTGTGTTACACAAATCCTGGGTCAGACATAACAACCCAGTGTTTGGGTAGTTTTTGTGTTACTCAGGTCCTGGGTCAGACGTAACAACCCAGTGTTTGGGTAGTTTTTGTGTTACTCAGATCCTGGGTCAGACGTAACAACCCAGTGTTTGGATAGTTTTTGTGTTACTCAGATCCTGGGTCAGACGTAACAACCCAGTGTTTGAGTAGTTTTTGTGTTACCCAGATCCTGGGTCAGACGTAACAACCCAGTGTTTGGGTAGCTTTTGTGTTATCCAGATCCTGGGTCAGACGTAACAACCCAGTGTTTGGGTAGTTTTTGTGTTACACAAATCCTGGGTCAGACATAACAACCCAGTGTTTGGGTAGTTTTTGTATTACTCAGGTCCTGGGTCAGACGTAACAACCCAGTGTTTGGGTAGTTTTTGTGTTACTCAGATCCTGGGTCAGACGTAACAACCCAGTGTTTGGGTAGTTTTTGTGTTATCCAGATCCTGGGTCAGATGTATCAACCCAGTGTTTGGGTAGTTTTTGTGTTACACAGATCCTGGGTCAGACATAACAACCCAGTGTTTGGGTAGTTTTTGTGTAACACAGATCCTGGGTCAGACGTAACAACCCAGTGTTTGGGTAGTTTTTGTGTAACCCAGATCCTGGGTCAGACATAACAACCCAGTGTTTGGGTAGTTTTTGTGTAACCCAGATCCTGGGTCAGACGTAACAACCCAGTGTTTGAGTAGTTTTTGTGTTACCCAGATCCTGGGTCAGACGTAACAACCCAGTGTTTGGGTAGTTTTTGTGTTATCCAGATCCTGGGTCAGACGTAACAACCCAGTGTTTGGGTAGTTTTTGTGTTACACAGATCCTGGGTCAGACATAACAACCCAGTGTTTGGGTAGTTTTTGTGTTACTCAGATCCTGGGTCAGACGTAACAACCCAGTGTTTGGGTAGTTTTTGTGTTATCCAGATCCTGGGTCAGATGTATCAACCCAGTGTTTGGGTAGTTTTTGTGTTACACAGATCCTGGGTCAGACATAACAACCCAGTGTTTGGGTAGTTTTTGTGTAACACAGATCCTGGGTCAGACGTAACAACCCAGTGTTTGGGTAGTTTTTGTGTTACACAGATCGTGGGTCAGACATAACAACCCAGTGTTTGGGTAGTTTTTGTGTAACCCAGATCCTGGGTCAGACATAACCCAGTGTTTGAGTAGTTTTTGTGTTACCCAGATCCTGGGTCAGATATAACAAACCAGTGTTTGAGTAGTTTTTGTGTTACCCAGATCCTGGGTCAGACGTAAACAACCCAGTGTTTGGATAGTTTTTGTGTAACCCAGCTCTTGGATCAGACGTAACAACCCAGTGTTTGGGTAGTTGTTGTGTAACCCAGATCCTGGGTCAGACGTAACAACCCAGTGTTTGGATAGTTTTTGTGTAACCCAGCTCTTGGGTCAGACGTAACAACCCAGTGTTTGGGTAGTTGTTGTGTAACCCAGATCCTGGGTCAGACGTAACAACCCAGTGTTTGGATAGTTTTTGTGTTATCCAGATCCTGGGTCAGACATAACAACCCAGTGTTTGGGTAGTTTTTGTGTTACCCAGATCCTGGGTCAGACATAACAACCCAGTGTTTGGATAGTTTTTGTGTTATCCAGATCCTGGGTCAGACATAACAACCCAGTGTTTGGGTAGTTTTTGTGTTACCCAGATCCTGGGTCAGACGTAACAACCCAGTGTTTGGGTAGTTTTTGTGTTATCCAGCTCCTGGGTCAGACGTAACAACCCAGTGTTTGAGTAGTTTTTGTGTTATCCAGATCCTGGGTCAGATGCACCAACCCAGGGGTTGAGTTATCTATCATTGCGACTTATTCAGGAGAGAGACAATAAATTGCTGCATGTCTTCGGTAAAATACAGGTTTGTGTAGCCTACATTTTATTTGATTTATAAAATCATTATTGTGCTGTAAATTGTTTAATTTTATGCAAAGTAACATACAGGGGTGTGATGTGAGTCACCCAAACGAGTGTCACGTTGGTCTTTTCGCGTGATGGAATTTTTTTTAATTTTATTTAAAAAGATACAGAATATAAATACTTAGGATGTTAAATATGTTCTCAGAACTGTACACTGGTTGTTTATGGACAGGTTATGGAGCCAGTCACTGCATATTTTGGCTACGAGAGAAACGCAGGGCGTCAGACACAAGCTCCGGCACGAGATCAGCGCTGTTATGATGGAAACTGGTCGATTACATGTGAATTACTTCTAAATGTTTCATTTTTACTTCTGATATTTGTTAAACGAGCTTAATTGTTGGCAATATGTATTAAAAACGATTGAAAATAATGGAATTATCATGCAAACCAGTAGCTGTAGTGTTTTTTTTAAAGAGGATTTAAGTTAATCTGTAGACATTAATTCATGTATAAATTACAAAAATAAGCTAGTATTATAGTAAAAATTAATCAACACATTATGCTGGGTTAAATAAACAACCCAACTTTCTGGGTAAAATTAACCCAACATGTGTTCTGTCCTATATTTACCCAAATTGGGTTGTTTTTAACCCAGTGGGGTTTTTTTGAGTGTAGAATGAGGTTTGAATTTGTGTTGCATCAAATAGTTTTCTAAATTTGCATTGTGCCATTTTAGCTAAATAAATAAAAAATTATATATCGGGATATAATTATACCTTTAGAAAGGCAAAAAGTTGAGGGTAACAGGGTTGTCAATATCACACTTTAATTGAATGTAGTGTTCATGTAGTGTATGCTTGTCATTCCCAGGTAATGCATGAACGGGTAAGACAATTACTTTGCTTTAGATTGTAATGAATGATCTGATGTAAAGCAAAAGAATGAAACTACAAGGTTCTGTTTAGAAAGACTTTAATGCTGATATTTGGCACCAGTTTTGACTGACAGCAGAAGTTCAGGAGTCTTTACTCTAATAATAGGTGGGATGTACAGTAAATGACCTGATCGTCCAGTTAGGCTTTGTTTTGTGATAATGACCGGCTGAGAGTACATTAGATTTACTGTTGTATGACATGGTTCATGTTAGCTTATCATAGTATGATGATCAATTACTACAATCCATTTGATCTTCTTGCTGTTCTTGCTGTCGTCCTCATACACCTGAAAGAGAAAACACAGATTTAGTTGATCTGCAGTGTGTGTCAGTCCGAGTGTTTGATAGAGATTCACCTTAACCACAGCAGTACATGTGAACGTCATTGAGAGCGGTGTCATCTCCTTTTTCCTGTGGCTCTTCTATGCGCGTGCTGATGCCGCAGATTCCTCTTCCCAGACATGTTGGGCTCCAGTCGCCCCACACACCCCAAGATGTGCCGTCCCCCTCCAGCAAAAAACCTTCACGGCACCTGAACCTGGAAAAAATTCAGATGTGACAATATTATGATACAATTGTGCTGTTGGATATAATGTCAGTCACGTGATCGCCTGCAGCCCAATCACATCCACGAACAGCAGCACGACTGCGAATGTGATGAACTGAACCGCCTGATGAGGGAAAACTGAGTCCTTAAATAGCAAAATAAAACCAGGATGACCACATGCTCACCTGATGTTGTTTGCGGCCGTGTCATCTCCTTTTCCTTGGGGAGATTCGACTCTCAGCTGGAAAGCGGTCAAATATCCAGAAGGACACCATTTGATATCTGTCCACTGACCCCAGCTGAAGAAAAGACACAAAGAGGTTTCTTTATCAAATTAATTATTATTTTCAATAAAATCCTCAATTAACAGTAATTCTCTAGCTTAAACACTTAAAGCAAGATAGCAAGTCCATTACTATCCTATGCCGGACTCAATTGAGGTGTAGTCATGTGAGGATAACAATCCTTTGGACCGATCGACACAGTAAAGACGAATCCCATTGAGCGCTGTATCATCACCATTAATTGGTTTTTCCACCTTAAAACAACAACATCAACATTGAGACAATCTTCCATTTGAAAGAGAGTTAACTCTAACCCAACCCATAGTAACATTTATCTTCATGCTCTTTAGTATTACACAGACATTTTACAAATCAGGTGCAGTTTCCTGGAGATAATTAAATAACTAACAGCAACTCCTCAGTTTTGAACCTTTGAAGCACTAAAACACCCCCATATTAGCAAAATAGAGTAAATGCCCAACTTACCCTCAGACTAAACCCTACGGCGTACGCTCAACTTGGACACATGCTCTTAAACCTCCAAGACCCCCAGTGCCCTCCATTCAGCACAGTCAGCAAGGATCTGTATTCTCTGTTTATGCTCCGCTCAGAACGTTTCTCTGTGGTCTGAACGCTCACATGCTGCCCAATAATGGCTAGCAGTGAAACCGCAATGGAAAAGAAGTGATGCATTGCTACAGCACTGACTTGATTGATAGATGAGTTGGATCAGTTGGAAACTGACGGCTCAACCCCTGTGATGTGAGAAGGCTCAAGCAGACACAGAGACAGTGTAGTACCACAACACTCTCAAGTTTATTAAGGAAGAAGCCTCATATTTATACACAAGATTGAGCAGAATCATCCCTGATGTCCAGGCCATCCAATCACAGTACTCAAAGGTCATATATGGCATATTAAGAAACATAATAACAAGAGAGGTAAGATGTTCAGATGTATGTGCGTGTCTTGAGTTCCCGTTTGAGTGCGAGTGTATAAGTGTGTACAACCCTAGTTCTCATTTTGTCGAGGTGTGTCCATGATGTGCAGATAACAACAAAAAGACATTACACAAGGGCAGTCTTACACAAGAGTAGACAACCGTGGAGCCTAAGAAAGAATAAAATATTAACAATGGCCACTTTAAATTTCAGAAAGAGGGGCTTCATAGAGAGAGCGTTACTGATAGACTGGGAAGAGAGGAGCTGCAACAATGGAGAATATGCGGGAATAATGCATGGAAACCTGCTCTAGTCGAGCCCAAAAACAACATCAAGACTTGAACAAGGGCGTAATTGGTCCCCTTTAATAAAAAAATTTACCTTGAATGCGGTAGCAAAAAACTTAGATGATACTGGCACTCTTTGGAAACCTAGTTTTGTAGACCACCATGAGTAGAAACACTGTGTCATCATAATAATGGCAGCTCACTAGGTTTTGGTACAGCTTCTCTGTGTTACGTCCAGTTTAAACGCTTCACCTTCCTGTGGTGTAGTCCTCATGTGGGCCTGATGAGCTTTTGGACGGGTCGATGCATTGAAGGCGAATCCCATTGAGCGCTGTGTTATCACCAACCAGCAGAGATGCCCACATACACTAATTGCCAAAAGTATTGGGCCGCCCCTCCAAATCCCTGAGTTCAGGTGTTCAATCCCTTCATGGCCACAGGTGTATAAATCAAGCACTAGGCATGCAGACGCTTCTACAAACATTTGTGAAAGAATGGGTCGCTCTCAGGAGCTCAGTGAACTCAAGCGTGGTACCGTGATAGGTTGCCACCTGTGCAATAAGTCCATTCCTGACATTTCCCAACTGTTAGTGGGATTATAACAAAGTGGAAGCAATTGGGAACAACAGCAACTCAGCCATGAAGTGATAGGCCACGTAAAATCACAGAGCGTGGTCAGCGCATGCTGAGGGTCACAGTGCGCAGAAGACGCCAACTTTCTGCAGAGTCAATAGCTCCAGACCTCCAAACTCCTGCGGCCTTCAGATGGATGACACTAAAAGCCCTCCCTACACCGACCCCTAACCCTACCCAAAAATATACTAAAATATTAATAAATATTTATTCCTCTTATCTGTTTTAATGTGTGTATGTCTTTAAATGTTACAGGGTCTGCCTGTCATGTGACTGATCACAACTTTTGCCAATAATATGCTATTAATACGAAGAAAACAGATCCTAGACCAGCAGTTATGGGCAGCCTTTCCCTCTAAAAGCAATCAGCGGGTGCAGAAGCAGCAGCGGTATGAGTGAGAACACTGCACGCTATTATCAAGTCCGTCTCCCTCGGTCCGGAGGGGGGGCACAGGGATGACCATGGGCTCCGTGGCCAAGCCTCCTTTTGCCAACCCTTTCTTCGCAGGAAAAAATACAGAAGGCAGTCCTAGATATTTTAATTTATAACGTAAAATATGGATATTTTTCTTACACAAATCCATTCACTTCAGAAGGCCTTTATTAACCCCCGGAGCCGCACTTTTATAATGGATGGATGCACTTTTTTCCCAAATGATTAAGTTCCTCTAACTCAATGTAGATTGTTGGTTGAATGTAAAGTAGTCATAGCTGTATATATAAAATGTATGCAAACTGTTTTTTTGTTTGTTGATTCAACATTATCTTTTAGAGTGCATTATGAATGCATTGCAACACAGAGAATATTAGACCAACCTTAAAATAAATCTTTCTTACAGGTTTACTTGCATTTACATTTACTCCGCTACATAACAGCCATTGCAAGGAAATCACAGATAAAGGAAAAGATCCGTTAGAAGATCATTCACTCACTGTTAAGCCGTTCCAAACCCATGTCTTTTTTTCCCAAAGAACACAAGCAGAATTTTAAGTGTCATAAATGTAATTTAACTTCTATAGTCATAGGGTTAGGAAGAAATAAATACTCACAGAACACACTCAGTTAGCAAAAGAATGAGTGTTTATCCATATTATTGTTCCAGCCGGTATATGATTGTGTGAGTCAATGACCTGAATGTAAACACACTTTAGACAAACACTGAGCTGGTTGAGTTGCTAGTAAAAGCACGTGCCCTTTGAGACCGCTTTGCTTGATAATTCAATTACTTTTAATCTTTCATGAAGTTTTAAAGAAAAATAGATCCTGTGAAGCAGAAATCTACGGAGCCCCTAAAGGGATGTGGTGGTGGAAAAAATTTAGGATGATCAAATCTTTTGCATTCCCTCGGAAATAATGTCCCATTAGCTTAGTGCGTTAACAATGGAGCGGTTCAGAGTTTTATTTCGAATTTGGACTTGGAGTATAAAGAAATACAGTCAGTGCTTGCCTCAATGAGTTGGTATAGTCACAGATTTCAAACTTCCCGGATCAATAACTTGTGAGCTAAACGTTGTTAAAACACAAATGACACCTCTTTAACATAGACAACGAGCTACAACCTAATTTTCCTCAAAACGAGCCTTATAATATGAATAGATCTCCGAATAGAAAATGCAAAACTTGAAAAGCATTACTTCGAAAATAGGCAATAACTTCAATCTTACACACTGTAGTTTACACATCAGTGTTTGGCAAGTAATAGCACATACAAAAAGTATAAAAATAATAGCACATAATGCCTATTCTTTACACAAATGATGTTGGTACCCAGCTAACATACTACAGTAGTTGCAACCATAGCTTTTACATGATAACTGCTTACAAATTCATAATAAAACTAAGTGTTGTAGTAAGACCAGTAGGAGAGCACTGACGTGTAAACTGAATTTGGTGACACTACAGTGTGTAAACATTAAAGTTATTGCCTATTTTTGTAGTAACTTGTCTCTTGTAGTAACGAGCTACAACCTAATTTTTCCTTAAAATGAGCCTTATAATATGAATAGATCTCTGAATAGAGACAAGTTACTACAAAAATAGGCAATAACGTTAAAGAGGTGTCATTTGTGTTTTAACAGCGCTTCGCTCACGAGTTATTGATCCGGGAAGTCTGAATGTGTGAATATGCCAACTTTACTGAACTCATTGAACTAAGCACTGACTGTATTTCTTTATACTTAAGTCCAAACTCTATGAACCGCTTCATTATTAACACACTGAGCTGTCTGAAACACTGCCAGCAGGACAGCGAGGGAACGCAAAAGATTTGGAGAGAAAAAATCCTCCCATCCTGAATTTTTTTGCACCACCACGTCCCTTTAGGGGCTCCGTAGAAATCAGACCTTTAAGTGAATATGATCCATGAAGCGTCAGTGTCTTTGAGTTCTGATTCATAACTGCTTCTTGACTCTGCCACTGTTTGTGATATTCACATCTGTCCCATCATCCTCTGCTCTGGCCTTCCTCTCGTTCATGTCGTCCACGAGTGTTTTCAGTCTGTCCAGGTGGTGAAGAGCTCTGAGAAAACAGATAAAAGCACAATGATGAACACCAAATGATGAGAGCGATGCTGCTTCACTGAGATCACATGACCCTCCTGACCTCCGTAACGACTCGCCGCTTCCCACATCAGTTTCTTCTGTTTCCTCTTGAGGAACCTTAACAAGATACAATCACAAAACAAATAAATTAAGAGGCTGATAGGGAATAATGCAGGTTGCATATATTTAAATGTGCCATGTCGTGATTGGCTGGTCACATGACATATGAGAACCAATGGTCTGTCTCATCAACGACACTAAAGGTCAGCTTTGTGTGATGCACCGTAGTTTCATTATACTTTTATTGCCTTTTTTTGTGTGTAGCGGTACACTTTGATCATGTGGAAAAGAGCAGCGTGAACATTCTGGAAAACATCTTATTTTGTGTTTCACAGAAGAAAAAACAACATGAGGCTCTACAACATGCATTTTTGGACAAACTGTGTAACTTGCATTGAATGACTTCCGATATTATAACTTTTTATAATCATTTAGTATATGATCTGCTCAATTAATAAATATAAATTGTCGTTTTTATACAGTGTCTGCAATGGAAAAGAGTGGAATGCCACAATCTGACGAAACTAGATCATTCTGTAAAAATTAATTCATGATAACACGGTGCTATTTAAAATTTGCTTTGTCAATTTGAACTTCATGCAAAATGCCACATTCAGCCAATAAAATTTCTCTTCTCTGATGACGAGGGCGGGGCAACCTGTCACTCACATGAGATCCACCAATAGCAAACCACAACCATCCAATTAATTCCCCACAGGCACAATCAAGCCCTGCCCTACATTTGTTCTTGTTTGAGAAGCAGTTTCAAAACCAGCGCAACTTCCCTTTCATGCTTTAATACGTGAAGTTGCTTTTTTTTTTTGTGGTTTCAATTGGCACAATCATCCTACGAAGCAAAGACACCTGGGATATAGTTTTAGAAGCTTGTACATAGACCTCGACACACAAACCTCAAGAAATGTAAAAAGATGACATGAAACAGATAATGGCAAAACAAGAACAAACGTTTAAATGAAGTGATTTTTACAGTACCTGCTCCAGTGTTTGAGGGGTTTGGGCTTCACTGGACGCGTGTGATTGGCTGATCTTGTGCTCGACGGCCTGAAGGCGGAACAGCATGTGTTTGAGCGCCTCCACTGGACCCGGATGTTTCCTGCTGCTGTATCCTGATGAACAGGAAGCTGCAGACTAGACAGACAAACACTCTCAGTACAGATGCACAGTAAACAGCATCTTGTCAATAAAAGACAGATACTGTACCTTGCTCCTCTGAAGCTCTTCAGGCGGTTGCGGCTCATCAGCACCGCCCACTGGCACTGGAGATTTACTACACATGATGGGACATGTTTAACATTCATGCATTTAAGTAGATGCTTTATTATTATTCATGCATTCCCCATCGAACCCATGACCAACATTGGTGTTGCTTTTTTATTTTGACTTTTAAATACAGTAAAAGTGAAATATTATTCCAGCTGTTCTCTATGTGAATATATAGTAAAGTGTGATTTATTCCTGTGATCAAAGCTGAATTTATCATCATTACTCCAGTCTTCAGTGTCACATGACCCTTCACAAATCATTCTCATATAAGGATTTTGTGCATTATTATTAATAATGGTTCTTATTTTTAACAGTGTTGAAAACCATTTTTGCATGCTTAATATTTTTTGAGGAAATTGTGATAAATATTTTTCAGGAGTCTGATAATGTTATCTAATAATAAGTTGTAAAAATATGAACACATATTTCATACTATTTTCTTCTAAAGCAGTTGGTAGTACGCCATACTGGACATACGGTGACTGACAGCTGTCAGATGTCATTTCCCCCTTTCATCTAAAGATGATCTTAGTCAATAAATAATGAGATTAAATGTGAAAAATGACTCACAACGCCACAGGCGGATTGTCCCAGGATCGGTCTGCGTCCAGCGCGTCCTCCGTATCTCCCGAACTGTTGTGCTCCTTCAGCGGCTCGCAGAGAGCAAGAGACGGTGCGTTTAACATCTGACCGGCTCTCAGGATCAGAGAAGCAATCTGACCATCTGAGACAAACACAAGAGACCAGTGAGGGTTTCATCTGGAATGACAGGTCATCACGAACTACAACTAAAAAACAAAACTAGTTAACATTTCATTTAGTTTAAGATCTACAAGTACTAAAACTGAAATAAAAATAATAAGCTAATAAAAATGACAAAAACACAATAATTAAAAAATATTTTATTTGAGTCTTTTCATTATATGCTTTTTTATATTGCTATTTAGGTGTCATTTATTTCTATTTCAGTTTTAGTTTTTATTTATTTCCAGTTAATAATTTTTTGTACTTCCAACTTATTTCAGTTTATTGCCAAGGCAACATTTCTAATTTTCATTTAGTTTAATAACTAATATTTTATATTTAGCTTGATTCAGCTTTATTTCAATAAACAGGAATATTTTAATAGTTTTAGTTAATGATAATACAGCTGATTATTAGTATATTAATGATAGTAAAACAACACTGCATGAAGTACTGCACATGATCATAATTAGGTTAAATATGCCGTGTTATTCTAGTATCACTGAGATACTATTACAGTTAAAGTTTTAGTAATTTTGTCCTTTTTATGTCAGTTTTTTATTTCTTATTTAATATGTCTATATTGTTTTTATTTTAGTTTATCAAGTTAAACTGAATGAAAATGAGTGATTTTTGTAATAAACGTTTTTTTTTATTTCAATTACCAATTTTTTTATGATTTTAGTTTTAGTTAACTGTAATGACCTTTAGTGTCGGACTGTGTGGCGCAGCTGGACTCTTCCAGATCTCCGACCCATGAAGGAACCCCGAGAGGACGCTCGCTCCGCTGGCCGTCTGACGACACGTCACACTGTCTGAGCCACAGCGGACACTTCAGGTCAGGAACGCTGGTCATGCCCGAAAAATCCATCTCAGATTTCTGGCTGGTCATCCAGCGAGGGAGATAACTGGATCTGGGCGTGTCGGGTGGATGTGTCTGATTGGCTAGCCGGATGTTGGGAGGAGGAGCTTGACGATGCGATCGCAAGCCGCCAATCAGTAAATCATCCATAGGGAGGGATTTCCTGCTCGCTGGCGGAGCGAGTCGCCGTGTGGAGCGTTTTTGAGCCGCTGTGGGTCGCGAGTGCGACCGGGAGCTCGAGTTAAAGCTCAATCCCAACGGGAAGCTCCCTGACCGGGATAGGAGGGCGGAGGTGCGGGTCACGGGGAGAGAGCCGTCGTTTGGGAGAGCCAAGAGGTCGTCGGTGGTCACACTGAGCCCATCAGAGTCTCTCTTCCGGACGGGAATGTTCAGGAAGTTCAACTCTCCATCCGTCAAACTCGTCTTCAGTACTGCACCCGTCAATCAAAGCCAATAAAAACACAGGACGTTAAGCATCAAGAAAAACAGGAAGTGCAGATTCAGTGTTGCTAGTGTTCAATAAATCTATTCAAATACATTTTCATTAACTTAAATAAGATAAACGTTAACTGAAATAATATATATATATATATTAGAAATGACCAAATTAGAAATATTAACTTGGCAACTAACTAAAATAAAATAAGTTTAAGTACAAAAAAAATACTAAAATTGAAATAAAGATTAACAAAATAAATAAAAACTTAAAACTAAAAAAGGCAAAAACACAACAAAACTACTAAAGCTTAAACTAAAAATACAAAAAAAACACATTTATTTATAATAATTAAAACACTTATACTTATATAGAAATGTTGAGCAACTAACTGAAATAAAAGAAGTTTAAATCCTAAATTAAATGACTATAAAATGAATAAAAACAAATATACACAACAAAAATGACTAAAGCTTAAACTAAAATATAAAAATAAAAATGAACACATATTTTATATACATTCATAATAATCAAACATTTAAACTAATTAGAAATGTTGACTTGCAACTCACTGAAAATAATGATGAAAACGAAAAACTAAATAAAAACTAAATAAACCTAAACTAATAAAAATGACTAAATTACTAACATTATATATAAAAATAAAAACTAACTCAAAATATAAAATAATAATAATATAGTGTTAATAAAAAAAAATAACACTGGTGATTTTAAGGAATATTTCAGATTAAATACAGTTTTTCGCTGTCTGGTGATTTACAGAGCGTATGAATAAGATTTCGGCCTGATTTGCATGTAATGCGATGCTTCTCATGTACCTTCTCTGTTCCTGGGATGAGGTTTAGAAAGCTCTCTGGGCAGCTCCAGCTTCCCCGTCGACGTCTCAGAGTCCCGCAGACTCCTCTGGAAGTCACAGATGTACGCGTCCAGCGCCTCTGAGGCGGAGGCATAGCGCTTGTCCTTGTATCTGATGGTGGCGACGGGCTCTGGATGGAGCGAGCTCTGCAGACGTCCAGATGTGGCCAGCAGAGACGAGGCGCTCGACTCAGGGGACGCCATCGTCACACGCTCCTATCATAGCGCTCTGATAAAACAGATCAAATATGTGTCATAAACAAACATTCAGTTATACATTTTATAATTCAGGGCTCTCCTTTTGACCAACGAATGCATGTATACATGTTGCAAGATATTTTAAACTATGAAAAAACTGTGTGAATAATACATTTATTTAATTACATAAAATATTGATTAAAATAAATAAAAAATAATTAGTGCTGTCAGATTATTCGCGATTAATCTAACATAAACGATTGTAAATATACACTCACCTAAAGGATTATTAGGAACACCTGTTCAATTTCTCATTAATGCAATTATCTAATCAACCAATCACATGGCAGTTGCTTCAATGCATTTAGGGGTGTGGTCCTGGTCAAGACAATCTCCTGAACTCCAAACTGAATGTCAGAATGGGAAAGAAAGGTGATTTAAGCAATTTTGAGCGTGGCATGGTTGTTGGTGCCAGACGGGCCGGTCTGAGTATTTCACAATCTGCTCAGTTACTGGGATTTTCACACACAACCATTTCTAGAGTTTACAAAGAATGGTGTGAAAAGGGAAAAACATCCAGTATGCGGCAGTCCTGTGGGCCAAAATGCCTTGTTGATGCTAGAGGTCAGAGGAGAATGGGCCGACTGATTCAAGCTGATAGAAGAGCAACTTTGACTGAAATAACCACTCGTTACAACCGAGGTATGCAGCAAAGCATTTGTGAAGCCACAACACGCACAACCTTGAGGCGGATGGGCTACAACAGCAGAAGACCCCACCGGGTACCACTCATCTCCACTACAAATAGGAAAAAGAGGCTACAATTTGCACGAGCTCACCAAAATTGGACAGTTGAAGACTGGAAAAATGTTGCCTGGTCTGATGAGTCTCGATTTCTGTTGAGGCATTCAGATGGTAGAGTCAGAATTTGGCGTAAACAGAATGAGAACATGGATCCATCATGCCTTGTTACCACTGTGCAGGCTGGTGGTGGTGGTGTAATGGTGTGGGGGATGTTTTCTTGGCACACTTTAGGCCCCTTAGTGCCAATTGGGCATCGTTTAAATGCCACGGCCTACCTGAGCATTGTTTCTGACCATGTCCATCCCTTTATGACCACCATGTACCCATCCTCTGATGGCTACTTCCAGCAGGATAATGCACCATGTCACAAAGCTCCAATCATTTCAAATTGGTTTCTTGAACATGACAATGAGTTCACTGTACTAAAATGGCCCCCACAGTCACCAGATCTCAACCCAATAGAGCATCTTTGGGGTGTGGTGGAACGGGAGCTTCGTGCCCTGGATGTGCATCCCACAAATCTCCATCAACTGCAAGATGCTATCCTATCAATATGGGCCAACATTTCTAAAGAATGCTTTCAGCACCTTGTTGAATCAATGCCACGTAGAATTAAGGCAGTTCTGAAGGCGAAAGGGGGTCAAACACAGTATTAGTATGGTGTTCCTAATAATCCTTTAGGTGAGTGTATACTGTATATATATATATATATAGCCTATATTGTATGTTTTTACAAACTTCTATGTTAGATGTGATTTGATGTAAAAATAGATCAAATAACTAAGAAAATATTTGTCAAACATTCAATTATGCATTTTATAATTCGGGACTCTCCTTTTGACCAATGAATGCATGTATAAAAGTTGCATGACATTTTGAACTATGAAAAAACAGTGTGAATAATGTAAAAAATAAATTATAAAAATAAAATTCATCCAAATAAACACATTTATTTAATTACATAAATTATTAAAATAAATAAAAATGAATTAGTGCTGTCAGATTATTCGTGATATCTTACATATATATATATATATATATATATATTTACAAAAAAATGTAATTATATAAAGCACATTTCCTACTGACACATTTTCTAAAAGTAGACTTCACACATATTAATTTTGTGAAATTTTAGGGTCATGTCCCTCATATTTGGGAGCCTAAATTATTTAAAATAAAAAATAAAAAAACACATTAACTAATGAGAACTCAGTTTAGTAAGATTAGCAAAACCTTTTAGTTCTTTAACAGCTTTGAGTTAATATGTTTGACTGGACTTTCAAGCTTCTTTTTTTATAATTTCTGCTGGAAATAAAACTGATGTGGTTTATTGCCATGTTAGTTAGTTTGATAAATAAAAACAATCTGATTTTGGACTCGCCTGAGAATGTTTTGAACGTTTCCCTTTCCCACAGAAACAGAAACTCACCAGCCACGGCGGATCACGAACAGAAAGCGAAAGTAATAATAACCTGAAGAAAAACCGATAAGAAGAATACACACAAACACACAACACGTCTGCTAAACATCCAACAGAAAACTGAAATCGCTCAGACAACCGCCAGCGGCACTGCGCATGCGCACTGGATCACGTGACCTTTCTGTGGATGTTCTTTGCTCGCTAGCTACTCCACTCTCTCGAGCTCTGAGCGAGCTGCGCATGCGCACTGGATCACGTGACCTTTCCTCAGGATGAATGCTATATGCTGATTAGCTACTTCACTAAAATTAGGATTGATATAATGGCTAAAGTTGTTGATTTATGTCGCAGTAATCCGCATAAGTCGCGTTAATATGGAGGATCACATGTCATATTGAGGCAGTAATGAGTTATAAAAGTGGCTGACTCACGAGTGGGCGGCGGTTCTTTCGGTTATCGCTAGAAATAGAATTAGCAGGAAGGAAGGTAAACGTTATTAAATGTGTCTCAAAATGGCGACCCGGACGTTGTCACGTTAGCTGGTCAAGTTCACTGATTCTAAATAATTCCCCGCTATATTGTCAATTAAAGGCACAATATGTAAGATTTTTGGATTCAAATATCCAAAAGCCACTAGAACAATGTTATTTTTGTTATTTATATTTTTTTGTTATATGACTACTCAAATTATCCTAAATGTTTCCAAGAATGTTTAAATCCAGAGAAATAAGCGATTTTAACCAGGACATGGACTGTGTCCATGCGTCGTCTATCGATGACATCATACCCGCGTTACCCTCGATTGGAAAACACCAAAGACGCTTTAATATATGATGCGTTTTATTAGACAGTTGAGCAACTGTTTGGATCATTCATCCACAGAAAACCAATAACCATTGTTATACAGCTCAACACAGTTTATTGTTTAAATCTGGTTTTCTTGATATACCGCGAGTACCATTTCATCGATCTGTCTCAGTAGCCGCCAAACGAACGCACAGAGTAGCATTATAACAAAACATTCAACACCCTCAAATGTTATCTAATATGATAAAACAGCGCTGCGTTGCATGAGTGGAAGAAGCGGAAGCGCTCGCCTGTGGCAGAATAAAAGCTGCGCGAATTCAAGGCGTCATCAAGCTTACATTTTGTGGCTTTAATGTGTATTAAAGTGTGATTTATTGCGTTCACGTGATACCTGGTACATTTCTCAGCGCTGTTAGTTTAGACAGCTAAAGATTACACAGCAGGGTCCGAAATCGTAGTACTACATTTGAATTTGAACGCACTTCGCGACCGCTAAAAAAAGTATGTTCTATATAGTATGAATGAGTGTAGTGTGAATGTAATCCGGACGTACTACATCCGCCATGTTGTCGTTATCATGTGACCTACGTCACCTCCATTAATAAATCCTCTCCCGTGGCCTCATGGGATAGTAAAGTGTCCATTGTATGTGCGCTTCAGAATCTCGCCGGAAGTAGTACGTCATCCGGGTACTTTTCGCCTACTGTTTTCCGAATACTATGAACTCTGTTGGCGCACTGTTTTTTGCTAACGATATAGTAGAAAAGTATTCGATTTCGGACACAGCTCACGTCTTTGTGTAGAGATTAAAAAAGCATGTTCTCTTTTATGCCATATGATAATATTTTTGAAGTAATATTTTTAGATGATTATACTTTATACAACTCTAATAAGACAAAAATCGTCGTGAGGTTCTTCTTCTCTATGGGGGATCGTGTTGATTGAGCCACCGAGCGCCCCCTGCAGGAACACCCGGACTGTGTCTCATAATAAACGGTTGTTTTCCGCTGTCCTGTTCCTCCTGACACATGTAAACACTCTCAGTCCGATCAGCTGCTCTGTCTGTCTCTTTGTCCTTCTCTCTCGGAACCGAGCCGAGCTGATCATGCGGCTCCGGACCTGCTGTGTGTACAGCACTGGATTGCTCTGCATTCTGCTGCTAATCGCCGGGATCGCGATGGTTTTGTCGCAAGTCTTTCAGAAGTTCTTAAACAACATGATAAAAGAGGTCAGTGAGTTTGTGTGTGTGTGTGTGTGTGTGTGTGCTGTTTTTCATATAGATACTGACATAAAATAAATATTGTAGAGATATGTTTTATATAAATCAAACATAGGCCTATTATGTAATATTTATACATTATATTATATTATTAAACATTATTATTATTATTATTATTTGTAGTAGTAGTATTTTCTCCTCACATAATATTATGAAAATATATTATAATACTACATAATATAATATTTGATTACATTTTATCATAGAATATATATATATATCAAACATTATTGTTATTAGTATTAATCATAGTAGTAGTATAATTTCCTCATAATGCATAATATTAGTATTAAATAATACTACATTTATATTCTGAATTATATGTAAATATAGTAATATAATATGTAAAATATTTGATTATGTTAGTATTATTAGTATTATGATTATTGTGGAATTATTGGAATATTGTGATTTTTTTTCTCCATACATTATTTTATGTAAAAATCTCATTGTATAATATATAATATAATAATTTATCATAGTATATTGTATAATAATATTATATTATATAATTCAAACATAATATATTATGTTATATATTATAGTATAATATATATTTTGTTATGTTAGTATTATTACTATTATAATTATTATTAATCTTCTCACATAATATTATGATATTGTAATATTATAGTTTATTGTAAAAATAATATTATGATTTTATCATCACATTATATTATTATTTCTCAAATAATTATTATAATTTTTTCAAGCATTATTACTATTTAAATTTTATTCCATAATACCATGGTGTTGAATTAATATCATATTCATATGCTAGAGGAGAGAAATTAAATAATATCATACACAAATTGTAATAAACATTTAATAAACATAAAATAAATGTGCACTTTGAGTTGTATATGATATATAAATATATAATATTATAAAGGTGACTGTTGGAATAAAGTAGCTTTATGTGTTTCTCTTTCTAAATGACTTCAGAAACCATGAGTAACTTTGGTCATTTCTACCCACAATTCACTTTCCCTCACAGCAAATAGTTCTGGAAAATGGAACAGAAGCGTTTTCAGTGTGGCAAAACCCGCCGCCGCCAGTTTACATGCAGTTTTACTTCTTTAATCTGACCAATCCAGCAGAGGTTCTGAACGGAGACAAACCCTCGGTCATAGAGATCGGCCCGTACACGTACAGGTGAGCCGACACGTGACACACCCTGCCGGGAAAGAGGCTGTCTCTCCTGCTCACCAAGACTGTGTTTATTTGATGATAAAATCAGTAAAACAGTGAGATATGACTCCAGTGTGAATCAGCTGTTTTCTATGTGAATATATAGTAAAGTGTAATTTATTCCTGTGATCAAAGCTGAATTTATCATCATTACTCCAGTCTTCAGTGTCACATGACCCTTCAGAAATCACTCTGATATGAGGATTTGATGCTGTGTTTTTGCCGCAGTTGACGACCTTTCCTAAAAAGCGTTTAACGGGTGGCGCCCACATATCACCAGCTTCGGATCTTATCTGAATCACATGATCTGTTGTTGAAAAGTAGCTCAGCTCCAAAACATTGCTGTTTTCATAAAGTCAATAAGAACCAGATCTGAAATCTTGAATTTCCTCTTTCAGGGAGTATCGGCCGAAAGAGGATGTGAGATTTATGGACAACGGAACCAGAGTGCAAGCTGTCAGTCCAAAAACATACGTGTTCGAGCCTGACATGTCACGCGGCTCCGAGGATGATTTCGTCCGGACGGTCAACATCCCCGCTGTGGTGAGATTGTGATCCCTGACATACTGTAACCACAGAGAAATGAGAGTGTGTCATGTGATTAATGGGTGAAAGTCAAAATAACCGTAAGAAATTATATTGAGGAGCTAATCCACTGTGTATGCGTGTGTTTCTGACCTCAGACCATAATGGAGAAATTCAAAGACAGCTTCTTCAGTCGCATCATCTCTGACTTGATGAAGTCCAAGGGCATCGGTGTGTTCGCGACGCACAGGGTCGGTGACCTGCTGTGGGGTTACGAAGACCCGCTGCTCAAAGATCTCAAAGTCTTCGTGCCGGACGACCACTTTGGACTTTTCTACAAGGTTAGAGTCGATCATCAGTAATACTAATACTTGAAGTCATAAAACTAACACTAAAGTTGAGTGTGTGTGCGTGTGTGTGTCGTCCTGATTCCTCAAATCATGTGTTACTGTGTTTGTAAATCATCATTTGAGGTTTTTAGCATCAGTCAGTAACTGTCCCTCCTTGACTGATTATTAAGTATATATAAGATGTAACATAAAAGTTTTTGTTTATTAAAAGATTTAAGGCATAGCATTATGACCACCTTCCTAATATTGTGTTGGTCCCGCTTTGGCTGACCCGTCGAGGCATGGACTCCACTAGACCCCTGAAGGTGTGCTGTGGTATCTGGCATCAAGATGTTAGCAGCGGATCCTTTAAGTCCTGTAAGTTGTGAGGTGGAGCCTCCATGGATCGGACTTGTTTGTTCAGCACATCCCACAGATGCTCGATTGGATTGAGATCTGCTGGTGCTTTCAGCGGTGGACAGGGGTCAGCATGGGCACCTTGACTGGTCAGCGGCTATGCAGCCCCATACACAACAAACTGAGATGCACTGTGTGTTCTGACACCTTTCTATCAGAACCAGCATTAACTTCTGGAGCAGTTTGAGCTCTAGTAGCTCGTCTGTTTGATCTCCCCACGTGCATCAATGAGCCTTGGCCGCCCATGACCCTGTCTCCGGTTCTCCACTGTTCCTTCCTTGGAGCACTTTTGATAGATCCTGACCACTGCAGACCGGGAACACCCCACAAGAGCTGCAGTTTTGGAGATGCTCTTGATGCATATTTGCATGCATATACTTTATATAATTTATAAAAATATTTTTTTCCTTAAATATATACATGCATGTGTGTGTATTTATATGTACATAATGTAAACACAAACTTCTATTTTGGATGTGATTAATCGTTTGACAGCATTAATATATATATATATATATATATATATAAATAAAATATGCTATTTGTTTTATAAATTCATTTAAAGATGTTTAATATTGTGTAAATACACTATCGTTCAAAGGTTTTTTTTATTCATTATGTACATTAAATTGATACATTACAACAGATTCTATTTCTAATAAACGCTGTTCTTTTGAACTTTCTGTACATCAAAGAATCCTGAATAATAATCATAAATGTTTGTTGAGCATCAAATCCTCATATTGAATGATTTGTGAAGGATCATGTGACACTGAAGACTGGAGTAATGATGATAAATTCAGCTTTGATCACAGGAATAAATTACACTTTACTATGTGTATTTGTATATGTTTTTCATTCTCATGTCATTGATTATGTTTCAGAAAAACGGCACAGATGACGGTGATTATGTGTTCTTGACGGGGAGGCAGAATTATCAGGACTTTGCTCGTATAGACGAGTGGAACGGACAGAGGTAAAATCAGCAGAAAACACCATTTATCTCCAGAAGATTCATAAATGGATGTGCATGTGCTCAGAGAAGATTGAGTTATGGATTATTTGCTCTGTTTGTCAGTTCGCTAAACTGGTGGAGTTCAGACGAGTGTAACATGATCAACGGCACAGACGGAGCGTCTTTCCATCCGATCGTCACAAAGACTGAGAAACTCTATATATTCTCCTCTGACCTGTGCAGGTGAGGACGCAAGCTCATTCATACACACTGATTTGAGAGATATTAATACTTTTATTCATCAAGGATGCATTAATTTGATCAAAAGTGACATTTATAATGTTACAAAAGATTCTATTTCTGATAAATGCTGTTCTTTTGAACTTTCTATTCATCAAAGAATCCTGAAATTGTATCAGTTTCCACAAAAATATGAACTGTTTTCAACACTGATAATAATCATAAATGAGCATCAAATCATTAGAGAGATTTCTGAAGGATCTGAAGACTGGAGTAATGATGATAAATTCAGCTTTGATCACAGGAATAAATTACACTTTACTATATATTCACATAGAGAACAGCTGATTTACACTGGAATATTATATCAAATTTTTACTGTATTTTTGATCAAATAAATGAGCAGAAGAGACTCTTTCAGAAACATTTAAAAAACGTACCGATCCAAAACATTGAAGTTTATGTGATAGCATTATATATGGTTATATATATATATATATATAGATTTAATTTAGCTTATTTATTAACTTATTAAAAATATTTAATTATAGTCATTTGCCAAATCATGAATACAACTAGACTAAAATAGTAAATTTTCTAGATTAATTATAGTTGCTGAGCTACTGATTCAAGGTTTAGTTTAGAAATGCTCTTATTGATTCAGTATCATACTGGGTCTGAACATGTGACCTGTTACACGGGTTTATCTGAAAGGTCCATGCATCAGAAAAGGTTTATGTGTTGTTCCTAATAGAGGGATTTTTACTCTTATAAATTTGTACATAAATAGGTCAAATGTGAGTCATCTTCATGTGGTTTGAATCAGAATCAGCTGATCACAAACAAAACTATTCAGCAGTTCTGAAGGGATTTCTAAATATAAAAACATGTTACATCACAGTGAGAGAAACAATCCTTGAGCCGGGACTATGTTAAAGTTTATAGGGAAATTATGGTGACAAACAAAGCCAATAAAATTGGAGAAGTAGGTCAAGCTGAAACACAATCAGACTCGTTGCTTGTTTGACTCAAATTAATTGGAAAATAGTGCTGATAAACGCATCTCTTCAGCTGTTTCCGTGTGTGTTTTGTGTTGACAGGTCTCTGTACGCTCTGTACGAGTCTGACGTGAGCGTACGAGGGGTTCCCGGTTTCCGGTTTGTTCCTCCCAGCGAGGTTTTCGCTAATGTTACGGTTAACCCAGATAACGCAGGCTTCTGCGTGCCGGCCGGAAACTGTCTCGGCTCCGGCCTCCTCAACGCCAGCGTGTGCAAAGAAGGTCCGTGTGAGTTTGAATGTTGTCCGTGACAGAACAGACACTGAACGGCCCGCTAACGTCTGTGTGCGTGTCTCCTCTCAGGTGCGCCCATCATCATGTCCTCCCCTCATTTCTACCAGGCGGATGACAAGTTTGTCCAGGATGTTTTCGGGATGAATCCCAAGAAGGAGGAGCATGAGACGGTTATTGACATCAACCCGGTACGTCTGTGTAACCGCCCTGAAAACCTCTGTCACATATGAACCTGCTGCATGCTCACATATGGGAAATACAGGTCTTGATCATTTGATCAGGAATTTATATTTTTATAGTCCTCACTGAAAGCAAAATGCTGCATGGAGCCACAACATCACAACCATTCAGAGTGCATTTGATGTTTATGCTTTATCCATGCAACTTGCAAACGCAAGACTGCCTTTTTAGGGGGGGAATTAGACGGATGATGGATGGATGGATGGATGGATGGATATATGGTTGGGTCAGTGGAAGGATGGTTGATGAATGGATGGATGGGTGGGTGGGTGTGTGTGTGTGTGTGTGAATGGTTAATGGATGGATGTATAGATAAATAGTTGATGGATGAATGGATGGGTGATGGATGGATGGGTTGGTGGTTGTGTGAATGATTTAAGGATGGATGGGTAGGTGTGAATGGTTGATGGATGGATATATGTATGGATGGATATATGGGTGGGTCGGTGGAAGGATGGATGGTTGATGGATGGATGGGTTGGTGGTTGTGTGAATGATTTAAGGATGGATGGGTAGGTGTGAATGGTTGAGGGATGGATATATGTATGGATGGATATATGGGTGGGTCGGTGGAAGGATGGATGGTTGATGGATGGATAGATAAGTAGTTGATGGATGAATGGATGGGTGATAGATGATTGGTGAATGGCTGGATGGATGGGTGTGTGTGTGTGAATGGTTGATGGGTGGATGGATGGGTGTGTGTGTGTGTGTGTGTGTGTGAATGGTTGATGGGTGGATGGATGGGTGTGTGTGTGTGTGAATGGTTGATGGATGGATGGATGGATGGATGGGTGGGTGGGTGTGTGAATGGATGGACGGATGATTGGATGGATTGATGGATGAATATGTGGGTGGGTTGGTGGATGGATGAATGGATGGGTGTGTGTGTGTGTATGGTTGATGGATGGATGGGTGTGTGTGTGTGTGAATGGTTGATGGGTGGATGGATAGATAAATAGTTGATGGATGAATGGATGGGTGATGGATGATTGCTGGATGGATGGGTGTGTGTGTGTGTATGGTTGATGGATGGATGGGTGTGTGTGTGTGTGGTTGATGGGTGGATGGATGGATGATTGGATGGATTGATGGATGGATATGTGGGTGGGTTGGTGGATGGATGGATGATTTGATGGATGGGTTGGTGGTTGTGTGAATGGTTGAAGGATGGATGGGTAGGTGTGAATGGTTGATGGATGGATATATGGATGGATGGATATATGGGGGGTCGGTGGAAGGATGCATGGTTGATGGATGGATAGATAAATAGTTGATGGATGAATGGATGGGTGATGGATGATTGGTGGGTGGATGGATGGATGGATGGATGGGTGTGTGTGTGTGAATGGATGGACGGATGATTGGATGGATGGATGGATATGTGGGTGGGTTGGTGGATGGATGAATGGATGGATGGGTGGGTGTGTGTGTGAATGGTTGATGGGTGGATGGATAGATAAATAGTTGATGGATGATTGCTGGATGGGTGTGTGTGTGTGTGTGTGTGAATGGTTGATGGGTGGATGGATGGACGGATGATTGGATGGATTGATGGATGGATATGTGGGTGGGTTGGTGGATGGATGGATGGATGGATGGGTGTGTGAATGGTTGATGGGTGGATGGATAGATAAATAGTTGATGGATGATTGCTGGATGGGTGTGTGTGTGTGTGTGTGAATGGTTGATGTGTGAATGAATGGACGGATGATTAGATGGATTGATGGATGGATATGTGGGTGGGTTGGTGGATGGATGGATGGATGGATGGGTGTGTGTGAATGTGTGAATGGTTGATGGGTGAATGAATGGACGGATGATTAGATGGATTGATGGATGGATATGTGGGTGGGTTGGTGGATGGATGGATGGGTGTGTGTGAATGTGTGAATGGTTGATGGGTGGATGGATAAAAATATATTCACAATCCCTTTTCCTAGAAAATATTTCAGCAGTTCTCTTTAGTACATTGACAATATAAAACTCAATTATTTAATTTTAGATATATTCATTTAATTAGTTGTCTTTATTATATAGCATATTTTTCTCACACACTATTTCTTTACATTAAAATGCACAGATGCCTTTATATCATAATCAATCTAAAAGTTAGTGTTTATAATATATCTGCACTGCCACAAGAGGGCGCCGTCGCTCCACACTCAGTGGACTGAGACAGATTCTCCTTCATCATAAACTCCGGAGTGAATGAAAGAATAACAGCATCTGCGATTTCATTATATACTGACAGAACAAACAAACATGTTACGCTTCTCTCTGAGTCACTGATAAAGCCGATCGTGTTAGGAAGAGCTTATCTGCTTCCCCAGCGAGTCCAGAGGCGGCCCACTGGCAGTTAGTCATTAAACAGATGCTGTCTTTGTTTTGGTGGGAGTTTGTTTAGTTGGCAATCAAAAAGTTTCTCCAAACTTTTTT
>CM077208.1:1686848-1711848 GCA_039654625.1 Rhinogobio ventralis | reverse complement strand
CAATTGCAAATAAAACTGAAATAAAAATTAATTAAATCTAAATAGCAATATAAAAATGACAAAAATATGAATGAAACTATAATAAAACTAAAATTTCACTGAATATAATATAATTAAACCCTTCATTTGAAAGACCTATGTATTTATTTAATATTCTTTATTCTTTTCTTCCACACAGAGGAAAGGAGACCCGATATTGTGCCTTTGATGGCATTTCTCTTAGCGCTTCACTTTCCCTTAATTTGGATGGAAAAGTGTGATGGAAATTTAAACTGCATAATTACTGTGATTATCTCAAATGATCAGAAAATCCCCACAGATCGAAAATCCCCTCAGGCCTAAACTCAATTCTGCCGATCGAGATCTGAAGTTATTTTTGAGTTTCAGTGCGTTCATGTCTCAGACAGGATGTAGAGCAGGAAATATGAAAAAGTCTGTCTCTTGTTATCTGGTAACGCTGCCATCCTGTTTTCCAGAGCGTGGTTATTGACGAGGAATCCGCCGGGAAGCTGCAGGCGGTGGTTACCGAGGCCAACGTGCTGCTCAACGTCCCCTTCATAGTGATCAGCGTAGGCGTCTTACTGGGCGTGATCTTCATCGTGCTCATGTGCCGCCAGCAGCTGCCAGAGGTGATGTCACTTCCTGTGTTCTCATCGCTCACTAAAGCTATCATAAAAGTTTGTGTTTATATAATATATAAACAAACACACACACACATATATTATATAAACTAACTTTTATGTTAGATGCAATTAATCGCGATTACTTAATATAATATAATATATGGGGTGTCAAATCGATTAATCGCATCTAACATAAAAGTTTATGTCTTTATACACTCACCTAAAGGATTATTAGGAACACCATACTAATACTGTGTTTGACCCCCTTTCACCTTCAGAACTGCCTTAATTCTACGTGGCATTGATTCAACAAGGTGCTGAAAGCATTCTTTAGAAATGTTGGCCCATATTGATAGGATAGCATCTTGCAGTTGATGGAGATTTGTGGGATGCACATCCAGGGCACGAAGCTCCCGTTCCACCACATCCCAATGATGCTCTATTGGGTTGAGATCTGGTGACTGTGGGGGCCATTTTAGTACAGTGAACTCATTGTCATGTTCAAGAAACCAATTTGAAATGATTGGAGCTTTGTGACATGGTGCATTATCCTGCTGGAAGTAGCCATCAGAGGATGGGTACATGGTGGTCATAAAGGGATGGCCATGGTCAGAAACAATGCTCAGGTAGGCCGTGGCATTTAAACGATGCCCAATTGGCACTAAGGGGCCTAAAGTGTGCCAAGAAAACATCCCCCACACCATTACACCACCACCACCAGCCTGCACAGTGGTAACAAGGCACGATGGATCCATGTTCTCATTCTGTTTACGCCAAATTCTGACTCTACCATCTGAATGTCTCAACAGAAATCGAGACTCATCAGACCAGGCAACATTTTTCCAGTCTTCAACTGTCCAATTTTGGTGAGCTCGTGCAAATTGTAGCCTCTTTTTCCTATTTGTAGTGGAGATGAGTGGTACCCGGTGGGGTCTTCTGCTGTTGTAGCCCATCCGCCTCAAGGTTGTGCGTGTTGTGGCTTCACAAATGCTTTGCTGCATACCTCGGTTGTAACGAGTGGTTATTTCAGTCAAAGTTGCTCTTCTATCAGCTTGAATCAGTCGGCCCATTCTCCTCTGACCTCTAGCATCAACAAGGCATTTTCGCCCACAGGACTGCCGCATACTGGATGTTTTTCCCTTTTCACACCATTCTTTGTAAACTCTAGAAATGGTTGTGCGTGAAAATCCCAGTAACTGAGCAGATTGTGAAATACTCAGACCGGCCCGTCTGGCACCAACAACCATGCCACGCTCAAAATTGCTTAAATCACCTTTCTTTCCCATTCTGACATTCAGTTTGGAGTTCAGGAGATTGTCTTGACCAGGACCACACCCCTAAATGCATTGAAGCAACTGCCATGTGATTGGTTGATTAGATAATTGCATTAATGAGAAATTGAACAGGTGTTCCTAATAATCCTTTAGGTGAGTGTATAATGCATGTGTGTGTGTGTGTGTACTCGCGCACACACACACACACACACACAGACACACATATTATATAAACTAACTTTTATGTTAGATGCGATTAATCATGATTACTTATAATATAATGTAATATTGATATATATTTATAATATAATATTAGAATTGGCATAAGTAAATACCAGGTTCAGGCTACACAATATTTTTGTCCGTTAAGATAGTCAATTGTGATTTTTGACTGCTAAATTCTTGTGTCATGGACTTGTCAGACTACACGTTGCTTCCCGACCAATCATCGCTTACCGTCTTTAACGACATGCGTGATGTCATAGAGAAGGCGGAACTATCGTCTGACTTCCGGAATCAAGTGTAGATATTCTAATAAGCACAAAAATACACCGCACACAAATATTAGGTAAAATTGTCCGTATTAATTAGATCCATTTACAGAGCTTATTGCATTTCTCCATAATGTCTACACACATTGCTGCTAGGCATGGCCTTTGCTGTATATTAAAGCCTTTGTGTGTGAACTGATTTGACTTCCAGAGCTCTGCGGCCGAGCGGCAGCCCCTGCTTTCATCATAAACTCTCCAGACGTGGCCATAAACCGGAGGATATCAGGATGAACTAACATTCGTTTAGACTTCGAGGCTGATTTGGTTTTCACATGGCGAGAGTCGAAGGTTAAAGGAGCAGAGATTGATGCATCAGACGGCTCAAAGTGCAAAGTTTGCCTCAGGTCAGCCTGGCTGTCGGATCCGCTGCCCTGCTCGTGTTTTTAATGCCATTTCATGCTTTAGATGATTGAGGATCATGGAGCCAAAAAGTGCAGGTGCCTCCAAATTAACCAGTTTACCAGAATGAGTTTTACGTTATGAAATAAATCAGAAAACTGTAATGGAGTGACCGCAGGTGTGATGCAACACATTACACATCACAGGTATTGATATGAGATATTGCACACATCACCTCCGACCACAGCTGTATTATTAATATGCTTATGCAATTCTTCAACGACAGCCATGAGCTCATCTGACAAATAAACTGACTGTGGATGCCAATTTCAGTACTAATGTGAGTTATAGTTATCATTGTGTGTTTTTAAATTCTGCTACTGACCAAGTTGTTTTGGTGCAGTGATGCATTTGCACTGATGTTGTTTTCTCTTCTGCCATATTAAATGATTTTCTTTGATGCAAACCAAGATTTTGATGGTGCATAATGTTTTAAGATGGAGATATATCGGCCACCATATCGGCATCAGGCAATTTTAATGCTATCGTTATCAGCCCGATAAGAAAATTTGGCCAATATCTTAAAACCTTAATTCATTCTTTTGAATTGCTTGAAATATGATTGGAGTCACGTCATAAAAAGGAAAATACAGTTAAAAGCGTAAGTCTGTCATATCGGCGACATAAAATTATGACATCATGGGCCCTATCATACACCCGGCGCAATGCAACGCAAGTGCTTTCTGCTAGTTTCGTCCCGACGCAGTTCTCATGTTCACGTCCAGTTGTTTAAATATCAAATGCACTGGCGCATCTGTTCACCCATGGGCGTCTGGTCTGAACACCAGGAGTTCAGGAGCATTGCTGGAGCGTTGCTATTGTGAGAAACTGAAAACGACTGCGCCATTGACCAACACACACCTGCTCTAAAGTCAATAGCACAGTATTTTTTGTGTTATTTAATGGGTGTGTTAGTAATATACGCCTATAGGCGGTGCACAACGCGCGTACATTCTGCACACACAGGGACGCGCAGGACACACACATTTTTAAATATTACAAAAAAAAGGATTACAATGTAAAAGATTATTATTGTGCGAGCGCAACTGGCTTTTAACGGGAAATGGGAGATGAGACTCTGATTGGTTTATTGCACGTTACGCCCAAAACACACCCATGACTCATTAAGAAACTAGGTACAACCCTTTTGGACCATGCGCCGACCGTTTTTTCCATTGTTAGCAAAAGTTGATTCGGACACGTGTTAAAGGGATAGTTCACCCAAAAATGAAAATTAGCCCATGATTTACATCATCCTAGGTGTGTATGACATTCTTCTTTCAGATGAATAAAATCGGAGGTTTTTGTTGCGTCGTTTTTGAAGTCCATAAAAGTGCATCTGTCCGTCATATAACTGCTCCACACGGCTCCGGGGGGTTAATAAAGGCGTTCTGAAGCGAAGCGGTGCGGAAAAAATATTTAAAACTTTATAAAGTAAATTATCTAGCTTCCGGCCGATCGCCTTCCGTATTCAACTTACGGAAAAAGTGTAGCGCCTCTCGCAGTTCAAAATGCTTACGCTACGTCTGACGACATTGCACACCAGTTACGCTCGTCAGACGTTTTGAACAGCGAGAGGCGCTACAATTTTCCCGTGAGTTGAATACGGAAGGACAAATTATATAAAAATTTGGTTTTATCGGCTAATATAACGGTTATCGGCTTTCAAATATAAAGAATTATCGGGCGAAATTTTCATATCGATACATCCCTATTTTTATAGTCACTTAACCTATACAGTAAACCAGGACAGTGACAGTCTAAATACAGGCTAAATGTTTCTAACTTGCCACTAAAAGAAATGCTGACCTTGATCACTGATTTGAACTTTATGCGCAACTCTAAACTAATCAAACTTAATTTTGTTTTCAGTGTTCAGTAGTTTCAACAGTACAGTATTACTACAGCATTGAGAAGACTCCGTAACCGTCTCAATATGTTCAGTATTCATTGACATTACATGCACTGATCAGTTCTTATCTGGTGTGTATTAAACCTTGTGTCCAGCATGATTCACTTTACCTGTTATTCTTGTAGTGCATAATGTTCAGGTGTTTGGTGACTGGAGGTTATGGTGTTTTTTTTAGGTTTGAAAAGGGACGAGGGTTACTAGTTTCGTTTTGGTGAAGCTAACAATATTACAACATGATGATGCCTGTTGGTGTGGTCTAGTTTCAGTTTCACTTAACCTGAAACAACCTTCAGTCCACTAGCATCGATCCCGGACGAGCCCCCAGATTAATTTTCAGGTGACGTAAATGTGCGCCGTTTACTGGGATAACTTTATGGAAATATTAATTAAAGCTTGTAATTATAATTGTGAAATGATCATGTGCTTATGAATTAAGACCCAGTGATGGTTTATAAAAGGAATGTTATTAATCAATTTTTTTTAATCAATTTATTTCATCATGTGTGCATTTTATTTTCTGTTTTTCTTTTAAAAAATGTATTGCACTATCAATGTAACAAGATAATGAGACAAACAATAAAGCATTTTAACAAAAAAAAAATAGCATGTTACACCGTCTCAATTTATGTGTCTGATATTTACAAAATAAATAAAATCCCAGTTCATCTTGATGGAAGCTGCAGCTGATAATGAAATACACATTATTTTGCCATATTTGTTTGTATTTTATCATATCAAACATCTGCCTCATTGAATCTGAATCAGAAACTAAGCATGCAAAGTTAATATTTGACATGTTATCATCAGGATATGCACAACTCTGTTAATGGTGGTTGATGATGGTGAAGCTGGAGTTCTTGGTGTGTTCCTGAGTTTCCGAAGGAGTGAATCTGTCAAGAATATTGTCATATTTCACCCCAAAATCAATAAAGAAGAAGTTTTATATTTTTTGATTTTGGAGTTTAATATGACATTTCTTGGAGAGATTCATCTGAACACAGTCTTGAGATTCATGTGTGACAGTCTGTAGATGTTGTGATGTAGGTCCTGATGTTTGAGAAATCGAGGGATTTTGTTTTCCATAATTTGAATTTGGCGCCAGAATGATCACGTCACTCACGCCGGTTGAGCTTTATTAAAAGAGCAGGTGTGTTTCCTGAAAGAAGAGGAAAAGGTGGTAAATTAAACTTAAACACTCACTCAAAAATATGATGACAATCATAAAAAGAAAATACAAAGTGTGTGAGAAAAAAAAAAATCTGCTTATGCTGAAGTGGAGCATAATAAATGTTAATTGCTCCGGAGTTGCTGATTTACACCGCGGTTAATGTTTTCTGTGATAAACTCTTATCTGTCTTTTTACAGGTTGAGGTTTATGTGTGAAAGTGTTTTTGTGATTAGGGCTGTGTGTCAATATACAATCATATGGCGATATTTCGCGATTCATTCGCGTTGTGAGGCGCCGAACACACATAACGATATTAACCGAAACGCGCGTTTGAATTTCAACCGCCATTCGGTTCAGGAGAATCGCGCGCGAATCTAGTCACAATCTGGATCATTGTTTATGCCCCTTGGTAAGTAGTAACGCCTTTTTAAAAGATCTTTTTTATCACAATGAAATTAAAATATAGGTGAATTTCAAATAATTTATCTCCTCTGATTTGAACGGACGCTCTTCCAGCAGGAAGTAACATCATTTACTGGAGGGAAGACAACAAACATCAGTAAGTATTATCTTTGGATTTGTGAACTGTAAGTTGACATTTTTCATTGAGCAATGACTTTAAATGTTTACTAAAATCATGTCTGATATACTTTAAACTACAACAAGCATATTCGGCAACACTTTATAATAAATTCTTATTTGTTAATGCAGCAGCTAACATGAACTAGCAATATAGGTCTAGTTTTACACCATTTAGTCATCTTTGCTAATAATAGTTGTTGTTTATGTTATTTCACAGTGCAGTAACTAATGTTAAGAAAAACTTCGAATGTTAATGTTGAAATGAACATTAAGATTAATGCTGCAGATGTTTTGTTTGTTCATGTTAACCAATGTAGTCAACTAATGTTGCCAAATTGATCCTTTGCATATAGTATATTTTTTAATATTCATTTTTGGTAATACTTCACAATATGTTTCTATTTGTTAATATTAGTTAACTGCATTAGTTATCGAAAAGCATTTATTAATCTTACTAATACTAATCTACTAATACATTATTAAAATCAAAAGTTGCGTCTGTTCATATTATTTAATGGACCTGAGCTAACATGAGCTAACAACGATCAATGTTTTTATTAACTAACATTATCAAAGATGAATAATTAAAAATATTTAATGCATTATTGTAATGTTATATATGACTAGTTTCAAGCATTTAATAAGCCTCTTAAAGGGATTTAGAGCCTGATCATACACCCGGCGCAACGCGAGGCCAGGTGCGACGCAAGTGTTTTTTGCTAGTTTCAGTCGGACGCAGTTATCATTTTCACGTCCAGCTCCACGTTGTTTAAATATTAAACGCACTGGTGTATCTGTTCACCCATGAGTGTGCTGGTCTGAAAACAGGAGCATTGATGGAGCGTTGCTATTGTGAGGAACTGAAATCGACTGCGCCATTGACCAACACAAACCTGCTCTAAAGTCAATAGCGCAGCATTTTTTGTGTTATTTAAAGGGTGTGTTAGTAATATGAGCCTATAGGCGGTGCACAACGTGCGCACACTCTGCTTATTACACACACAGGGACGCGCAGCAGCACACACACATTCTTAAATATTAAAAATAAAAGGATTCCTCTCTGGAGAAGTGTTCAGTCCTTCCGTTCACATGTAAATGGCGAATCCGCCATGGCGCGAGCACAACTGGCTTTTAAAGGGAATGGGAGATGAGACTCTGACTGGTTTATTGCACGTTACGGCCAAAACACACCCATGACTCATTAAGAGATGAGGGACAACCCTTTTGGACCATGCGTCTGCGAACCGTTTTTCCCGTTGTTGAACTAGCAAAAGTGGATTCCGACACGCATGCACTTGCACCTGCACCATGAGCTTTACACCATGCGTTCAGTTTGTTAAAATAAGGCCCTCAATGTTTTAAGATAATTACATACCTTTAGTTTAGAAACATACATTTAGTCAAACTTTTAATGCATTAACTAACGTTAACTAACATTGTGCCCTGTTGATGCTTTACCTGCAGTAGTTGGTTCCACACTCATAGTGATCTCTGCATCCAGAACCCACGGGTTTCAGAGTGTTCCATCGCCATAGTAACGAGCGTTTGGCCCGATGGATCAGTCCAGTTGCCCATTCAGTATCTATGGGTGCCGACTGGACCTACAGACAGAGAGAGGCAACCTGTCACTTGAGATCCACCAATAGCAAACCACAACCATCCAATCAATTCCCCACAGACACAATCAAGCCCCGCCCTACATTTGTTCTTGTTTGAGAAGCGTTTCACTCGTACGGCACAATAGGTAAGGGCATCTCTTTCATTATGCCACTTTCAGTTCACTGACATCCAGAGATGAAGGTTATTTATTAAACATCATCATATCATGGCACTTTGAAGGATAGTCCCAAATTGATAAATTTAGACATTTGAACAACTAAATTTAGAAAGCTGACAAGGTCAGTCTAACTAAACATTTGAGAAACATTGTGCAACTGCTTTACCAAAGCTCCTCATCGCTGTGTGTTACTGTACATGTACAAACAAAAGCAAGCGTTTCAGTTCTCATGTACAATCACAGGAAACCGATCAGATGAGATCCGTGTTTTTCCAGCTGGAGGAAACATTTCACGTGTATATTGCGAGATGATCTGTTTTAGAAAAGAGTGATATCTAACACTAAAATCTACAGATCAACTGATAGTGTGTCTTATGATGAATATGAAGAACATTTGAATCATTTTTTCTCTATAAACAACCTTTTGTGGATTGAAAAGCTTCCGTAGATGTTAAAGGTTCTTCATGGAACCATCGTGCCAATAAAGAACCTTTAATAAATCAATACAAATTTATTTTATGCATTATTATGGTGCCATTCATCAGTATGCTGCAAACTAGAGACACAAATGGTTTCAATAACAAACGATTATCAGTCGATTAACTATTAATTAGGTGAGTAGGCGGCATTTAATTTATCTGTTGATTATTTGTTTGATTCAAATTAGTTTAAACTTAAACTTGAGCAATTTTTCGTTCTCTTGTCATCGTCAAAAAATGATCATGTTTGGTAACGTTTCTTTTCACAAATGATGCATGTTGTCACAAATTAAGGCTATAAAACAACAACGAAAATGCCAGAAACGTTGCGTTCGCGCGCAAATAATTCAAAAGTCCAGAACGCGAAAACATTGAAATATATTTTCATGAAGTTTTGTTTGTTGTTAGTTCATGTTAACCAATGTAGTCAACTAATGTTAACAAATTGATCCTTTGCATATAGTATATTTTTTTAATATTCATTTTTGGTAATACTTTACAATTAAGTTTCTATTAATATTAGCTATCGAAAAGCATTTATTAATCTTAGTTAATATTAACTATGAGCTAACATGAGTTTTTATTAATTAGCATTATCAAAGATGAATAAATAATTATATTTAATGCATTATTATAATGTTACCAATTATATATAACTAATTTCAAGCATTTAAAAAGCCTTTTAAAGGGATTAAATGTTTTTAAGATCATTAGAAACATACATTTAGTCAAACAATAGTTGGTTCCACACTCATATTTTTTCCGTGTCCCTTTAGGAGCTCCGTAGCTTTACATTCTGTGCACAAAAAGTCGATAATACTTTATAATTTATGATTTTATCTTTCCCACAGGTGTTTTGCGGCGTGATTGTGAAGTGCAGTACCTGCAAGGCCAAGAGCAGAGAGAGCAGGAGGACGAGCAGACGCTGGTTTGCTGTGATCATGTTCAAGGTTTTCCAGTGAGACCGTGATTGAGCTGCACGCTGTTTATATTAACAGCTGATAACGGTATCAGAGATCAATGATCAGCGGACACTTTACCCACAGGAATTAGGGCGACTCCACGTCTGCGAGGGTAACGGGACCTTTTATCAAACCGACCGCAAATGACAAATCATATCAGGGAACAGACGAATGCAATGATTAAAACACAAGCCCTGCTGAGATCAGACTAATGAAATGTATGACTGGGTTTCCTGTTAGTCACACAGGTGATCCTTATATTCTAGTATTCATGTTTACATGGCCAATGTCCGAATTCCCAGAGGATTCCCATAAAGAATCCGCATTTACAGGGAAACACAAGGCTTATAAATATTGAATGATGCCGTGATGAAGTGAGTTTCACGTTTAATAATCTTAGTTAATTTCAACATTTACTAATGTTATTAAAATCAAAAGTTGTATCTTAATATTATTTAATGGACCTGAGCTGACAGGAACTAACATACAGTTGTATTTTTATTAACTTACATTAACAAAGATTAATAAATACTGTGTTGCTCATTGTTTGTTAAAGGTATTATATCCTTTTATATTCAGCTAATTTCAAGCATTTAAGAAGCATTTCAAAATGATTAAATGTTCATTAGAAACTCAAATTTACTCAAGTGTGTCCAAACTTTTATCATATGTCTCATCATAATAGACTCATAGAAGAATTTAAAGAACAGAGGGGGGAAAGATGCCAAAAAAGTCATTTTCACTTTATTTTACTCCATTACTGAGTCCTACTGAAAGACTTAAACAAGAGCCAATCATAAGTCACAACTAGCATTCAAATAAGAGGTTTGATCGTTAGCTTCACCTGTCCAGCAGAGGGCAGCGTTACTCCAGCTCATTCACTGCCTGTTCATGATGATCATAAAACTGTTCATTTAGTTTTAGTCATATTTTAGGCACCTGAATTGTTTTAGTCGGCTAAAATCTAATGAGTTTAGTTCAGTTGTAACGCATTAATTGAGCATTTATGCATCACATAACCGACTGTTACTTGAGTACATGTCAAAACTCATAATTGTGTGTTTTTGACTGCTCAAATGCAAAAATACACGAAAGAGCTCAACTCACTTTGTTTTTATAATGTTGTATTTCTGTTTTAGTTAGTATATCAGGTTAAGCTAAAGCTTCAAATAAGGTTAAGGTTTTTTTTTTTCAGTTAACATTTATTTAATTTTAAGTAATGAATGAATGAGGCATTTATATAGCGTAATGAAGATTTTTAATGGTTTTAGTGAACTATTATAACCCTGATACTTTATTGAATAATATGTGTCAAATACTGTTCTTAGTCTTTCCTCCTGACTATGAATTAAATGAAATACAGTTTATTGTGTAACCAAAATCATATATATAATGCGTGACTTTTAATTAAACAAGCTCAAAATACAGCGGGACTCTTATTTTGAAATGCGTTACTATTGCAGTTCAGATGAGGAGATCAAATATGCGCTGTTACAACCGTCTAAAACATATTACCATATAAACATAATAAAGTAAACATTGTCATTATTCCTCAGCATTAGTTCATAAACATTCCCTGTCATAAATGTGTGTTATTCACTGATTGAGCCGCTCTGAAGCGCTGTCGCGTGAGCCTGTAGAAGCACATCAGCTCCGTGTTTTCCCGCCGTTAGATCCGCACGTTACAACTCAAATGTGCACATCTGTTACACAGTGACGGGATCTCTTCCCTAATCGTTCCTCCCTAACATTTTCATCTCGTTTTTATTCGTTGACGAAAATGACAGATTTTCGTCATAGTTTTTGTCATCCAAAACTGGTTTTTATTTAGTTATTGTCTCGTTTTTGTCAGTGACAGAGTAAAATGCTTTATTATTGTCAACTTTTAGACTACCTATTAGTATTACTAGTAGTGTTACTAAACCTGAACTAAGAGAAACTTGAGCTTGTGTGGTTTTTACCTTCTAAATCTTAATTATTATTACATTCAATGTTGGGGAAAGTTACACTGGAAACCCCAACGCTCAAAATAATGAACTGGTGTGAGTAGAGCCAACTCAAATTAAACAAATGAGTTTTCAAATGAACTTTTATGAGTATTTAGAGCTTGCTTTTTCTTTTGAGTTCTCACATTTTAAGTAATCTGAATTGTTTCATTGTTTTGAGTTTCATGAACTTGTTTCTTTTAATTTAGACTAACTTAAATTTAACTGAAAGGCTGGGATCCCAAAGTTTCCACTACTAAAAATTTGAGATAAGTTAATTTGCTTACTCAAATATTTCAAGTTCAGAGAAATTAAAATGTACAAGTAAAAATCTGCAAGTTCTGCTTACTTAAACTTTACATTTCTTAACTTAAAAAATTTGAGGCAACTCAATTATTTTGAGTTTTGCCAACTTATTGGGGTTTACAGTGTACTTTTGAAAGTAATGCGATACAATATTGCATTACTCCCTAAAAAAGTAACTAATTATGATACTTAGTTATGGAAAGTAATGTTACGTTACTTTTTCTCGGCTGGGTTTTCTTGTTTTGTAACTTTTTTATTGTAAATTTAAAAGTAATGCGTTACTTAACTAGTTACTTGAAAAAAGTAATCTGATTAAGTAACTTGTAATGCGTTACCACCAACACTGAATATATTTATGTTTAAGGTCAGACGCTTCACCAGAATCAGTGTCTATTACATTTGATTTGCTTAAAATCATATTGTGTTAATGCTCATGTCAAGTTATTAAATGTATGTGCAATTAGTGATGAAGTACTGTCTATAATTTAGATGCTGTTGATCCAGACACACCCTTCACTGAGAGGCTATTATGGGCTGTATGGAGGTAACCACGGCAACGGGTTTCCTGGTGATCTGCAGTGTTTTGACTCCGGCGATGAAAGGAAGTGCTCCGTTCTGCTGCATCACATGATCTCAGAGAGTTCAGGTAAAGGGTATACGTGTCATGTGTAGATGGTAACCCTCATTCTGTGAACCTTCCCTCCGAGGAGAAACACTGAGATGTCAGTCAAATTTATTTATAACGCACTTTTCACAACACACATTTGTGATTTTGTAAAGAGTATATATATATATTTATATTTATTTATATCCTTTACATGAGTGTACTGTATGTACGCTGGAAAAGTAGGACGTATGCTATTATATATCCAGCTTTTAATATATCGTTTTTGACGTAATCAGGTAAGATTGGATGTACTTATAAGTGTGTTCAACATTAATTATTAATTTGTTAATTAATTAGCGTTATAAATTCTAAACCTGTGAGGTTTCGTTCAATAATAACAATATGACGAATGTTCTTTATTGTTCTTCCAGTAACGTTAATGCAACATTCATTCAAAAGTTTTCTGGTCTTTAATAATGTTAGCACAAAAACAACGTTTTCTGAACATTTAAACAATGTTACAAGTTTTAGAATGTTCAAAGAACATCCAAAAGTAACGTTCCCATAACGTTTGAAGAATGATACAATGGAATGTTCCTTTAACGCTGGAATAACCAAGAAAAACGTTTTTAAATGAACTGGACGTTCTCATAACGTTTGCAAAACGTGTTTTTCTTAGAACTAGTTTAAAGGAGTTCCGAATAACTGAGCTCATGTTTAGTGTTTTTCTATATATATATATATATATATATATATACATCTTTGTCTTTACATACTACGTTGGCGTTCCCATCATTGTATCCCATCAGAATACCGGGAAGCACTTCCCAAAATTAACCCCCAGAAACACAGGACCCCCAAGAAGCCCTAGCGTGCGTGTTTGTGTGTTTAATGTCTGGGATTGTAGGGAATACAGACATTCCTGTCCTGGAAAACTACTCACTGCTGTAGAAAGACGGGTTAGTCCTATAAATGACTTGAACAGACGTGCCCCTGTTTGTTTCATGTATCTTATCTGGGCCCCTAAACGTCTATTGTTGTTTCACGTGTGAATCAAACAGACGCGTCTCCAAACACAAAGGAGGATCTGATATAGAGGCCCTCATCCTCCTTAGCTTCCATTGCTATTAACATGTTCTCGTGCTCCTTTGATCAAACTCAGAGCGTCACCTTCAGAACCTTCAGTGAGTGAATGTAAGCTCAGAATCTGCTAAACACAGTGAATGATTGACAGGGGAGTGGGCGGAGCTTCACCAGACGCATCAGAGCACATGGTCACGTGTTTTGACTTCAGATCAAAACACACTTTGGATCCCATTTAATGTGAAAAAACTATATATTATTTTCAAATTATCAGAATGATTTGTGAAGGATCATGTGAAACTGAAGACTGGAGTAATGTTTAACAAACAGAAAAATTAACAAACAGTGTATGATTATTATTTTGGCAGCCTTATAGGTCAAAAGTCATATTAGATTGGAATATTCGAAAGATCGGAGGCATCACGCCGCAGACGGGTTTATGAGGATGCCATGCCGATGAGGCAATTTCAGGGGGGAGTCTAATTGACACGGTCTCTGCAGACACTTCAGGGATGCGTTGGTCATGTCCAGGCGCAGGTCCACCATCTGATCTGGATACGGCCCGGATCCGGCCGACTGCAGTAAACCTCGGGATAAACAGAGAGACTAACATTAGCGTAGATGCCATTCCTCTTATGATGTAACGAGTACATCAGGTGTTATGGGAAGTGTTCCCGGTTCCGGCTGACCTAGTTAATGCAGCCTAACAATTTGAATAAAATATAAATTAAAAATGTTTTATGTGTATGCCATAGTAAAGAGATGCGTTTTTAGTCTAGATTTAAACTGACAGAGTGTGTCTGCTTCCCGAACAATGCTAGGAAGGCTGTTCCAGAGTTTAGGTGCTAAATAGGAAAAGGATCGACCGCCTGCAGTTGATTTTGATATTCTAGGTATTATCAACTGGCCAGAGTTTTGAGACCGCAATAGACGTGATGGAGTTTAATGCGTTAAGAGCTCGCTCATTTTAACATGGGGCTTAATGAGATTCTGCTCCCTTCTGGAGCCTGTCCCTAGTGGCCAGTCGATGAATTGCAGTTTAAGTCACTTCTGTATTGGCTTCAAGAGAAACTGGGGGAGGTTGCCGCTTGCTCTGTACGCATACTATACACTGAATTCTGTAATGTTTTTTTCTGTAATGTTTTTTTTCATGGGTGCTTAGGTGTGTATAACTTTATTATATAATATAACTATATAGACTCCTTATATTTGGTTATTTGGTGTCCTTTTGGAGTCTCCAATGATCCTTGAAGCTTGCAGAAAATACAGCTTTGTGAGAATCACCCTTCGATCTGATTGTTTACTTTGCTGGATATAGCAAATGATGACAAAATTAATGTGTTTAATGAGATAAATGGCGCATGCTTTCACGATGCTCATTAATCACGCAATAAAAGTGTGAATAATCGCGATTAAAAGTTTTAATTGATTGACAGTCCTAATGTATATACAGTATATTTCACTTTATAATAATTATAATGAGATATTCTTTCATTACTTTATTAGTATTTAAATTTTTATAGTATTTTTGCATATTTTATAAACATTTGTATGATAGTATATACATGATATTAATATTAATCAATATTTGTATTAATTCATAATATGAATTCATGTATAACTTAATTTGTATTTAAATTTAAAATATTTATATATAGTATATTCCACATTATAGTAATCATAATAAGATCTTTTTTCATTACTTTATTAGTATTTACATTTTTAGTATTTTTCCATATTTTATATGCATTTTTAAATATATATTTTTTATATAATGTGTACATTTTTTAATTTTTATAAATGATAAAAAATTTGATTATATTAAATAATATTAATATTAATCAATAATATTTGTATTTATAATAATAATATTATTTAATTTATAACTTAATTTGTATTTAAATTTAAAGTATTTATATATATATTCGACAAAATAAAATGAGATTATATTAAAGAATATTAATAATGTTTGTATTAATGAATAATAATAATATGAAAAATTTATATATAGTATATTCCACATTATAGTAATATTTTTTCATTACTTTATTAGTGTTTTAATTTTTATATGCATTTTTAAATATATATCTTTTATATGATGAATTTGATGAATTTTTTGTATTGTTTTTTATAAATGATATAAAATTAGATTATATTAAATAATATTTATAATAATAATATGAATTAATTTATAACTTAATTTGTATTTAAATTTAAAGTGTGTATATATATATATATATATATATTCGACAAAATAAAATTAGATTATATTAAATAATATTACTCAATAATGTTTGTATTAATTAATAATAATAATATGAATTAATTTATAACTTAATAATTGTTATTTAAATGTAAAGTATTTATATATATCCCACATTACAGTAATTATGATGCAATATTTGTTTCTTTATTAGTATTTTTTTTTTGTATTTTTCCATATTTTATATACATTTTTAAATATATATTTTTTTATATAATGTGTAATTTTTTTGTATATATTTTTTTATAAATGATGTAAAATTTGATTATATTAAATAATATTAATTATTAATAATAAAATAAATGAATTTGTAATAATATGTAATAATTTGTATTTAAATATAAATTATTTATATTTGTATCTGTTGTTCTGCCTTTAATTTTTGCTGAAGTAATAAACATCAGACAATCATTGAGAATTCTATACAAAAAATATGTCCTGTAATATAAAATAACCAGTTAATTTTTGTGTGTTCAGGAGATCACGCTGACAGAAGGAACATCATCCATATATATATATATAACAGACTGATGAACTCACGGGTTGTTTTGGAGCGTCACTTTAATTCCTGGGAAGCGAGAGCTCATTATTATGAGACCCCCTCCTGTGCCCAGTAATCAGACTCTACTGTAAAGGACCTTAGTGGGGCCCCTCGTCACAGGACCTGGGACATTCCTGTCCGTCCCCTTGACGACAGCGCTGGATTGTTTGAATAACTGTCGCTTCCACACACAGTGAACAGAATACAAACGCCATCCTCACCACTGAAGCTCCGTGAAGATGTCCATGAGCTTTTTGATCCTCCTCCTCATGTGAATCCCATTTGTTTAGTTTTGTTAGGATTCTAAACTTGCTGTTATTAATGGAAATACGCTATATACTGAGTATGTTTTACAAAATATTATTTCAGTTTTGATATAAAATTTCAGAGTAGTAACCCAAAACTCTCTTGATGTTCTCTACTCATGTCCACCAGCAGGAGGCGTCAGACGTCTGAAACCCGCTGGCCCTCGCCTGATGATCAGATGTTCCTTCAGCCCTTCACTGAGAGGCGTGTCGCTGTGATTATGGGCTGCATGGAGGCCAGAGGTAACCGCGGTAACAGTTTCCTGCTGTTCTGGAATGTCTGACTCTAATCACCTGTGAAGTGGAAGTGCTCCGTTCTTCTGGACGCCGCGACACATGACCGCAGAGAATTCAGGTGAAAGAGCAAACAGAGGGCGTGACCTCTGATCTGACCTCTCACTTCTTACACACATGAGCTCTCTGACTCACAACTCTTCTGAAATGCCAACTTGACCTTAATTGACTTCATGAAATCATGTCACAATGAAAAACACAATCTTGAGCCTAAAATAGATTCATTTTCTTTATGAGTAGCTTACCTGGGGAACACATGGCACCAGGATGCACTATGGGAAGAAGGCAAGCCGGCGGAGGCAGTGTGATGCTTTGGGCAATGTTCTGCTGGGAAACCTTGGGTCCTGCCATCCATGTGGATGTTACTTTGACACGTACACTTTCATGGAAACGGTATTCCCTGGTGGCTGTGGCTCTTCCAGCAGGATAATGCTCCTGACACAAAGCACAAATGGTTCAGGAATGGTTTAAGGAGCACAACAACGAGTTTGAGGTGTTGACTTGGCCTCCAAATTCCCCAGATCGCAATCCAATCGAGCATCTGTGGGATGTGCTGAACAAACAGGTCCGATCCATGGAGGCCCCACCTCGCAACTTACAGGACTTAAAGGATCTGCTGCTAACATCTTGGTGCCAGATACCACAGCACACCTTCAGGGGTCTAGTGGAGTCCATCAGAGACGGGTCAGGGCTGTTTTTGGCAGCAAACACAATATTAGGAATAATGTTATGCCTGATTGGTGTATTTACTGCTTATTGCTCATATAGTCACTAATACTAATTACATAAATGCATGATGATTATTAGTGGGTTTTCTTTACAAAATAACAGAAAAATGCCACAAATGTCACTCAGTTTTTAAGGTTTTTGGGCTGCAAAAAGCAGTAAAAGTCTGAAAAATCATAATGTACAGTACTGAACCAAAAACAGATGATTAATATTCAGTAATATTGATTTGACTGCACTGACAGTATCAGATGAGAACAAAACATGAACTGAATTGATCTCAATAGTGACAATTATAATGATAATTGTTTCATAGTTTATGAATTTTACAACATTAATTTTCCTGTTAGTAGTGTGTTGAAACAAACATTTAACAAACACCAATCACAAAACACTGCTCCAGCCGACCAATCAGAGCACATTGTGTCACATTTTGGACAATGGAGAATATGAGGAAATAATCAACATTCAAGCAGGAAAACCTGCTCTAGTAGAGCACAAAAACCACATCAGTCCTCTTTAAAATCTGCAGGCGTTTGACCCTTTAACTCTGGTGAGTTTGTGCTCACTGACCTTTACATGCGGTTCTGTCTCAAACATGTTCCACTCCTCCTCGCTCTCTCTGTGAGCGGTCCGTCCACGCCTGGATCCGCAGATGTTTTCCACTCTCCGGCATGGAGAGGTCAGGGCGGATCTTCTTCTTTAGTCTATATGACACATATAGGTCACATACTTCCCTGTGACATGGTACAAAGTTCACACATTTCATAATAATGACCATGAAATGCCACAGAGGCCGTGAAAAATGAGAAGTTCTGTCCATCGAGAGAGAGAGAGAGAGTCCTTGACTCTGTTTTGTCTCACTGGACGTTTGATTAAACAGCTCTGTGTGGAAAAGCGTGTTTTGCTAAATACTTGAGTATTTCTTCAAACATTTACGCCCTGTTAAAAGAAACGGGAAACTGCATCACACAATACTGCACATTTTCCCCCAAATGCATGAATATAAACACACATTGTCTTCATGAAACATCAAAATCACAGAAAATGAAACCTATTTTAGTACCATTTTATATTGTGACATTTTTTGATGACAATTAAACACATTTCACCCACGGTTATAAAGTTATATATTATGTTAATCATAAAGAACTTGCACATTGTGCTAGTATTTGATGCACTGCAATTAATTTGTGCTGATTTAAATAAATATAATTTAATAATGAGAATCAAATATGACCGTATTATTGACAATAATGAGAATCTATATGCATTATAATAATCATGAGGATTAGGTGGGAAAATGTGTTTTTATAAATAAGCAAAACATTTTATATCCTTTATTTTCAGTGCATTTGTACTTTTATGCATTAATCAAGTTGCCAAACAATATTCATAATTTATTAGACAACTAGATTAGAGAAATCCGAGAAATAACAAAGATCGAGTTTTGTTAACTTTTTTTGTCAGCCAAATAAATGTGTATAATATTTAAAGTGATTTTTATAATATATTATAATATATTCTTTATTTTAATTTTTAATTTTTAACCTTAAATTATTTAATTACATTTTTATGTGATTTATATAGATTTTTTTTTTTAATTGATTTTTTTATTTATTTTTATAAATGGTCATAATGTTCCACAGTGTTGCTTTATGCACATCACATTTGTTATATCCTTTATTTTCAGTGCTTTTGGTTTGTGTTTTGTATATTTTACATGCACTTTTATGCATTAAGCAAGTTGCCAAAAAGCCAAACAATATTCATAATTTATTAGATTACTGGATTAGAGAAACGCAGAGAAGGCGGTTGTTTGTGTTCATAAGAATAATCAACACAAATGTTATTTGCAAAAAAAGTTTTTATTTTGGTGGTGAAATGTGATCTGAATGTGTTTTGACGAGAGTTGTGAGTTTACACACAACAGAAGGTCCAGTTAAATCTGTTCGGTCACCTTGATCCGTGTACAAGAATCCAAACACACGACCCTCCTATTCTCTCTCTCTCTCTCAGTCCCGCCCACTCTCGGTGACGCTCGCCCCTCACACTGCACTCATTCATTCAAATACTGAGCCGCCCGCTGGATCGCGTTTACTCTTCTGAAGAGCTCCTGGAGCAAATACTCTTACAGGAGCCACTCGCAGCGAACACGCCGCAGCTGATTTATTATCTCATGCAAATCTGCTGCAAGTGCTGAACTTTCAACCCTGTGTGTGTGTGTGTGTGTGTGTGTGTTTAGGAGGAGAAGCTCACACACACGTCCAGATCAGACTCCGTTCCATCAGCCTCAGCTTTCTCTACACCTGCACCATGAGGAAAAGCTCCTGTTGCATGTTCTCGTCTGGGATCATCGGCGCTCTTCTCCTGGTCGCGGGAGTCACCCTGTTTGTGTCCGGTGTTTTCCAGACCTTGATCCACAACAAACTGAAGAGGGTAAGAGTCTGTTTTCATCTCCATTCATCAGAGGATCGAGGAGTTTGTGTCTTACTTTTTGGGAGGTTTAGATTGGATTGCTGCTTGATGACAATGCACTTTGACAGCCAAATATTGTAATTTTACATTCATTTTAAAAGCGTATAATATTTAAAATGATTTTTACAATATATTACGTGTATTTTTATTTTACATTCTTATGATGTATTGCATTTTTAGTAAGTGTTTTATATTGATTATTTTTAGTCTTGAATTATTTATTAAAAAAAATTATGATTTATTTAATTTTTAATGAGTGTTTTATATTGATTTGTTTTATTTTAATTATTTATTTATTTTAATTTGAAGTTAGTTTTGTATTGATTCTTTTTATTTTGTAATTATTCACTTTAGTTTTTGAATTATTGAATTTTTAGTAAGTGTTTTATATAGACCATTTTTTATTTTTAAATTATTAAAATTTTAGTAAGTGTTTTTATATATATATATATATTAGTTTTAAATGATTTGTTTATTTTTTATTTTTTTTAGGATTTTTAATTAATTAATAAGTGTTTTTTACTTTTTTGTGATTTATTTACATTATTTACAAGTGTTTTTATTATTTATTTAAATTATGATTTATTTAATTTATTTTTATTTTTAAATTATTAATTCAACTTTTATGATTTATTTAAATTTAGTAAGTGTTTTAAATTAAGTATTATTATTTTTAAATTATTTATAAAAATGTTTATGATTTATTTAATTTTTAGGGTTTTTTTATTGACCATTTTTTATTTTTAAATTATTTAAATTTTAGTAAGTGTTTTATATATATATATATATTTTTTTAAATTATTTATTTATTTTAATGTTACATTTTTCTGATTTATCAAATTTTTAGTAAGTGTTTTATTTTGATTATTTTTAGTCTTGAATTGTTTATTTAATTTTCTTTTAGGATTTTTCATAAGTGTTTTTTTACTTTTTTGTGATTTATTTACATTTTTAGTAAGTGTTTTTATTATTTAATTTAATTTATTTTTAAATTATTAATTAAACCTTTATGATTTATTTAAATGTTTAGTAAGTGTTTTATTTATTTAGAATTTTTTCATGATTTATTTAATTTTTAGTAAGTGTTTTATATTGATTGTTTTTATTTTGTAATTATCTATTTATTTAAATTTGACTTTAGTAAGTTATTACCATTTCTTCAACTCTCAAACACGCAGTGGCAGGAAACGAGCAGGAATGTGTTGAAGTCGTCAGAGGCGAGCATGTGCTGGGAGTCTCAGAGACTGACGTGTAACATGTGCTCCGTGTTTCTGTCTTCACCACATTCGGCAGCTGCGTCCACGTGCTACGGTTCCTCTTCCTCTTGTAGCGCTTCACATAAATGTCACGCCTGCAGCAATCACGTCACATGACAGTTTGTCAGATGATGTAGAGAACGATCTGCTAAAGATCAAGTACACCGCTCATACTGACTTCTGAAATCAGCCATTGGAACGCATTCTGACTGTCTTGAGCTTTAACAGCAGATCCCAATGCTCTGTTTGTATGGAAATGTCATCGGCTGCAGGAACAGGAAACACATTGTGTGCGTTTTCTGAATGTGATGTGTGTCACAGTGATTTGTGAGTGTGAGTGTGTGTGTTGTTTTTTCTACCCATGAACACTTGTCTTCACTGCGGCTCATTAGCAAAAGATCATTGTACAGTATGTTCAGCTGGCTAGTCCTAGAAAATGCAACTTCAGCCTAACATTTAGTGTGACGGTCATTGCCTTTCAGCACAGAAAATCTTTAAAGTAAAAGAAAATACTATTTTAATCTTTGTACTGCTTTGTAGTTATTTAGTGCAATTTGAAAAGTTTTCTTTGAGTGCAGCAATAATGCTGATTTTAGTGTAAGAGGAAGTTTTTTCACCAGAGTAGCAATTTACCGTCTCAAGTTCAACCCACAGCCCAGAATAACGGTGCGCGGGTCGCCCTGATTGAAGCGGTCAGACGCTCCGGGCATGGAGTCGGTTTGAGCCGCCCATGTTTAGAGGCGTCTGTTGATTATATCCCAGACATCAAACTCAGATAAACCTTTCATCTGCTATCATGTTCAGCAGATGTTTGGAAGAGTAAATCACACACATGCCGCCCATGTAGAATGGATGATGCCACAATAATAGTATGCCAAAAGGGTTCAGTGTAGTTCTACATAAAACTCTAGGGTTCTTGACTCAATTTTAAAGAACACTTTATGCCAAAAACGTTCCCACAGATGCTCGATTGGATTGAGATCTGGGGAATTTGGAGGCCAAGTCAACACCTCAAACTCGTTGTTGTGCGCCTCAAACCATTCCTGAAGCATTTGTGTCAGGAGCATTATCCTGCTGGAAGAGCCACAGCCACCAGGGAATACCGTTTCCGTGAAAGGTGTACATGGTCTCAACAATGCTTAGGTACGTGTCAAAGTAACATCCACATGGATGGCAGGACCCAAGGTTTCCCAGCAGAACATTGCCCAAAGCATCACACTGCCTCCGCCGGCTTGCCTTCTTCCCATAGTGCATCCTGGTGCCATGTGTTCCCCAGGTAAGCCACGCACACGCACCCGGCCATCCACGTGATGTAAAAGAACACGTGATCCATCAGACCAGGCCACCTTCTTCCATTGCTCCGTGGTCCAGTTCTGATGCTCACGTGCCACTGTTGGTGCTTTCGGCGGTGGACAGGGGTCAGCATGGGCACCCTGACTGGGCTATGCAGCCCCATACACAACAAACTGAGATGCACTGTGTATTCTGACACCTTTCTATCAGAACCAGCATTAACTTCTGGAGCAATTTGAGCTCTAGTAGCTCGTCTGTTTGATCGGACCACACGGGCCAGCCTTCGCTCCCCACGTGCATCAATGAGCCTTGGCCGGCCATGACCCTGTCTCCGGTTCTCCACTGTTCCTTCCTTGGAGCACTTTTGATAGATCCTGACCACTGCAGACCGGGAACACCCCACAAGAGCTGCAGTTTTGGAGATGCTCTGACCCAGTCGTCTAGCCATCACAATTTGGCCCTTGTCAAACTCGCTCAAATCCTTACCCATTTTCCTGCTTCTAACACATCAACTTTGAGGACAAAATGTTTAAGAGATTCAAAAAGATAAAAAAATCTTATCTTCTTGAAACAACCCTGTCATTCTCAGTTAGAAAAGCAATGAATTTATTGTCAGACTAAGACATTATGGAGAATTTTTAAGCAACTACGCTCGCTCAGTTTGTGGTTGTGGCCGTCAGTGTGTCTGACCTCATTCCTTGAGTTCTACAGATAGTCAAACACAATCCACAAACTACAGAGAAAATCAAAGATTTGTTCTCCACATCCGTCTGTTAAGAACACACATTCTTAGTTAGTGGTGTTTGCTAAATTGTTGACACCAGCACCAAAACAAATTGCTTTTTTTTTTTTTTTGAACTAAATGTATGACGGTTTCCACACAAATATGAACTGTTTTCAGCATTGATAATAATCATAAATGAGAATCAAATCCTCATATGAGAGTGATTTGTGAAGGATCATGTGACACTGAAGACTGGAGTAATGATGATAAATTCAGCTTTGATCACAGGAATAAATTACACTTTACTATATATTCACATAGAGTACAGCTGATTTACACTGGAATAATATTTCACTGTTTTGCTGATTTTACTGTATTTATGATCAGATAAATGCAGCCTTGGTGCGCAGAAGAGACTTAAAAAAACATTAAATATTCCAAACCCAAAACAGTAGTATTTATATATATATGATTCTTTGGATTGTGTAGCTGGAGTTTGAAATATAATAAAAATATTTTGGCCATTGAAAGAGTCTTAAATAGCAGTGAAGCTTAGATTAGTATAAACACGTCATTGTTCTGGACGAATACTTCAGCGCTTTTTCTAGAGGTCTTGGCTGGTGGATTTTTACATGAGAAAAGAAGTGAAGAAAAGAAATGTTGCTCCAATAGATTTCAGGAATGAGTGTGAGCTGATGGTCATGTGATCTGTGAGGTGTGTGTGTGTGTGTTAATGAGGGGTCATTCAGTCCAGCCTCACGTGTGTGTGTGTGAGAGTTTCAGTATTTAATAGGAATAGGAAGGAACTAAGAAACTTGAATGTGGTTTAGATGTTGAATGCAGTGACGGTCTGTGTAGCATTAACATTCGACGCATAATTTAATCGAGGGAGGCCTATATATAAATCAGCCATTTTGAGATTATCAGCCCATAACTGTGGTTTATTGGCCAATTAACAGAAGGGTTGGTGTATATCTGCAGCTCTCCTGATCTCAGTGTCTGTCATTGGGAAAGCTCGTGGTGTTTGATTCGGGGTCCATGAATGATGCACATTCAGTAACAGTGATTCATTCACACTGAGGCATTATGGGTCGCTCTCTGAGGTTTATGACAGGTCATTTAGTGTTACATTTAATTTCCTCAAGTCAAAAGCAAACATATAGAGTGTTAATGATTTTATTGTGTGTTAAACTGTCATATATATATATATATATAAGTAAAAATATTATTAGTCTTATGAAAAGTAGCAAAAAAAAGAAATACTGATAATGATCATAAATGTTTGTTGATCATCAAATCCTCATATTAGAATGATTCCTGAAGGATCAAGTGACACTGAAGACTGGAGTAATGATGATAAATTCAGCTTTGATCACAGGAATAAATTACACTTTACTATATATTCACATAGA
>CM077208.1:1679348-1684348 GCA_039654625.1 Rhinogobio ventralis | reverse complement strand
ATATTATGTTTTTATATTGTTATTTTTGTTATAAATATGTCATAAAACAACAAAACATGTCATGTTTTTTTACTTTCAGAAAATAACATAACATGTTTTGCCGTTTTGTAACTTTTTATATTTGACAACATTTAACATAGTAAAACATTACATAAAACAGCATAACATGTTGTATGTAATTTATATTTATGTTTATAAAACAACATAAAAAAACATAACACAACATAACATATTTTGCTTTATGTTTTAAACCATAACAGCAAAATATAAAACATAGCAAAACATGACATAAAACCACAAAACATGTCATGGTATGGTGTTTTTTATTTTAGAAAACATAAAAATAACAACATAACAAAAGAGAACATGTTTTGCTGTAATGTAATAACATAAAACTTCAGATGTTATGCTTTGCTATGGTATTTTTTTTGCCATTTGATTTATGGCAAAAAATATCTGGCATCAATTCGGATGAATTAAAAGAAGTTATTATATCATTAAAGGGGTCATAACACACAGTTTTCAGTAGTGTTGATCCTTCATATCTCCCAAGAGTCTTTAGTTTGATCATGTTTATAAAAGACAGATACACTGTACCGATTCTTTCAGAAAACAGCCGAGTCCGTGGAGGCGTGCAGTGGGCGGAGCTTAAGAGACACTCATCACGGCATTATCCCTGGATAACTCTCGATTCTCTATACGTTGGTGTTGTTCACATTAATGCACTTGCGTGCCGATTGCCAACAAAACACACACATTTGATGCAGTTTCACTCATGACCGGGAACAAACACACACACTTGCAGAACTCCGGAAACACAAACTGCATCCACTGTTCCCTTAACGCTGGGTTATTTGGGAAGCTGAACAAGGTGATCTTTCCCTCACACCAGAAACACACTTCTTTAGTGACATTGTTGATCTTGTGTCTAAAAACACAATGCCACCGCCGTCGCCGGCTCTTCCGGGAGAAGTGCCCATATAAGGAATTCCACCCTTTATGATGTCATACAGGGCCATACTTGAAAAAAAAAATTGTCCGAAAATTGTCCGAATCGTGAAGGAGTGTATTTGGCACAGAAATACTTGTGTTTTTGTAACTTTGTCCATGTTTATCCTGAGAATCAACTCTTTAACAGTGTAAATAAGGCAGAATGCCCCCCCCCCCTCCCCCTTAACCAACATGGTTGAATGACAGATTTACAACAATACGTTTTCGTGACCAGCTAGTTGATTTCTTCAACGTTTCATCATACTAAACATGAACAGACTCGATGTAAAATATCCCTATTGAATCTCGAGATGTTGTGTGTTTGTGTGTTTAGGAGATCACGCTGACAGAAGGCAGTAAAGTGTTTGGCACATGGAAGAATCCGCCGCCTCCAGTCTTCATGCAGTTCTTCTTCTTCAACGTCACCAACCCTGAGGCCTTCCTGAAAGGAGAAGCCAAGCCTCGTCTCTCCGAGATGGGGCCGTACACATACAGGTACATCACACACACAGCGGACGCTACGGCTTTCATCCAGTAATGAAAACAAGTCAATATAAGTGACAGGGCATTTTTCTTCCTCACATTGTTGGTTGTTTGCCATTGCACTGGGAAGCTCCGCCCACAGTGAGACCTCATTGGTCCAAAATGTTATGTTATGTTATGACGTTACAGCATAAAACAACATAAAAGAAAACAAAACATACCATAACAAAACGTAATGTGATGTTTTTGTTTTGTTATGTTTTTTGCTGTTTAATGCCCATAAAGCAACGCCGAGTAAGAAACACTCACTAGTAGTTGGATTGTGTTCAGTTGTGGTCAGACACGTTCAGAAATGCAACAACATAAAGCCGGGCTAGCGCAGTGACTCGGTTTGCTTTGGCCATGTGACGGAGGCAGAATGAGATGAGAGCCGCTGTATTCGGCTTCTTGCATAGTGGCACAGTGCTGACGGTTAGGGATTCGAGTCCGGTGCGGATCTCAGCACAAACCCGTCCCACTTGCGTCGTAAAACAGCTGCTATCAGACGTTTTAGCTGTGCTAATATCACAGCACTCCGGAAATTACTCTCTTTAATCTTGTGTCTTTAGCACCAATCCCATCATGCATCTGAACTCAGAACTGAACTGAAGTCAGGTCAAGTGCGTTTTTATTGTCATTCCTCTATATGTGACCCTGGAGCAAAGAACCAGTCATGCGTCTCACGGGTATATCTGTGGCAATAGCCAACAATACATTGTATGGGTTGTATATCCATTTTTCTTTTATGCCAGAAAACATTAGGATATTGAGATCATGTTCCATGAAGATATTCTGTCAATTTCCTACCTTAAATATGTCAAACGTATTATTAGTAGTAATATGCATTGCTAAGGACTTCATTTGGACAACTTTAAAGGAGATTTTCTCAATATTTGCACCCTCCAGATTTTCAAATAGTTGTATCTCGCCCAAATATCCTGTCCTAACAAATCAATGGAAAGCTTATTTATTCAGCTTTTAGATTATGTATAAATCCCAATTTCAAAAAATGTACCCTTGTGACTGGTTTTGTGGTCCAGGGTCACATATAGCGTGTATACATTGGAATGAAGGAACAGTACACAACACTACATAAAGGGCAAATACACAGCAGTGTGAGACAAGTGCAAAACATGGTTTATTGCCATGGTGGACGGTGGCCCTGATGATCCGCTGTAGGGTCTTGCGGTCGGAGGCTGTGCAGTGAGACGGTGTCAGGACGCGCTCTGTAGGAGGTGCGGATGGGAGGGAGAGGTTTGTTTCTCCTCCTCCCTGTACGCCGACTCATCGCTGATGCAGACGAGGCACACAACTGCAGTGTCATCAGCAAACGTGTGGATGCGATTGGAGCTGAACTTTGCAGCGCAGTCATGAGTCAGCAGAGTGAACAGCAGTCCGTTATGTCTATCATTTATAAAATATATGTATAAAATATTATGTATAATATTATCAAAATAGTATCAACAATTTATATTTTTACATACTTATTTTTATTTATATTTTATATATATATGTAAATATTAATATAATAAAACAAATTCAATATATATATTTATAAAAAATATTTGTGCATAAATTAATATATGTAATATATTTAATATTAATGTATAATATATATATATATATATATATAATTAATATATTTATTTGTGTTACTTATTGTATATATTATTTATATATATATAATTTACTATATTATTTGTGTATTTAACATTCATTTATATTTGAGAAACAGTTATAGACCATTTATATTTAATATATATATTTTTCATAAAATAAATGATAATTATTTTATAAAGTATTTAATTATATTATTGTTAATATAATTAGTAATTTAATTTAATAAAATATAGTATATGTAATATTAATTTATAAAATGTATATATAAATATGTATAAATATATATATTTATATAATAATTCAATTATATATGTAATAAATATATGTATTAATATAATCAAATAAATACAATATATAAATAAATATATTAATATATTATGAATTATATTTATCAAAAATATGTTTGCATTAATTAATATTAATAGATAAAATATAGTATAATATAATATATTTAATATTAATTTATAAAATATTTAAATTACATATATATATAATATATTTATTATTTTAATATATATGTGTGTGTGAGTGTGTGTGTAACATTAATGTATATTTAAGAAGCATTTATAGACAATTTATATTTGCTATATATTTTTTTATAAAATAAATTATAATTATTTTATAAAATATTTATTAATTATATTGTTGTTACTCTATTGTGTTATTATTTAATATAGTAACATGTCATTTAATAAAATATAGTATAATATAATATATGTAATATTAATTTATACAATTAATATGTAAATATGTATAAATATATAATTATATAATATATATGTATATATATATATATATATATATAAATATATTTATTATTGTAATAAAATAAATACAATATATAAATTAATATATTATGATTTATGTTTGCATAAATTAATTAATAGATAAAATATAGTATAATATATTTAATATTAATTTATAAAATATATAAATAATACATTTATATAATACATTCAATTGTGTGTGTATATTTAAATATATATATATATATATATATATATATATATATATATTACTGGTAAATAACACCCAGGTTTACTTCCGTCAGCTGACTCACACACGCTGTGTGTCTTTACTGAAGGATTGTGAATATTCCAGCGAATGTTTGCAGTCATGCTCTCGTCACGCCTGCAGGACTTCATGACACGCCTTAAACAAATATCAAAGTCTGTGTCCGTTAACTTAGCAGAGAGCACCGTCTCTACCGCCGAACCAAGGACGCTCGCGCGCTCTCTGTTTGCACTGAACTTGGGTAATTCAGAGCAAACAGAAAACACTTCAGCAGGAATCGATCTGATCTGATGTTGGGCCATAGAGAATGAATCATCAATAATTCAGTTTTACTCCACATCCTGTACTTATAGATCATGTTTCCTGCAATCATCATTTGCATTATACAGTCATTTGTGTTTGCCAGTGCTGTTTTATTGGTTTGATGCTGAACTCACTGGTGTTTCTAACCCGTTCCAGAGAGTACAGGCCCAAACACAACGTGTCGTTTGTGGAGAACGGGACAAAGGTCGCCGCTTACACCAAGAAGATATTCGTCTTTGTACGTGAGAAGTCAGTTGGAGACCCGAGCGTGGATCTGGTGACGACCGTGAACATCCCGGCGGTGGTGAGGACACAGTTACAGCCGCTGACGGTTCGTTGTTCTAGTTGGTCTGGATCTCACTCTCTGGTTTCTTCAAACAGGCCGTGATGAACCGGATCAAAGGCGCAGGATTCTGGGTTTCCTCCGGCATCTCCATGTACATGGGCTCCATCGGCACCACCATGTTCATGACGCACACGGTGGACGAGCTGCTCTGGGGCTTCAAGGACCCACTGCTCAGCCGCCTGCGCACCATCAAGCCAGAAACGGA
>CM077208.1:1644348-1676848 GCA_039654625.1 Rhinogobio ventralis | reverse complement strand
GACTGTGTTTGTGTGTGAGAGAGACTGTGTGTGTGTGTGAGAGAGAGACTGAGTGTGTGTGTGTGTGTGTGTGTGTGTGCGTGTGTGTGAGTGAGTGAGTGAGTGAGTGTGTGAGTGAGTGAGTGTGTGGCCTGGTAAACCCTAAGTTACAAAGATGGCAATATCCGAAATCCTTGTCCTTGTGGGGACATTTTTTGGTCCCCATGAGGAAAACAGCTTATAATTCATACTAAGTGATGTTTTTTGAAAATGTAAAAATGCAGAAAGTTTTCCTGTGTATGTGTAACCCCTCCTGTTCGACCCACCCGCTCCAAGCGGGACTCAAACTCGGGTCCACCGGCATGAGAGTCGGACGCTCTAACAAGGAGGCTAAAGTCTGCAACCTCTAGTGTCAGTCGCCAGAGCGTCTCTTGAGATCAGAGGAGTGAGGTTTACTCACACAGTGACTACTAGCTGGCCTCCGTTACATATGCGCACATATTTAATCACGTCTTTAAATGAAATATGTGCAAATAAGGACACTGATACACTCTGATCACAACCGCGATGGATTATTCTGATAAACAGAAGACAATGATGTAGACTGACAATTTAAAGATGAATGGACAAAAAAGTAACTGCTTTCATCTTTCTGTGTCATTTGTTCAGAGACTGTAGTGCTCTTAGATGTACTGAAAATATCCTTAGACCTTTTAAATGTTCTTCCGCATTTCTCCCTCGTTTTTTGTTATATAGGGTTAGATTTTTAAAATGCTTAAGGTGCCCTCAACTCTGTTTTTTTTCTGTCCGTGGTCATATTTTAATATTCATATGTCTGTAATGATTGTGTAGTCTGTGTTTTATTGGTTGTTGTCTCCCCACAGCATCATTTTGTGGGGCTTTGCAAACCTGTATTAACTCTAGTGTGGAGTTTTTCTATGTATTCACTCGTCATGACAGTAAAATAGGGCATTCTAGTCAATCTACTGCAGTATTTCCTCTCTCAGTCAGTAGAGAATGTGGTTAACAGCAACACTCGGTCATGCATAGGGAAAAAATACCATCATATACTGCGTATAATTTTGAAAAATACCGTGATATAAATTTTTGGTCATACCGCCCAGCACTATGCACAAGTAATAAAAAAACATTGCTAAGTCGTAGGTGTTAATCATTTGAATCATCATGAATCTGTTGTGAGAGTGTTGGTAATATTATATTCTGTATTGTTGTTGTGTTGTCAGAAAAACGGCAGTGATGACGGGGAGTTCGTGTATCACACCGGAGAGCAGAACTACCTGGACTTTGGCCGCATTTACACCTGGAAGGGACAAAAGTAAAGGCCCGGCTGTACTGAATTATTGTATTTGATAAAGCGCTGTGGTGGAGAGATGGTTGATGTCATGTGCTCCGTGTCTCAGGATGTTGTCCTTCTGGAAAACCAACCAGAGTAACATGATCAACGGCTCGGACGGCAGCGGCTTCCACCTGTTCCTGAGTAAAGACGAACGGCTCAACGTCTTCACCCCCGACCTCTGCAGGTCACATGATCACTCACACTTACACACAGACAACAATTTTAGCTTCATTAGATTAGATTAGTAAAAGTCTGAAGCCTTGAACCGGATGACGGCTTTATGAAGTCATGCAGATGTTGTTGTTGATGTTGGGGTAGTGTCATTTTCGTAATAATTTTCGTCAACAACCTTTTTTCACTGATGAAAATGAGATGATAACTAAATAAAAAAATTACTTTTCTACTTTTCGTCAACGAATAAAAACGAGAGGAAAATGTTAGGGAAGAGATCCAGTCAGAACTGATGTCCTGTGTAATAGTCAAGTCACCTTTATTTATATAGCGCTTTCTACAATGCTGATTGTTTCAAAGCAGCTTCACAGTGTTAAACAGGAAAATAATGAACAGAATTAGATTCGGCTGTACAGCCGCTCTGGAGAAAACGCTGATGTCATCAGCTCATTTCAATTATCATATAGTGTCAATGCGGGCAGATCAGTGATATAGCTGAATATTTAGTGTCCCCAACTGAGCAAGCCAAAGGCGACGGTGGCAAGGAACCAAAACTCCATCAGGAGACAGAATGGAGAAAAAAAACCTCTACTGGGTGGTTGCCCTGCACGCTTAATAAACAAACTCCATCAGGTGACAGAATGGAGAAAAAAACCTTGGGAGAAACCAGGCTCAGTCGCTCAGTTCTCCTCTGGCCAATGAACAAACAGTGTATGATTATGATTCACGATCATGATTAATAGATGAGGACATTTAAATTGTAACGTGCGGATCTAACCGTGGGAAAACACAGCGCTGTTGTGCTTCTACAGGCTCACGCGACAGCGCTTCAGAGCGGCTCAATCAATGAATAGTGCACATTTATGGCAGATTGTTTATGAACTCATGCTGATGAATAATGACAATGTTTACTTTACCATGTTTATATGGTAATATGTTTTAGACGGTTGTAACAGCGCATATTTGATCTCCTCATCTGAACTGCAATATTAAGGCATTTCAAAATAAGAGTCCCGCTGTATTTTGAGCTTGTTTAATTAAAAGTCACGCATTATATATATGATTTTGGTTACACAATAAACTGTATTTCATTTAATTCATAGTCGGGAGGAAAGACTAAGAACAGTATTTGACACATATTATTCAATAAAGTATCAGGGTTATAATAGTTCACTAAAACCATTAAAAATCTTCATTACGCTATATAAATGCCTCATTCATTCATTACTTAAAATTAAATAAATGTTAACTGAAAAAAAAAAACCATAACCTTATTTGAAGCTTTAGCTTAACCTGATATACTAACTAAAACAGAAATACAACATTATAAAAACAAAGTGAGTTGAGCTCTTTCGTGTATTTTTGCATTTGAGCGGTCAAAAACACACAATTATGAGTTTTGACATGTACTCAAGTAACAGTCGGTTATGTGATGCATAAATGCTCAATTAATGCGTTACAACTGAACTAAACTCATTAGATTTTAGCCGACTAAAACAATTCAGGTGCCTAAAATATGACTAAAACTAAATCAGAATTTGCTGTGAAAATGAGCAGTGTGTGTGACGGAGGTGCGGTACCTGTTGTTCTGTACGCCGTGTGTTGGCAGCACATCACATACGTGCAGTTATTTGAGGGTGGAGGTCTCAGTAAATCACACGCCATCCGGACCTCCACAACATGTCGTAATGTAGTGGAAAGTTCATCTGTTCAAGCCGTTTCATGGGAACTTCCTAGAAATGTCTTTCTTACTTCAGAGATATATTCATTTAGACACGATCCGTTCTTTGAGCTTCCTGCGTCCCCCCGAGACATTCTGAGCGAGACGACGCTGGTTTAATGGTAAAACTGTCCTTCTATACATGTGCACTCTTTTAAACGTTTGTTTTTTCTTTGGTTTTATTCTTCATTTTTGTTCTTAATTAGTGGATAAAAGCAGTTTAGAATCGCAAGTATAATCCAACACCATTTGCTTATTAATGGAATATTTCTACAAGAGAAATATACAGTAAATGATTATATTAGTATTATTATGATATATGGAATATTTATGGTATATTTCTACAAGAAATATATACAGTATTATTATTATTATTTAATAAATATGTCTACAAGAAAAATATTAAGTAAATTGTTATTATTATTATTATTTATAGGGTATTTCTACAAGAGATATATAAAGTATTATTATTTATTGCATATTTATGGAATATTTCTGCAAGATAAATATGACTTATTATTGTGGTATATTTCTACAAGAAATATATAAATTATTATTATTATTTTTAATGAAATATGTCTACAAAAATATTAAGTGAATTGTTATTATTATTTATGGAATATTTCTACAAGATAAATATTAAGTATTATTATTATTATTATTATGGAATATTTCTACAAGAGAAGTATTATTATTATTATTATTTATGGAATATTTATAGGATATTGCTACAAGAGATAGATAAAGTATTATTATTATTATGGAATATTTCTACAAGATAAATATTAAATATTATTTATGGTGTATTTATGGAACATTTCTATAAGAGAAGTATTATTATTATTATTTATTGAATATTTATAGGATATTTCCACAAGAGATAGATAAAGTATTATTATGGAATATTTCTACAAGAGAAGTATTATTATTATTTATGGAATATTAATGGAACATTTCTACAAGAGATATATAAAGTATTATTATTATTATGGAATATTTCTACAAGAGAAGTATGAAATATTAGGATTTTGATTGAAATGATAAGGTGCGTTTAGCGGTTTATGAAACAGGATCAAGAGGAGCTGATTGTATGATTATAGGTGTGTAGATAATAAAGCCAGAGTAGTGATGTAGTAACGGACAGCTCCAGATATGACTGAACATCAGCCGAATGTGTGCAGTTCCCTTCATGATTATGGAATATTCGACCTCTCCTCCACTAATGAGACCAGCAAAGGTCCGAACCTCCTGACATCCGTGTGGGAATACAACTTTACTCTCATTCCCTGCAATATCACTGCAATATTACAGAAACACACGGCCTGCTGGGATTTTACAACATGATTGCAGTTTTAAGCAAGAGGATAAATTGCTCTAGCGCTCACAGCTACATTTGAATACATCAAAAAAACTTTTCAAAATCATTTATTTTTTATTTATTTAAAGTAATAGATTTTAATTTTTCTTTAACTATTTAAAATAAATAATTTCATAAAATGTACAGATTTAGTAATATAACTTTAAATAAAGCATTCCTATTTATATAATATAATTTATTATTTATTTAACATTTGTATTTTATATTTATTTAAAATAATGCATTTCCATTTTTTATTTCCTCTCTGTGTGTTTGTTTTTTAAATCTTTTTTAACCTGTTAAAATAAATACCATAAAATATATAGATTTAATAATATAAATAATGCATTATCATTTATTTATTTAACATTTATATATATTTTATTTTACTAAATCTGTTATTTATTTACTCAATATATTTTATTTATATTTTTAATAATATAATTTTATATAATGCATTATCATTTATTTATTTAACATTTATATATAATTTTAAAACTCTATTATTTATTTGTGCAATATTTAAATTTTATTTTTAATTTATTTAAAGTAATGAGTTTCCATTTTTAATTTCCCCTCTGAGTTTAATTTTTTTTTTTTTTTACTTTTTAAAATAAGTAACTTCATAAAATGTATATACTTAATAATATAACTTTATATAGTGCATTATTTTATTTATTTAATGTTTATGTATTATATATTATTTTATATAACCTATTATCAACATTTTGATTTAAAAAAAGTAACCTTTTATAATAATATATTATTAATTTCATGAATATATAATGTATTATCATTAATTTATTATTTATAATAGCATTTCAATTCTCAGATTATTTATAATGTATTTTAAATTTCCCCTCTGCATGTTTGTTTTTTAAATCTTTTTTCCCGGTTCCTTAATTTTCTTTTACATAAATAACTTCATAAAATACATAGACTCATTTGAAATCTATTTTCCATGAATTCGGAGTAATGCGGTTCGGTTTCCTCTCAGCTGATGATGTATGACGAGTGACGCACGCTCTTATTTTAATACTCCATGTAATGTGTCTCTGGTCACCCTTGACCTTTTACCTGGAGTCCTGCTGACCCCTCCGTCTATTTCCAGCGGGATCTCTGACCTAAACCGCCCATCTTTGTTCGGTGAGGAAAGAATTCCATCTGTCTTGGCGTGACTGGCCGCTCACACATGGTTTTGCGAGTACGGACTCCAGCCTGGCATGTTTTCAAAGCACTTTTACCCTAGTTGCTCATGAGCAGCGGAGCCGCGGGTTATTGTGCTGGAGGGGACAGCTGTCCTTGTCCTTTTCCACTGACTCCTCACCTGGATTTTTAAGGGAAAGGCGTCCGTCTGAACGGCGTGTGTAACCTTTGTACATCATTTAATCAGGCGGTCCGTCTGGAAAACTAATTTCCCCTGAAACAAACGCCCATCAGCACATAATGTTTTCCAAATGCTTCCTTAAAAAGGAACACTTGATAGTGAACATTTGAGCATCCTGGGTTCAAGGGTCTTGTTCAGGTCATCTTCCTGGTCAATCTGAACCTGTAGTAAATGTTCTGCACATTGTGAAGCTTGTCATTATTTGATGGCTCTTCTGTCGTCGCTCCTGCAGGTCCATCCACATGCGCTTTGAGAAGGAGGTGGAGGTGAAGGGCATCCCTGCGTACCGATTCACGCCGCCCCGGGCCACGCTGGCCAGCGGGAAGAACAACCCGGAAAATGAGGGATTCTGTGTCACACCGAATAAATGCCTGGACGACGGCGTGCTGGATGTGTCTGCGTGTCGCAAAGGTGCATTAAAGCGTGTCTAAAATATATATATATATATATATATACTAATTATTATATATTTTATTAAATAATTTAAAAGATTAATTTAAGTAATACAAGTAATTACTAAAACAAGTAATTTTATATATTTCATTTAATTTTTAACTTAACTTTATCATTAATTTAACTTATTGCTTGTCTGATGTGCTTGAGAAGTCATTATATATATACATACAGTACCGGTCAAAACATTACTATTTTTAATGTTTCTGAAAGACTCTGCATTTATTTGTTTAAAAATACATTAAAAACAGCGAAATATTATTACCTTTTAAAATAATGGTTTTCTGTTTTAATATTCTTTAAAAAATAATTTATTCCCGTGATGAAAGCTGAATTTTAATCTTTCCACTTTTGACAGGTACTGTATATAAAATGTTAGACACACGAAAGGAGCATTCGTGCATTAATTACTAGAATAATTGAATATTCTGAGTTTTTATCCTGTCTGGTGTGAAATGAGTCGTGCCCAAACATTGTTCACTTTTTTATGAATCATTTTTTTCAAGTTTAAGTCACTTCTGGGTATTTTGATCCATAAAGTAAAGCGAATCACGCAGAACTGCTGACCATTCCTCTCAGATCTGTGTTTGTGTTTTATAGTTTTCTGTCACGCTGTGCTCATGTGAGCTTCACCATTACTATATTGCCAAAGCATTCGAGCGCTCACATATTACAGGTGTATGAAATAACCACACACACAAACACACACACACACAAGTGTGTGTTGTCAAACATGAGGGCTGGAAAACTCTCACCTCTGTCCCAGTAACGCTGGAGTCTAATTTCCCCTCATGTGTTCAGAACAGAGGCGGTAAATTTATCTGGGTTACTCACGGTCACGCCTGATTGTTTTCATCGTCAAGGTCAGAGTTCCTAGCCGTGTTTTCATGAGACGATGTTCCTTCGTTCTTTACCGTCACGACAGGAAGAACATCCACTACGTCTCAGGGGGCTCGTCTCATTGTTAGGACAATGTGAGGAGGAGAAGACGTCATTTCTGCTGTTAGACGAACATTCGTAATAATAACTTCTCCTTTGTCTGACAAGGTCACTGACTTGTGAATGAAGAAAGCATGTATGTGGTATACAATGCCAGATGTTTCAGTGTACTACTTTGTTTACTCATTGCTTTGTTTAATTCAGTCAGTGGTAAAACAAATTATTATATACATACTATAATCAGGGCCTAAAACTATATTTTGCCACACCTGTCATTATCAGCTGATATATGTTAGTTTTTAATGTTATCGTTATCGGCCACCATATCATTATCGGCCGATATATGTTCATTTTTAATGTTATCAGTATCTGCCGATATATGTTCGTTTTTAATGTTATCGGTATCGGCTGATATATGTTCATTTTTAATGTTATCAGCCACCATATCGGTATCGGCCGATATATGTTAATTTTTAATGTTATCATTATCGGCCGATATATGTTAGTTTTTAATGTTATCGTTATCAGCCGATATATGTTAGTTTTAAATGTTATTGGTATCGGCCACCATATCGGTATCGGCCGATATATGTTAGTTTTAATGTTATTGGTATCGGCCACCATATCGGTATCGGCCGATATATGTTCGTTTTTAATGTTATCGTTATCAGCCACCATATCGTTATCGGCCGATATATGTTCGTTTTTAATGTTATTGTTATCAGCCGATATATGTTAGTTTTAATGTTATTGGTATCGGCCACCATATCGGTATCGGCCGATATATGTTCATTTTTAATGTTATTGGTATCGGCCACCATATCGGTATCGGCCGATATATGTTCATTTTTAATGTTATTGGTATCGGCCACCATATCGGTATCGGCCGATATATGTTTGTTTTTAATGTTATCGTTATCAGCCACCATATCGTTATCGGCCGATATATGTTCGTTTTTAATGTTATCGTTATCAGCCGATATATGTTAGTTTTAATGTTATTGGTATCGGCCACCATATCGGTATCGGCCGATATATGTTCATTTTTAATGTTATTGGTATCGGCCACCATATCGGTATCGGCCGATATATGTTCATTTTTAATGTTATCGTTATCAGCCACCATATCGGTATCGGCCGATATATGTTCGTTTTTAATGTTATCGTTATCAGCCGATATATGTTAGTTTTAATGTTATTGGTATCGGCCACCATATCGGTATCGGCCGATATATGTTCATTTTTAATGTTATTGGTATCGGCCACCATATCGGTATCGGCCGATATATGTTTGTTTTTAATGTTATCGTTATCAGCCACCATATCGTTATCGGCCGATATATGTTCGTTTTTAATGTTATCGTTATCAGCCGATATATGTTAGTTTTAATGTTATTGGTATCGGCCACCATATCGGTATCGGCCGATATATGTTCATTTTTAATGTTATTGGTATCGGCCACCATATCGGTATCGGCCGATATATGTTCATTTTTAATGTTATCGTTATCAGCCACCATATCGGTATCGGCCGATATATGTTCGTTTTTAATGTTATCGTTATCAGCCACCATATCGTTATCGGCCGATATATGTTCATTTTTAATGTTATCGTTATCGGCCACAATATCGGTATCGGCCGATATATGTTCATTTTTAATGTTATCGTTATCAGCCACAATATCAGTATCGGCCGATATATGTTCATTTTTAATGTTATTGGCCACCATATCGGTATCGGCCGATATATGTTCATTTTTAATGTTATCGGTATCGGCCACCATATCGGTATCGGCCGATATATGTTCGTTTTTAATGTTATCGTTATCAGCCACCATATCGGGTATCGGCCGATATATGTTCGTTTTTAATGTTATCGTTATCAGCCACCATATCGTTATCGGCCAATATATGTTAATTTTTAATGTTACTGTTATCGGCCACAATATCGGTATCGGCCGATATATGTTCATTTTTAATGTTATCGTTATCAGCCACAATATCAGTATCGGCCGATATATGTTCATTTTTAATGTTATTGGCCACCATATCGGTATTGGCCAATATATGTTTGTTTTTAATGTTATCGGTATCGGATGATATATGTTAGTTTTTAGTGTTATCAATATCAGCCGATATATGTCAGTTTTTAATGTTATCGGTATCGGCCACCATATCGGTATCGGCCGATATATGTTCATTTATAATGTTATTGGTATCGGCCACCATATCGGTATCGGCCTATATATGTTCGTTTTTAATGTTATCGTTATCAGCCACCATATCGGTATCGGCCGATATATGTTCGTTTTTAATGTTATCGTTATCAGCCACCATATCGTTATCGGCCGATATATGTTAATTTGTAATGTTATTGTTATCGGCCACAATATCGGTATCGGCCGATATATGTTCATTTTTAATGTTATCGTTATCAGCCACAATATCAGTATCGGCCGATATATGTTCATTTTTAATGTTATTGGCCACCATATCGGTATTGGCCAATATATGTTTGTTTTTAATGTTATCGGTATCGGATGATATATGTTAGTTTTTAGTGTTATCAATATCAGCCGATATATGTCAGTTTTTAATGTTATCGGTATCGGCCACCATATCGGTATCGGCCGATATATGGTTATTTTTAATGTTATTGTTATTGGCCGATATATGTTAGTTTTTAATGTTATCGTTATCAGCCAGTATATGTTAGTTTTTAATGTTATCGTTATCGGCCACCATATCGGTATCGGCCGATATATGTTAGTTTTTATGTTATCGTTATCAGCCACCATATTGTTATCAGCCAATATATGTTCATTTTTAATGTTATCGTTATCAGCCACAATATCGGTATCGGCCGATATATGTTCATTTTTAATGTTATCGGCATCGGCCAATATATGTCCGTTTTTAATGTTATCGGTATCGGCCGATATATGTCCGTTTTCAATGTTAACGGTATCGGCCACAATATTGGTATCGGCTGATATATGTTCATTTTTAATGTTATTATTATTGGCCATAATATCTGTATTTGCCAAAATATGTTCATTTTTAATGTTATCAGCCACCATATCGGTATCAGCGGATATATGTTCATTTTTAATGTTATCGTTATCGGCCACCATATCGGTATCGGCCGATATATGTTAGTTTTTAATGTTATCGTTATCAGCCACCATATCGATATCAGCTGATATATGTTGGTTTTTAATGTTATCTTTATCAGCCACCATATCGTTATCGGCCGATATATGTTTTTTTTTTTTTTTTATGTTATTGTTATTGGCCATAATATCTGTATTGGCCGAAATATGTTCATTTTTAATGTTATCGTTATCGGCCACCATATTGGTATCGGCCGATATATGTTCATTTTTAATGTTATCAGCCACCATATCGGTATCAGCGGATATATGTTCATTTTTAATGTTATCGTTATCGGCCACCATATCGGTATCGGCCGATATATGTTAGTTTTTAATGTTATCGTTATCAGCCACCATATCGATATCAGCTGATATATGTTGGTTTTTAATGTTATCTTTATCAGCCACCATATCGTTATCGGCCGATATATGTTTTTTTTTAATGTTATTGTTATTGGCCATAATATCTGTATTGGCCGAAATATGTTCATTTTTAATGTTATCGTTATCGGCCACTATATCGGTATCGGCAGATATATGTTAATTTTTAATGTTATTGGCCACCATATCGGTATTGGCCAATATATGTTTGTTTTTAATGTTATCGGTATCGGACGATATACGTTAGTTTTTAGTGTTATCAGTATCGGCTGATATATATCCATTTTTAATGTTATCGGTATCGGCCACCATATCGTTATCGGCGGATATATGTTAATTTTTAATGTTATTGTTATTGGCCGCCATATCAGTATCAGCCGATATATGTTAGTTTTTAATGTTATTGTTATTGGCCGCCATATCAGTATCAGCCGATATATGTTAGTTTTTAATGTTATCGTTATCAGCCTGATAAGAAAATTTGGCTGTGCGTTCACACCGCCGGCGCCGAGAGCGTCAAAAAAGTGGCCGGAAGTCATTCATTTTCAATGGGAGTCGGCGGCGAGCTCCGGTGAGAGCAGCGCGGCGCGTCTTGGACAATTTGGGCATCGAGGAAAGTTGAAATCAGGTCAGCTTTATGGTAATGAGCTATGACGCGGTTGTAGCGATAGAGCTATCGATTGAGCTAATAATTGGTATGTAGAAGTGCCCCGCTTGAGAGGATTCCAGAGAGCGCAGTCCTGTAAACTTTGGTTCCAACCACATTAGTTCCCAAGCAAAATGGAGGAGAGGGTGATCATTGTTGTGGCGGGTTTGATAAGAAGGCGCTCAACACAATTTATAGGCAACATTTTTGCTCTAGAACGCTTGTTTTTCAGTGGGAATGCAAATCATTTGTTCAAAATAACAGATTTGACCAATTGCATAAATGCTGCACTTCAACCAGAACAGTTATTGTAATGTAGGCTGCACACAGATTAATGTTAATGTTAATTAAAGACCAAGGCTAGCAAATGTCTCCTGTAAACTGCATGTTGAAATTAGACTAGCACTTAACCATGAACACAAAAGCCACACCACACAAATGGCTTTAAATTGGTTTATTTCGTTAGCAAACATGTAACTATAATTAAGTTCTTTCCATCAATCTGTTTTTTTTTTTTACTTTCACATTTAAATGATTTTATGATTATATGTCCGTTTTTAATGTTATCGGTATCGGCCACCATATCGGTATCGGCCGATATATGGTTATTTTTAATGTTATTGTTATTGGCCGATATATGTTAGTTTTTAATGTTATCGTTATCAGCCAGTATATGTTAGTTTTTAATGTTATCGTTATCGGCCACCATATCGGTATCGGCCGATATATGTTAGTTTTTATGTTATCGTTATCAGCCACCATATTGTTATCAGCCAATATATGTTCATTTTTAATGTTATCGTTATCAGCCACAATATCGGTATCGGCCGATATATGTTCATTTTTAATGTTATCGGCATCGGCCAATATATGTCCGTTTTTAATGTTATCGGTATCGGCCGATATATGTCCGTTTTCAATGTTAACGGTATCGGCCACAATATTGGTATTAGGGAGTTATAGGTAAATTTTTAATGTTATCATTATCGGCCACAATATCGGTATCGGCTGATATATGTTCATTTTTAATGTTATTATTATTGGCCATAATATCTGTATTTGCCAAAATATGTTCATTTTTAATGTTATCAGCCACCATATCGGTATCAGCGGATATATGTTCATTTTTAATGTTATCGTTATCGGCCACCATATCGGTATCGGCCGATATATGTTAGTTTTTAATGTTATCGTTATCAGCCACCATATCGATATCAGCTGATATATGTTGGTTTTTAATGTTATCTTTATCAGCCACCATATCGTTATCGGCCGATATATGTTTTTTTTTTTTTTTTATGTTATTGTTATTGGCCATAATATCTGTATTGGCCGAAATATGTTCATTTTTAATGTTATCGTTATCGGCCACCATATTGGTATCGGCCGATATATGTTCATTTTTAATGTTATCAGCCACCATATCGGTATCAGCGGATATATGTTCATTTTTAATGTTATCGTTATCGGCCACCATATCGGTATCGGCCGATATATGTTAGTTTTTAATGTTATCGTTATCAGCCACCATATCGATATCAGCTGATATATGTTGGTTTTTAATGTTATCTTTATCAGCCACCATATCGTTATCGGCCGATATATGTTTTTTTTTTATGTTATTGTTATTGGCCATAATATCTGTATTGGCCGAAATATGTTCATTTTTAATGTTATCGTTATCGGCCACTATATCGGTATCGGCAGATATATGTTAATTTTTAATGTTATTGGCCACCATATCGGTATTGGCCAATATATGTTTGTTTTTAATGTTATCGGTATCGGACGATATACGTTAGTTTTTAGTGTTATCAGTATCGGCTGATATATATCCATTTTTAATGTTATCGGTATCGGCCACCATATCGTTATCGGCGGATATATGTTAATTTTTAATGTTATTGTTATTGGCCGCCATATCAGTATCAGCCGATATATGTTAGTTTTTAATGTTATTGTTATTGGCCGCCATATCAGTATCAGCCGATATATGTTAGTTTTTAATGTTATCGTTATCAGCCTGATAAGAAAATTTGGCTGTGCGTTCACACCGCCGGCGCCGAGAGCGTCAAAAAAGTGGCCGGAAGTCATTCATTTTCAATGGGAGTCGGCGGCGAGCTCCGGTGAGAGCAGCGCGGCGCGTCTTGGACAATTTGGGCATCGAGGAAAGTTGAAATCAGGTCAGCTTTATGGTAATGAGCTATGACGCGGTTGTAGCGATAGAGCTATCGATTGAGCTAATAATTGGTATGTAGAAGTGCCCCGCTTGAGAGGATTCCAGAGAGCGCAGTCCTGTAAACTTTGGTTCCAACCACATTAGTTCCCAAGCAAAATGGAGGAGAGGGTGATCATTGTTGTGGCGGGTTTGATAAGAAGGCGCTCAACACAATTTATAGGCAACATTTTTGCTCTAGAACGCTTGTTTTTCAGTGGGAATGCAAATCATTTGTTCAAAATAACAGATTTGACCAATTGCATAAATGCTGCACTTCAACCAGAACAGTTATTGTAATGTAGGCTGCACACAGATTAATGTTAATGTTAATTAAAGACCAAGGCTAGCAAATGTCTCCTGTAAACTGCATGTTGAAATTAGACTAGCACTTAACCATGAACACAAAAGCCACACCACACAAATGGCTTTAAATTGGTTTATTTCGTTAGCAAACATGTAACTATAATTAAGTTCTTTCCATCAATCTGTTTTTTTTTTTTACTTTCACATTTAAATGATTTTATGATTATATGTCCGTTTTTAATGTTATCGGTATCGGCCACCATATCGGTATCGGCCGATATATGGTTATTTTTAATGTTATTGTTATTGGCCGATATATGTTAGTTTTTAATGTTATCGTTATCAGCCAGTATATGTTAGTTTTTAATGTTATCGTTATCGGCCACCATATCGGTATCGGCCGATATATGTTAGTTTTTATGTTATCGTTATCAGCCACCATATTGTTATCAGCCAATATATGTTCATTTTTAATGTTATCGTTATCAGCCACAATATCGGTATCGGCCGATATATGTTCATTTTTAATGTTATCGGCATCGGCCAATATATGTCCGTTTTTAATGTTATCGGTATCGGCCGATATATGTCCGTTTTCAATGTTAACGGTATCGGCCACAATATTGGTATTAGGGAGTTATAGGTAAATTTTTAATGTTATCATTATCGGCCACAATATCGGTATCGGCTGATATATGTTCATTTTTAATGTTATTATTATTGGCCATAATATCTGTATTTGCCAAAATATGTTCATTTTTAATGTTATCAGCCACCATATCGGTATCAGCGGATATATGTTCATTTTTAATGTTATCGTTATCGGCCACCATATCGGTATCGGCCGATATATGTTAGTTTTTAATGTTATCGTTATCAGCCACCATATCGATATCAGCTGATATATGTTGGTTTTTAATGTTATCTTTATCAGCCACCATATCGTTATCGGCCGATATATGTTTTTTTTTTTTTTTTATGTTATTGTTATTGGCCATAATATCTGTATTGGCCGAAATATGTTCATTTTTAATGTTATCGTTATCGGCCACCATATTGGTATCGGCCGATATATGTTCATTTTTAATGTTATCAGCCACCATATCGGTATCAGCGGATATATGTTCATTTTTAATGTTATCGTTATCGGCCACCATATCGGTATCGGCCGATATATGTTAGTTTTTAATGTTATCGTTATCAGCCACCATATCGATATCAGCTGATATATGTTGGTTTTTAATGTTATCTTTATCAGCCACCATATCGTTATCGGCCGATATATGTTTTTTTTTTATGTTATTGTTATTGGCCATAATATCTGTATTGGCCGAAATATGTTCATTTTTAATGTTATCGTTATCGGCCACTATATCGGTATCGGCAGATATATGTTAATTTTTAATGTTATTGGCCACCATATCGGTATTGGCCAATATATGTTTGTTTTTAATGTTATCGGTATCGGACGATATACGTTAGTTTTTAGTGTTATCAGTATCGGCTGATATATATCCATTTTTAATGTTATCGGTATCGGCCACCATATCGTTATCGGCGGATATATGTTAATTTTTAATGTTATTGTTATTGGCCGCCATATCAGTATCAGCCGATATATGTTAGTTTTTAATGTTATTGTTATTGGCCGCCATATCAGTATCAGCCGATATATGTTAGTTTTTAATGTTATCGTTATCAGCCTGATAAGAAAATTTGGCTGTGCGTTCACACCGCCGGCGCCGAGAGCGTCAAAAAAGTGGCCGGAAGTCATTCATTTTCAATGGGAGTCGGCGGCGAGCTCCGGTGAGAGCAGCGCGGCGCGTCTTGGACAATTTGGGCATCGAGGAAAGTTGAAATCAGGTCAGCTTTATGGTAATGAGCTATGACGCGGTTGTAGCGATAGAGCTATCGATTGAGCTAATAATTGGTATGTAGAAGTGCCCCGCTTGAGAGGATTCCAGAGAGCGCAGTCCTGTAAACTTTGGTTCCAACCACATTAGTTCCCAAGCAAAATGGAGGAGAGGGTGATCATTGTTGTGGCGGGTTTGATAAGAAGGCGCTCAACACAATTTATAGGCAACATTTTTGCTCTAGAACGCTTGTTTTTCAGTGGGAATGCAAATCATTTGTTCAAAATAACAGATTTGACCAATTGCATAAATGCTGCACTTCAACCAGAACAGTTATTGTAATGTAGGCTGCACACAGATTAATGTTAATGTTAATTAAAGACCAAGGCTAGCAAATGTCTCCTGTAAACTGCATGTTGAAATTAGACTAGCACTTAACCATGAACACAAAAGCCACACCACACAAATGGCTTTAAATTGGTTTATTTCGTTAGCAAACATGTAACTATAATTAAGTTCTTTCCATCAATCTGTTTTTTTTTTTTACTTTCACATTTAAATGATTTTATGATTATATGTCCGTTTTTAATGTTATCGGTATCGGCCACCATATCGGTATCGGCCGATATATGGTTATTTTTAATGTTATTGTTATTGGCCGATATATGTTAGTTTTTAATGTTATCGTTATCAGCCAGTATATGTTAGTTTTTAATGTTATCGTTATCGGCCACCATATCGGTATCGGCCGATATATGTTAGTTTTTATGTTATCGTTATCAGCCACCATATTGTTATCAGCCAATATATGTTCATTTTTAATGTTATCGTTATCAGCCACAATATCGGTATCGGCCGATATATGTTCATTTTTAATGTTATCGGCATCGGCCAATATATGTCCGTTTTTAATGTTATCGGTATCGGCCGATATATGTCCGTTTTCAATGTTAACGGTATCGGCCACAATATTGGTATTAGGGAGTTATAGGTAAATTTTTAATGTTATCATTATCGGCCACAATATCGGTATCGGCTGATATATGTTCATTTTTAATGTTATTATTATTGGCCATAATATCTGTATTTGCCAAAATATGTTCATTTTTAATGTTATCAGCCACCATATCGGTATCAGCGGATATATGTTCATTTTTAATGTTATCGTTATCGGCCACCATATCGGTATCGGCCGATATATGTTAGTTTTTAATGTTATCGTTATCAGCCACCATATCGATATCAGCTGATATATGTTGGTTTTTAATGTTATCTTTATCAGCCACCATATCGTTATCGGCCGATATATGTTTTTTTTTTTTTTTTATGTTATTGTTATTGGCCATAATATCTGTATTGGCCGAAATATGTTCATTTTTAATGTTATCGTTATCGGCCACCATATTGGTATCGGCCGATATATGTTCATTTTTAATGTTATCAGCCACCATATCGGTATCAGCGGATATATGTTCATTTTTAATGTTATCGTTATCGGCCACCATATCGGTATCGGCCGATATATGTTAGTTTTTAATGTTATCGTTATCAGCCACCATATCGATATCAGCTGATATATGTTGGTTTTTAATGTTATCTTTATCAGCCACCATATCGTTATCGGCCGATATATGTTTTTTTTTTATGTTATTGTTATTGGCCATAATATCTGTATTGGCCGAAATATGTTCATTTTTAATGTTATCGTTATCGGCCACTATATCGGTATCGGCAGATATATGTTAATTTTTAATGTTATTGGCCACCATATCGGTATTGGCCAATATATGTTTGTTTTTAATGTTATCGGTATCGGACGATATACGTTAGTTTTTAGTGTTATCAGTATCGGCTGATATATATCCATTTTTAATGTTATCGGTATCGGCCACCATATCGTTATCGGCGGATATATGTTAATTTTTAATGTTATTGTTATTGGCCGCCATATCAGTATCAGCCGATATATGTTAGTTTTTAATGTTATTGTTATTGGCCGCCATATCAGTATCAGCCGATATATGTTAGTTTTTAATGTTATCGTTATCAGCCTGATAAGAAAATTTGGCTGTGCGTTCACACCGCCGGCGCCGAGAGCGTCAAAAAAGTGGCCGGAAGTCATTCATTTTCAATGGGAGTCGGCGGCGAGCTCCGGTGAGAGCAGCGCGGCGCGTCTTGGACAATTTGGGCATCGAGGAAAGTTGAAATCAGGTCAGCTTTATGGTAATGAGCTATGACGCGGTTGTAGCGATAGAGCTATCGATTGAGCTAATAATTGGTATGTAGAAGTGCCCCGCTTGAGAGGATTCCAGAGAGCGCAGTCCTGTAAACTTTGGTTCCAACCACATTAGTTCCCAAGCAAAATGGAGGAGAGGGTGATCATTGTTGTGGCGGGTTTGATAAGAAGGCGCTCAACACAATTTATAGGCAACATTTTTGCTCTAGAACGCTTGTTTTTCAGTGGGAATGCAAATCATTTGTTCAAAATAACAGATTTGACCAATTGCATAAATGCTGCACTTCAACCAGAACAGTTATTGTAATGTAGGCTGCACACAGATTAATGTTAATGTTAATTAAAGACCAAGGCTAGCAAATGTCTCCTGTAAACTGCATGTTGAAATTAGACTAGCACTTAACCATGAACACAAAAGCCACACCACACAAATGGCTTTAAATTGGTTTGTTTCGTTAGCAAACATGTAACTATAATTAAGTTCTTTCCATCAATCTGTTTTTTTTTTTTACTTTCACATTTAAATATTTTTATGATTATATGTCCGTTTTTAATGTTATCGGTATCGGCCACCATATCGGTATCGGCCGATATATGGTTATTTTTAATGTTATTGTTATTGGCCGATATATGTTAGTTTTTAATGTTATCGTTATCAGCCAGTATATGTTCGTTTTTAATGTTATCGTTATCGGCCACCATATCGGTATCGGCCGATATATGTTAGTTTTTATGTTATCGTTATCAGCCACCATATTGTTATCAGCCAATATATGTTCATTTTTAATGTTATCGTTATCAGCCACAATATCGGTATCGGCCGATATATGCTCATTTTTAATGTTATCGTTATCGGCCACCATATCGGTATCGGCCGATATATGTTCATTTTTAATGTAATCGTTACCAGCCACCATATCGGTATCGGCTAATATATGTTCATTTTTAATGTTATCGGCATCGGCCAATATATGTCCGTTTTTAATGTTATCGGTATTGGCCTATATATGTCCGTTTTCAATGTTAACGGTATCGGCCACAATATTGGTATTAGGGAGTTATAGGTAAATTTTTAATGTTATCATTATCGGCCACAATATCGGTATCGGCTGATATATGTTCATTTTTAATGTTATTATTATTGGCCATAATATCTGTATTTGCCAAAATATGTTCATTTTTAATGTTATCAGCCACCATATCGGTATCAGCGGATATATGTTCATTTTTAATGTTATCGTTATCAGCCACCATATCGATATCAGCTGATATATGTTGGTTTTTAATGTTATCTTTATCAGCCACCATATCGTTATCGGCCGATATATGTTTTTTTTTTTTTTTATGTTATTGTTATTGGCCATAATATCTGTATTGGGCCGAAATATGTTCATTTTTAATGTTATCGTTATCGGCCACCATATTGGTATCGGCCGATATATGTTCATTTTTAATGTTATCAGCCACCATATTGGTATCAGCGGATATATGTTCATTTTTAATGTTATCGTTATCGGCCACCATATCGGTATCGGCCGATATATGTTAGTTTTTAATGTTATCGTTATCAGCCACCATATCGATATCAGCTGATATATGTTGGTTTTTAATGTTATCTTTATCAGCCACCATATCGTTATCGGCCGATATATATATATTTTTTTTTTATGTTATTGTTATTGGCCATAATATCTGTATTGGGCCGAAATATGTTCATTTTTAATGTTATCGTTATCGGCCACCATATTGGTATCGGCCGATATATGTTCATTTTTAATGTTATCAGCCACCATATCGATATCAGCTGATATATGTTGGTTTTTAATGTTATCTTTATCAGCCACCATATCGTTATCGGCCGATATATGTTTTTTTTTTTTTTATGTTATTGTTATTGGCCATAATATTTGTATTGGCCGAAATATGTTAATTTTTAATATTATCGTTATCGGCCACTATATCGGTATCGGCAGATATATGTTAATTTTTAATGTTATTGGCCACCATATCGGTATTGGCCAATATATGTTTGTTTTTAATGTTATCGGTATCGGACGATATACGTTAGTTTTTAGTGTTATCAGTATCGGCTGATATATATCCATTTTTAATGTTATCGGTATCGGCCACCATATCGTTATCGGTGGATATATGTTAATTTTTAATGTTATTGTTATTGGCCGCCATATCAGTATCAGCCGATATATGTTAGTTTTTAATGTTATCGTTATCAGCCTGATAAGAAAATTTGGCTGTGCGTTCAGACCGCCGGCGCTGAGAGCGTCAAAAAAGTGGCCGGAAGTCATTCATTTTCAATGGGAGTCGGCGGCGAGCTCCGGTGACAGCAGCGCGGCGCGTCTTGGACAATTTGGGCATCGAGGAAAGTTGAAATCAGGTCAACTTTATGGTAATGAGCTATGACGCGGTTGTAGCGATAGAGCTATCGATTGAGCTAATAATTGGAATGTAGAAGTGCCCCGCTTGAGAGGATTCCAGAGAGTGCAGTCCTGTAAACTTTGGTTCAGACCACATTAGTTCCCAAGCAAAATGGAGGAGAGGGTGATCATTGTTGTGGCAGGTTTGATAAGAAGGCGCTCAACACAATTTATAGGCAACATTTTTGCTCTAGAACGCTTGTTTTTCAGTGGGAATGCAAATCATTTGTTCAAAATAACAGATTTGACCAATTGCATAAATGCTGCACTTCAACCAGAACAGTTATTGTAATGTAGGCTGCACACAGATTAATGTTAATGTTAATTAAAGACCAAGGCTAGCAAATGTCTCCTGTAAACTGCATGTTGAAATTAGACTAGCACTTAACCATGAACACAAAAGCCACACCACACAAATGGCTTTAAATTGGTTTATTTCGTTAGCAAACATGTAACTATAATTAAGTTCTTTCCATCAATCTGGTTTTTTTTTTTACTTTCACATTTAAATGATTTCATGAGGTGAACTTAAACCCTACTTGTGGTCAGTCTGCACAAATGCCGATCGCCATGACTGTTTGCTTTTCGGCCCCTTTAAATAAAGTTTTAAAAAAGACCAAGCATTTGATCTACGTCAGAGCGTCAGCGCGTCCACAAATCTTTCTAAAGCGCCGTTGGCAGGGCGGCCATAGCTAATTTTGACGCTCTCGGCGGCGGCGGTGTGAACGCACAGTTACACTTCAGCTGCACACTGTTCGCCCTGATGGTTTTGAATGGCTTGAAATATGATTGGAATCACTTCAAAAAAATTGTTAAATGCAACGTGCAGTGCAAGTATAGGATTTGAGAAGTATCATTTTGTTATTTTTTGTCTTCTGATTTTGGGGTCCCAGGGAATGCATGAACTGCTCAAATGTATGCCTTGAATGCCATGTATGTCACTTTGGACAAAAGCATAAATGTAAAGGCAGGTTCTGATGTTGTTGCTGTGTGTCACAGGTGCTCCTGTAGTCGTGTCTTTCCCTCACTTCCATCTGGGCGATGAGAAGTACGCCAACGCCATCGACGGCATTTCTCCGGTCCACGAGCTCCATCAGACCTTTCTGGATCTGAACCCTGTAAGCGACATCAGCTGATCCACGATCACCTTCAGCTGTGTGATCACACACTCTCAAACAGATTCTCAGTTCAATTTAAATTTATTTGTATAGCGCAAAGTACATATTGTTTTAAAGCAGCTTTACAGAGAATGCTTGTTTCAGTGTTACAGTTTAGGAAGTATTCTGTTATCAGTCAGAGATGAGTCAAAGTAATGTCCATATATCTTCATGTATTCAGCTAAGCAGACACAACAAACATGTTAGGCAGAAATAGAGTTCATTAGCGCCCGTCACTTTTTCAGCGCCGTTGGTTTCTGAAGTATTTTTTTCCATTCATTTCTCCCATAGGGATTTCAAAAGTCTAAAGCGTTATAAACAATAAACCAAACCAATCAGATACAAGGAGAATCATAACATTACATAATTTCATTGAAACCAAAAAAATTAAAAAAAAAAAATCTGACAAAAATACAAGACTGTGAACTTAACGGCTTTAGTTTAGGGAAAGAACTACAATCCCATGAAGCATTGCGAACAGCATAATCAAATTAAAAACGATGGAGAAATATAAAAGTACTCATTAAAAAATGTTTATACAGTATATAAAAACAAGTTTATTGCAAAATATGCACATATATACAAATATTTAAGTATTTTGAGAGCATAGGGACTAAAGTACGTCATTTGCGGTGCTTCGTGGGAGGAGCTAACGAGCTCTTATTTTGCTTGTTTTGACTCTGATTGGTGGAATTTTCTGTACAGCATCATGGGTAATGTAGTTTTTCAACACAAATTTCACTGTTAAACAATTATTTAAAACTAAGTTGAAATAATGTGTGCAGAAGCAAATACCATCGATTAACAACCTCGTAGCAGTAAGGCTGCCTTTAACAGTTTATAAGTTATCGTTAAAAATCCATTTCCCTGTGGAGAGTTATTTACTTCTGGAACCCGACTGTTTCACTCTATTGCAACTTGTGCTCGTAATGATTACAGTATAAGGATAATATTACAATATTAGGATGATATTTGAGAGTTTTGCATCCAATGTTGCTGTCGTCTGAAATCTTCACAATTATCCGCATCACCTAAAAACATGACTGAATGATCTGTAGTTACTCAGAAAACACTCCAGCTAACAGAGAACGTTCTGGCAATGTTATGAACAAACATTCTTCCAGTAACATTAATAGAACGTCCGTTCAACGTTATCTGGGCTTTAATAGCGTTCTCAAAACGTTACCACAAAAACATTATTTATACATTGTTCATGGAGCGTATTTTCATTTGAGCGTTGATCTAACGTTTTTTAAATGTTACTATTTGTTTCGGAATGTTTAAAGAACATTCAAAAGTAACATTCCCATAATGTTTGAAGAATGATACAATGTTCCCTTAACGTTCACATAACCAACGTTCAGAAATAACTTTTTCATAACGTAATGGGATCTTTAGCAAAACTTTTGTTAGCTGGGAGGAATTAGCGTACCTGCTGTTCATAGGATTTTAGGCAAACGATGATTGTGTATTTGTTCTATTTCATCAGATATAATGGTGGTACATTTTTGAGAAGCATTATGTGAATGCTTGGCTAAAGAGGTGTTTATCAGGAAGGCTTTTAGCTGTTTATCAGAGATGTTTATCAGGAAGGCTATTCCAGAGTTTAGGAGCCAAATGCGAAAACGCTGCATTAGTAGACTTTTTCATGATCAATGTCTCTTTCTATAATGCATTTTTTCCTGTGTAATTAGTTTGCTAATTGCACTCTGACTCCGATCTTGACTTCTTCTCCTGTGTCAGACTATGGGAATACCTGTTCGTGCCATGAAAAGAGCCCAGATCAACATTCATCTCGACAGAGTGACCGGATTTCCGTGAGTGATGTTTTCCTGTCTGATATATTTAATCACGGTTTGCTGATAAACAGGCGTGTGTTTGTATAGCTTTATAGCTGAAGCTCTTTGTCTCCTCAGTTTGACGAGGAATCTCAACAGCACCATCTTCCCCATTCTGTTTCTGAACGAGGTGAGAGTCGGCAGGATGGTTTAATCAGCCGGTCCTGTTGAATCTTCTATTGAATATGATTTGTTGTGCAGTCGGTGGTGATTGACGACGCTTCGGCCGCGAGGATTCAGAAGCTGCTGCTGGTCGTGACTCTAGTCTCTCATTTCCCTCTCATCCTCGTCGCTCTGGGAGTCGTCCTGCTCTTAGTCGCCATCATCCTCGCCATACGCTTCTATCAGAACAAGGTAATGAAGTGTGAAAGCAGTAGAATCACTATTACTTCCTAGCTTACTCTTCACTTTCCCACCAAATCATTGTCTGTCAGCTCGGTTCACACGAACTAAAGCTGCGTCATGTGACACTAATATATGCGCCAAATCATTCCGTGTCTGTTCTGTATGTGTTTGTTTTGGAAACAGAACACTATTCTTCCACATTGACCTTTATGAATCAATATTCTCTTTCACACGGTCACTGCAGTAGAGAAAAAAAGAAAAGAAACAAGAAAAGGATGTGTGGAGTTTGACAAAATCAGTGGAGCTGGAACTCTCAGCTAACCAAAAATATGTTCTAGGAACGTTCAAAAATTCTTTGTTATGTAAGCATACAAAGAAACATTAACCCTTAAAGAGTCATGAAACCCCCTGTTTTAGCAGCAGTCAGTTCTCACCACAGTTTTGAAAAATGCTACAAAAGTGGGCGTGGTTAAGCTGCGGAGTGAAGGGGGAGTCTGTGGGACGAGGGGAGGCAGCTTGTGATTCAGAGTTTTATTTCGCTCTTATTAAAAGCATCAAAGCTTCCCACAAATGCACGCTGCAAATGACCATTACATGCAACACCAATATACACAAGCTCACCGTTACACAAATACATATATATATCCTGTGACAGCTATAATTTAATCACAATTTGTTCTACACTACCTATCAAGTCAAACCCTGAATATTGAATTAATTTCTAATCATTTTAAATAATCGGCTAATATTCATTAAGAATATAGACAAACTTTATATTACTCGAATTGTCCAGATTGGCAATATGTGGGTTAAAAAAACAAAACAAAATTAAACACTATTATCCAAAGCGACTTACAACTGAGGAATACAGGAAGCGATCCGTCATGAAGAGGTGAAGAATCACAAAAAGTGCCTTAAATACTAAGTTTTGGACATTGCTTAGAGTAGCATACGCTAGAATAGGGAGGGAATAGAGGAAAAATGTTCATATTTGATTGCGTACAGTACATGCTTTGCAGTAATTCACCGAGCCATTTCAAGTTTTGCTGATATAATCATTTATTTTATATCTGCGGTAATTATGAGTGAAACATAACACCATCATGTGTATCAAACATCGCCATCTTGAGGAATAATGGTGAATTGCACTTATAGAGTCATCAGAGATTCCATTATTGTTGCGCAGAAAAATAAATACACTATTACATACCTCGAGTCACTAGCGACCCTATACACTTTTTTTTTTTTTACAAAAAAACTGTAAACGGCCATTCTTGCTATTTTGTTTATAATGAATAGATTGAGGACTACTAAGAAGTCTAACTTTAAAAAATGAAAGAGGAAGAGGGTAGTAAATGACGTCCCGGGTCACTAAAGACCCGAGGCATGCATTTAAGGGTTTAAAAACATTCTATTTTATAATTTTGCACTTTGATTATGAGAATGTTACTTTTAATGTCCTCTGAATAATCTGAGTTTTTGAGAGCCTGATTACAAAAACAAAAGTCTCACCATTAAATCCATGTCCCAAGCACACAATTATAATATTCTCATTATAATGTTATGTAGCCTATATGACAGACTTTTAACTGTATTTTCCTTTTTGAAGTGATTAGATTAGTTTAAAGCAATTCAAACCCATCATGGTGAACAGTGCGCATCTGAAGTGTCTCAGTTGACCCTAACGATAACATTAAAAATGAACATATATCGGCCGATACCGAAATGGTGACCGGTAACATTAAAAATGAACATATATCGGCCGATACCGAAATGGTGACCGATAACATTAAAAATGAACATATATCGGCCGATACCGATATGGTGACCGATAACGATAACATTAAAAATGAACATATATCGGCCAATACCGATATGATGACCGATAATGATAACATTAAAAATGAACATATATCGGCCGATAACGATATGGTGAACGATAACATTAAAAATGAACATATATCGGCCGATACCGATATGGTGACCGTTAACGATAACATTAAAAATGAACATATATCGGCTGATACCGATATGGTGGCCGATAACGATAACATTAAAAATGAACATATATCGGCAGATACCGATATGGTGGCCAATAACATTAAAAATGAACATATATCGGCCGATACCGATAAGATGACCGATAATGATAACATTAAAAATGAACATATATCGGCCGATACCGATATGGTGACCATTAACGATAACATTAAAAATGAACATATATCGGCCGATACCGATACGGTGACCGATAACGATAACATTAAAAATGAACATATATCGGCCGATACCGATATGGTGGCCAATAACATTAAAAATGAACATATATCGGCCGATACCGATAAGATGACCGATAATGATAACATTAAAAATGAACATATATCGGCCGATACCGATATGGTGACCATTAACGATAACATTAAAAACGAACATATATCGGCCGATACCGATATGGTGACCGATAACGATAACATTAAAAATGAGCATATATATCGGCCGATACAAATATGATGGCCGTTAACGATAACATTAAAAATGAACATATATCGGCTGATACCGATATGGTGACCGATATATTGTGAATCCCTAATAAGAAACGTTTCTTAAATGAATATAAATATAAATGATTTTTGTGCTTATGGTTACCAAACAGATAGGATAGGATTTTAAGTTAGGATGTTTTACATTCTAACGAACGTTCTATTAACGTTACTGAAAGAACATTTGAGAAAACCTTGCCTTACTCAGAACTAATCGAACGAATCATTTGATAAAAAGACATTCACTTCACTAGCTTCAGTGTAGTTAGCGGCTTTTTTTTTTTAGTCAGCGTCTCTAACTACATTTTTCAAATGGTGGCGTGCCTGTAGTTTAACGGCTTTAAATGACTAGTAGCTTGTATCTAGTGGAGCTGAGGTTTCATCCAAACTTTGCTGACTGTGTTCAGACTGTGGTTTATGTGACGCTGTTTCCTGTCATAACTCAGTCACATGCTTTCCTGAAGCCACTAACCGCCACATGCTGCTATCTAATCAATTCACTTACCTAGTAACAATGCTGTGCTCTCTTTGCGTATTAACATTGTGTCTAACCTCAGCAAATGAACACCATGTTGTGCTGATCTGCTTTTATTTAGAATGAAGTGAAGCGTTTTGATTTTGCGGAGGCTTTCCGCTGCGCTCCTGTAAGTTCACACACTCATTAACCATCTTACAATTAACTGCTAGTTAAAGCCTGTTTTACACATCGCACATCTATGGTGCATATTAATTTCCGCAATCATATCATAAGTTTGTGTCACATCCTGAACTCCTGTAGCCTTCCTGTTGCTCAAACCCAGCTAACAAAAATATGTTCTAAGAACAATTCGCATTAAAACGGTATTTCTGAATGTTCAAAGCATCAGTAAATGTTTTTGTGAATGTTCCAGTATCATTCTTCAAACATTATGGGAATGTTACCGAAACAAATAGTAACATTTAAATTTTTTTATACAAAAGTCCAGTGAACGTTCCATGAACAACTTATAAATAATGCTTTTATGCTAACGTTTTGAGAACATTATCAAAGGCCAGATAACTTTAAATGAATGTTCTGTTTATGTTACTGGAAGAACGTTTTTTGGTAACTTTGATAGAAAATTGCCAGAACGCTCTGAGCTGGGAAAGTCATGGAATCGATTCCTAGTGCATCTAAATATGCACATGCATTATTAATATAAATACTCAGAATACTCAGGTTTAACTTAAACTGAATCACTAACAGTCTTAATCACATGACGCTTTACTGGTTTAAGGACTTAAACATGCTCTACTCGAGTGCACTTGTGATATGTCAGCCAAGTGTTTGTGTTCTTGACCTTGCATAAAGTTTGTTTCAAATCGTAATGTCTTTTCTTTCTCCTTTTTAGCCATCCGCAAAGAAAGACACGTCATACGCTCCTGTGAGCGGCAAAGTGGACGATCAAGATGAGAAAAATGGAACGTTTATCGGCATGACGCCCGTGGAGAAGTCCTAAACTGCTGAGAGTGTGTGTGTGTGAGAGAATGTGTGTGTGTGTGTTTGAGTGTGTGTGTGTGTGTCACAGATGGTGTCTAACCACAACTATCAGTAGTTTGTAGAGCGGTGTGTGTCAGTAAATGACGGTCGTCATGATTCACACACTGACTCTTCCTCAGGACTATAGCCGTCAGGAATCAGGCATCTTGATGAACGACTGAAGAGTGTCTCTGCACACACACAGTTCAGGGTCATTCAACATCTGTTTAGTTACATATTTAAACACTTTGAGCAACACTGAAGCTGCTGTAAGTGATTTTTAGGAGTATCACACTCACTGCTCTTGCTGTCCGTCCTCTCAGTCTGTACTTTGTGCTCCACATGTCACATAGTGACGCACACAAAACAAATATTTAGGCCTAAATGTAAGATCTATTTAAATTGCATATTAAATTTCCATTTGATGCCATACGTCACATATAGGCCACACGGCGATAGGTCTGTGCAGCGTCGCATGGTCGAACAAGCCATGTGTGTTTTAGTGAGCGGAGTTTGACAGAGGGCGTGTCTGTTGGTGGGCGGGGTTTGACGGAGTGTGTTAATGGGCGGGGTTTGACAAGGCGTGTGTCTCTGTTAGTGGGCGGCGGTGGACACAGAGGGCGTGTGCTTCTGTTAGTGGGTGGGGTTTGACAGAAGGCGTGTGTCTCTGTTAGTGGGCGAGGTTAGTGGTGCACTGCTTCAAGTACACAGATAAGTGTGTGCAGCGCCGCATGAAGTCAAACAAGCCTTGTGTTTTAGCGAGCAGAGTTTGACAGAGGGCGTGTCTGTTGGTGGTGGCGTTTGACAGAGGGCGTGTCTGTTAGTGTGCGGGGTTTGACAGAGTGTGTGCGTGTTAATGGGCGGGGTTTGACAGAGGGCGTGTCTGTTAGTGTGGGGTTTGACAGAGTGTGTGTGTGTGTTAATGGGCGGGGTTTGACAGAGGGCGTGTCTGTTAGTGTGGGGTTTGACAGAGTGTGTGTGTGTGTTAATGGGCGGGGTTTGACAAAGGGCGTGTCTGTTAGTGTGTGGGGTTTGACAGAGTGTGTGTGTTTTAATGGGCGGGGTTTGACAGAGGGCGTGTCTGTTCATGGGCGGGTTTGACAGAGGGCGCTTGTTAATGGGCGGGATTTGACAGAGGGCGTGTGTCTCTGTTAGGTGGGGTGGAGACAGAGGCTGTGTCTCTGTTAGTGGGTGGGGTTTTACAGAGGGCGTGTCTCTGTTAGTGGGCGGGGTTTGACACAGAGGGCGTGTGCGGTTGAAGTCAGTAAAGCTCCTAAAAATCACTTACAGCACCTTTAACAATCAGACTATGTTGACTGAGTTTTATGAGGCCAAACAAAAGCAACTTTATATTTGTTACCAAATGGTTGGTTCACACAGGATGTGCGTTCAGAAACACCTGGTAGTTTTAAGTTGACCTGGCATGCTTATGGTGCAACACCGCGGCCAAAGACTGCGTCTGACACACGTGTACATAAACAATAAAACCTCCTGTGTGAACGAGCCATACGCGACTGAACCTGCTGTGCCTTTTGTTAGAAATGTTGGTTTTGCGTTGTTTTATTTCAGTGAACCGATGACATCACATCACTGTGCCTTCTTATGATGATTTTATAAGTGTCAAATACTAAAGTTAAGATTTAATGATCTGATATTTGTTGATTTGATTTCAGTTTGTCCTGCTGGGGAATATATAACCTAACGTCTGTAGTCATTTCAGTCGACTCGCTTCTGCAAACGTAAACTTTGATCCTCAAACACTGAACACAGACGAATGTCTGCTTTATTTTAGATGATGTCAAGGTTTATTGTTTTGAAATAAAGATCTGTAAGTATTATTATTAGACACAGCAGGAGATTGCATAGTGTTACTGAACTAATATTTCAGAATCATTTCTGAAATATGATAAGAAGTATTTTTAAAATGTTCAATCTTTATGTTTCCGCTGTTTAGCGGAGAGGATCACACATGCGTGTTTTGATATGTTACAGTTTCATGTTTGTACTGGCTTTCCTTCGACTAGATGCTTTGGTGCAAAATCATAACATAATAACCTCTTATCGTAACCGAAGGTGTGTATTATCAATCACATTGCACTAAAATACACTATATTAAATGTAATTCTGAAGCTGCATGTTTAACGCACTGTTTTTTGAGATGGTCACTGGTTTCAATCTCTGAGCCATTTTATTTGAGTTTTATGATTTCTTTATGCTATTATACCGATGTGCCAAACATGAAAAAAATGCACTTGGTGAGTTTGATTCACTTGGAGATCAATGGAAAAAAATGGTAAAATTTCATATTTGAGCCCGAGTTCAAATGACAGTGTCTGTATCCAGGTTGAGACTGAATCGTTGTGGTTTAAATGCATTTTGTGTCTTTTCAGCCTTTCAGGTGTTAAATGATGCAGATCTTGCCTTCATCAGTGTATAAACTATAAAACTCAGTGGCCTTGGATCGATGAACACACAGTTTATTGTCTTCTGCATCTGTCCAGCTGTTAGTTTTCTATATTCAGACTGCACAAATAATTGTACAGTTTTGTATATAAATGACGCCTTTTTCCTGTGAATTTATAAGAAAATACAATTAAAAAGACTTTCTGAAAGGCACACGTTTTGTATTTTATTTTGTACTCGTGTGTTTTTATTATAACTCCTCTTTTTCTGAATTATACTTATACACTGACATTAATAGTAACCTAAAAATGACATCTTAACTGGTTTTAGTCGAGTCAAAAATATTATTTAACCACTGTATGAACCTAAACACATTAATTTATACCAACAAAACTAATTGTATGTTAAATTAGGTAAAAATAGCTCTTTAAGGTTGCAGATACCACTTTTTACAGTGTACTGAAAATATGGTGGCTGTTATGATAAACTACTTGTTACTCATTAATAAGTTACTTTGGATAAAAATGTAATTGATAAATGTATGTAATGCAAATGTACACTCACCTAAAGGATTATTAGGAACACCTGTTCAATTTCTCATTAATGCAATTATCTAATCAACCAATCACATGGCAGTTGCTTCAATGCATTTAGGGGTGTGGTCCTGGTCAAGACAATCTCCTGAACTCCAAACTGAATGTCAGAATGGGAAAGAAAGGTGATTTAAGCAATTTTGAGCGTGGCATGGTTGTTGGTGCCAGACGGGCCGGTCTGAGTATTTCACAATCTGCTCAGTTACTGGGATTTTCACGCACAACCATTTCTAGAGTTTACAAAGAATGGTGTGAAAAGGGAAAAACATCCAGTATGCGGCAGTCCTGTGGGCCAAAATGCCTTGTTGATGCTAGAGGTCAGAGGAGAATGGGCCGACTGATTCAAGCTGATAGAAGAGCAACTTTGACTGAAATAACCACTCGTTACAACCGAGGTATGCAGCAAAGCATTTGTGAAGCCACAACACGCACAACCTTGAGGCGGATGGGCTACAACAGCAGAAGACCCCACCGGGTACCACTCATCTCCACTACAAATAGGAAAAAGAGGCTGCAATTTGCACGAGCTCACCAAAATTGGACAGTTGAAGACTGGAAAAATGTTGCCTGGTCTGATGAGTCTCTGATGAGAATCGGTTTGTTTACTACAACTCATTATGTCTGTGTGAAATAAACCGTTATGGAAATGTAGAAATTAAAGTTAGAGCTCCAATCTCCTCCCGAAAAGAGTCAGTTGATACCTCAGTGACAACTTCAGAGAAGCTGTCAATCACAGCTGTCAATCATCTTCTTCTTCTTCGTTTTTAACGGCGGTTGGCGTCCAGCTTTTGGTGCATTACCGCACCTTCTACTCCGGACAGGTGTCAATCATGTCGCCACACCCCCGTTCCGTTTTTTTTTTAGCATCAAATAACTAACTAAAACCAAACAAACACTTGAACTAACATCAGCGTGATAATAACTACCTAAAACGAAAGAAACCATCTTTGGAAAAAAATTATTTGAAGTGTATTTGCTTGTTTAGTTTGTCTCAGAGCCTTATAATTTGTCTCACGTCCCATTCGACATGGGGAGGGCGGGGTTTATAAGCTATACTGGGGCCAGCCACCAGGGGGCGGTTTGAGGCTGGTTTGTGCTGTTGCTCCTCCGCGCCACTGGGTGGCGACAGCGGCGGCGTCACAGAACCACAAACTCGGCGTCATCATTCGGCGTTACAACCACAGAGTTCAGCTTACGCACAACAAGGTGAGTTTTACACACTTTTACTGCGTTTAGTGTAGTTTTGAATTAAATATATGATCTTCTGCTTTTATATGTGCTAAGTGGATAAGAATGAAGTGTCCGTGTTTCTTATAGAACAGATTTATGACTATAAACAGGAAGACAGCGGTTATCATCAAACATTGATGTCTTCGTTTGTAAACATCAAAAGGTTTAAAAGAAATGTAAATATCGATAGTACTACCATACTTTTAGACGTATACTATGGTATTCCTCGACATGCCGTTATGAATAGATAGATGAATAGATAGATGGATAGATAGATAGATAGTTGGAGGGATGGATAGATGGATA
>CM077208.1:1586848-1634348 GCA_039654625.1 Rhinogobio ventralis | reverse complement strand
ACACACACTCACAATCTCTCTCTCACACACACACACACACACACACACACACGTAAACACACTCACAATCACATTCAGACACTCACAATCTCTCGCACACACACACACACACGTAAACACACTCACAATCACATTCAGACACTCACAATCTCTCTCTCACACACACACACACACGTAAACACACTCACAATCACATTCAGACACTCACAATCTCTCGCACACACACACTGCTCCTGTCAGAAACATTGCTTACATTAAATACTTTAATAATGTTTAATAAAAATGAAGGTAATAATCTGTTTTTATCATTCCTGTTCTCATGGATCTCCCTCTCTGTGTGTAACCTGAGACTTCATTTGAAATAAATGTTGAATTATTTTAATTTTGGCTGGTGCTCTTCCTTCATGAGGCTTTCAGATGGCAGATCTTTATAATAACTAATAAACAATGAACTGATGTATGGTACTAAAATTGCTTGTTTTGAGTAAAATAGATCATCTCAAGAAAGAAAAAAATCAGCGTTTTATTATACATTTTAGCTATTTAGTATAGCTGTAATTTATATCTATTTATAATTAAATATAATATTTTTCTGTCTGTCTGTCTGTCTCTGTGAGTGGCAATATTAATCTCAATGAAGATGATCTAATTTAATAACGTGGACAGATGTGGCGCATTACTCAGTGTCACCAGCAGGAGCTCCGAACTGGCGCGTTTCCTCGCGCTCGGAGGAAATGACGTATGACGCCAGCGTGTTTGATGCGTCACGAAAATCAGAAATCGAGGGAGACCCAGAGCGCGCGAGACACTCGTGTTGACAACCATTTCCGGCCGCGATGCTAAGAGATTGTATTTAGCAGTGTGTTTTGAGTTTAGAAACTTGAATTGTATCTAGCTGAAGAAGAAATGCAAATTTCTTAATTGTGACAAAAAAAGTTCAAAATATAAACAGTAACAAATAATTATTTATAATTTATTGTTAAATAATTATTTAATTATTCCCACCCTGTTAGTCCGTTTTAAATCAGAATACAGTTGAAAAAATATTCCCGCCTGTAAATCCGTTTTAAATCAGACAGTTTAAAATATTCCCGCACTGTTAGTCAGTTTTAAATCAGACAGTTTAAAATATTCCCGCCTGTAAATCCGTTTTAAATCAGACAGTTTAAAATATTCCCGCCTGTAAATCCGTTTTAAATCAGACAGTTTAAAATATTCCCGCCTGTAAATCCGTTTTAAATCAGACAGTTTAAAATATTCCCGCCTGTAAATCCGTTTTAAATCAGACAGTTTAAAATATTCCCGCCTGTAAATCCGTTTTAAATCAGACAGTTTAAAATATTCCCGCCTGTAAATCCGTTTTAAATCAGTTTAAAATATTCCCGCACTGTTAGTCAGTTTTAAATCAGACAGTTTAAAATATTCCCGCCTGTAAATCCGTTTTAAATCAGACAGTTTAAAATATTCCCGCCTGTAAATCCGTTTTAAATCAGTTTAAAATATTCCCGCACTGTTAGTCAGTTTTAAATCAGACAGTTTAAAATATTCCCGCCTGTAAATCCGTTTTAAATCAGACAGTTTAAAATATTCCCGCCTGTAAATCCGTTTTAAATCAGTTTAAAATATTCCCGCGTGTAAATCCGTTTTAAATCAGACAGTTTAAAATATTCCCGCCTGTAAATCCGTTTTAAATCAGAATAGACCGGTTTATAATATTCCCGCCCTAGTTCGTTTTACTTGGTTTAAATCAGAATTCCGTTAAACGCTATGTTTTGTGGGCCGCGTCGCGCCCCCTACCGGCAGCACTGGTCGTGGACGCGCGAGACAATGCCGTTAAGGCTCTGAGGCGTTTAGAAGCGCCGAGCAGATCGGGGATAAATAAGAGACTAAAGATGGCGACGTTGGAGGATTCATGGGACAAATTCGGATCCAAAACTTTCCTTTGGAATACTGAGTCCAGCGATCCAGTCGCGCACTGAGAACCGCGAAACCCCGCGACACCGAGCCGAGACCCGGTTCCGCTTCTGTGGCGCCATTACGGAGTTTTCCTTGTAAACATTCTCGATTGCAGTAACGAAATAAAGCGGAATTTGGACTCCGATCATCCGAACCGACACCGAATCCAGCCGATATGATCCCTGACTGAATACGAACCGAGTGTAGTTTGGTTCTGGTGCATGGAGGCCGCGGGAGGGAGTCTGTCCGTCCCGGTGTCGCAGTGATTTGGGTCAGAACACCGGATCGTGATGTATTTTCTGAGCGGCTGGCCGCGGAGGCTCCTCTGCCCGCTCCGGAGCGGCGAACGGCCCTTTCTGGTCGAGCCCAGCGCGCAACGGTTCTACCTGGCCGTGCTGTCCGAGACCCAGATCAGCATCTGGTTCAGCAGGGTAAGAAACACCACTAACTCACACATAACTCATGTTTTAATGCTGGTGCTGTGGCTTAGTGGTAACCTGAAGGTTGTAGGTTTGAGTCCCATAAGTGTCAATCGTGTCTTTAAAGGTAAGCCTCGTGGCTTAGTGGTTAACCTAATGGTTTTAGGTTTAAACTAATTGAGTATATCCAACTCATTAAGGTACTGGAATGATGGGTGAAGTGGCTTAGTGGTAAAGGTTCGAACTTTCTACCAGTGGGTTAAGGGTTTAAATCCTGGGTGATGGGTATTTCAGCAGTGTTGAGTAGTTATCTAGTGGTTAAACACTGATGGATCAATAGATCAATAGTAGTTCTGGGTGCTGTGGCTTAGTGGTAAATTATCTCGGCTGGTTACGCAATGGTTTTAGTCCATAATGCATTCATTCCTGTGAACATCGTCAAAAATAACCTAACTGTTCTGGTATCAGCGTTAAGGGTCTAATATGGGGTGCTGTGGTTATTGGGTTTTGTGCTGATACGTGTAGGTTTGAACCTCATGAGCATCTGACTCCATTTAGATTAAAATCAGAACAATAATATCAGAACATGTACATAATGGATGATGTGGCTTAGTGGGGACGGTTCAGGCCTGATGACCTGAAGGTTTGAACCTGAGAAGGGTTTATTAATGAGTAACAAGTCTAGGCTACTAGAGTGTCTACTATAGGGTTATGTCAGTTGTTTGTGTTACTCTAGTGCTTAATAGATATGTGTAATAGCATTAAGTACATAATAACCAGATTTATGTATTTGTCAATCATCCAATTGATTTAATCTCATTTGAACTAATTGAATCTTGCTTGTTAGTCACATTTAAATCATGTTCGTACTTTTTAACTGATTAAATGTTTTCCCAAATGATGCTGATTTTGAATGAATACATTGTGAAAAACGAGTGTTTAAATCGAATCATAGAGGATGCATTATGGCCGGATTTGTTTGAGTGTGTGTGATGTTTGTTATTGACCGCGGTCACATCAGACGGGAGGTTTGGATGTTGTTGATCAATGGTTAAAGTGCAGAAATTCCCCCAGAGTTCACAACATCTCGTTTCAGTTTTCAGTTTCAGTTCAAGGTGTTTTTTTGTTGAGCATTTGTTTGATGTCAGAGACTCTCACCTGTGTGTCGTCCTGAAGACCCCAGACGGCATGTCTGGCTCCAAACAGAGACAGAGAAACGGGGTCCTGGTGGTTCATAGGTCGTGAGTGCATCAGTGTTTAGGAGAAAGACAGACAGACAGACAGACAGATGGATGACAGGCAGATAGATAGACAGACAGACAGACGGATGGATGACAGACAGAAAGACAGGCGGATGGATGACAGGCAGATAGACAGAAAGACAGACGGATGGATGACAGGCAGATAGACAGAAAGACAGACGGATGGATGACAGGCAGACAGACAGAAAGACAGACGGATGGATGACAGGCAGACAGACAGAAAGACAGACGGATGGATGACAGGCAGACAGACAGAAAGACAGACAGATGGATGACAGGCAGACAGACAGAAAGACAGACGGATGGATGACAGGCAGACAGACAGAAAGACAGACGGATGGATGACAGGCAGACAGACAGAAAGACAGACGGATGGATGACAGGCAGACAGACAGAAAGACAGACGGATGGATGACAGGCAGACAGACAGAAAGACAGACGGATGGATGACAGGCAGACAGACAGAAAGACAGACGGATGGATGACAGGCAGACAGACAGAAAGACAGGCGGATGGATGACAGGCAGACAGACAGAAAGACAGGCGGATGGATGACAGGCAGACAGACAGAAAGACAGACGGATGGATGACAGGCAGACAGACAGAAAGACAGGCGGATGGATGACAGGCAGACATACAGAAAGACAGGCGGATGGATGACAGGCAGACAGACAGAAAGACAGGCGGATGGATGACAGGCAGACAGACAGACAGACAGGCGGATGGATGACAGGCAGACAGACAGAAAGACAGGCGGATGGATGACAGGCAGACAGACAGAAAGACAGGCGGATGGATGACAGGCAGACAGACAGAAAGACAGGCGGATGGATGACAGGCAGACAGACAGAAAGACAGACGGATGGATGACAGGCAGATAGACAGACGGATGGATGACAGACAGATAGACAGAAAGACAGACGGATGGATGACAGGCAGATAGACAGAAAGACAGACGGATGGATGACAGGCAGATAGACAGAAAGACAGACGGATGGATGACAGGCAGATAGACAGACAGACAGATGGATGGATGACAGGCAGATAGACAGACAGACAGACAGATGGATGGATGACAGGCAGATAGACAGACAGACAGACAGATGGATGGATGACAGGCAGATAGACAGACAGACAGACAGATGGATGGATGACAGGCAGATAGACAGACAGACAGACAGATGGATGGATGACAGGCAGATAGACAGACAGACAGACAGATGGATGGATGACAGGCAGATAGACAGACAGACAGACAGATGGATGGATGACAGGCAGATAGACAGACAGACAGACAGATGGATGGATGACAGGCAGATAGACAGACAGACAGACAGATGGATGGATGACAGGCAGATAGACAGACAGACAGACAGATGGATGGATGACAGGCAGATAGACAGACAGACAGACAGATGGATGGATGACAGGCAGAAAGACAGATGGATGGATGACAGGCAGAAAGACAGATGGATGGATGACAGGCAGATAGACAGACAGGCAGATAGATGGATGACAGACAGAAAGACAGACGGATGGATGACAGACAGAAAGACAGACGGATGGATGACAGACAGAAAGACAGACGGATGGATGACAGACAGAAAGACAGACGGATGGATGACAGACAGAAAGACAGACGGATGGATGACAGACAGAAAGGCAGACGGATGGATGACAGACAGAAAGGCAGACGGATGGATGACAGACGGATGGATGACAGACAGAAAGACAGGCGGATGGATGACAGACAGACAGATAGACAGACGGATGGATGACAGGCAGAAAGACAGACGGATGGATGACAGACAGAAAGACAGACGGATGGATGACAGACAGAAAGACAGACGGATGGATGACAGACAGAAAGGCAGGCAGATGGATGACAGACGGATGGATGACAGACAGAAAGACAGGCGGATGGATGACAGACAGACAGATAGACAGACGGATGGATGACAGACAGAAAGACAGACGGATGGATGACAGGCAGAAAGACAGGCGGATGGATGACAGACAGACAGATAGACAGACGGATGGATGACAGACAGAAAGACAGACAGACAGGTGGATGGATGACAGACAGACGGACAGATGAACAGACAGGCAGAGACGGGCAGAAAGCATGTATATTACTCTGTGTTGTTGTTATTTTTATACCCAAAGAAATGAGTTTGGCCTCTGACCAGATCTGCTTTTGATTGACACTTCTTAAATATGAACTTTATTATCTATATTTTATGGAGCATCATTTTGGATATCTTATAATGTAGAAATTGCATTATAAAAGCATCAGGACACTTGTTTTGTGTTATAGTGAATGTAGTCCTTCTGTCAAGCTCTGTTAACTGTGACTGAATCCACTGCATCACACCAGCTCTGGCGTGTGTGTGTGTGTGTGTGTGTGTGTGTGTGTGTTGAGTATATTGTGTATTTATCTTTCAGTCATATTTACATACAATGCTCATTGTTTGTGTTCAGTTCCTGAGTAAGTCAGTGTTACTGTAGTACAGATTGTGTAGACTCTGTTGAATGTTAAATTAACAGACGGATAGATTTTGATTGAGAATCCTGGGAAAAAACTTCCAGGTGATCCTTTACACTTCCCACCCCACAGGAAGTGCCAACCCCCATGCTGCTCTTGTCATTTATTGCCTCGTTCGGTACTGAGTGTGTAGAGATTCTCAGACGGTCCCGGGGAAAGAGCGGAATGTATCTGGAATGTGTGTGTGTGTGTGTGTAAATCAAACTCTCCAGCTGTGTGACTCCACCTTCACACACACTCACACACTCGTTGTCAGTAGTGCTGAGGTCATGCATATGAAAGCGACTGGTCTCGACACGTTTACACACACACACACACACACACACACGCTGCCGTCTCGTCTCCCAGCGTCTTTAACTCTGAACTGTTTCTTGATCTGCTGCTGAACTTCCTGCTGAAAACCTGCAACATGAATGAAAAGAGAGTTCATCCTGTCACCATTTACTTGTGTGACTTTGTTTCGTTCTGCTGGGGAACATAAAAGAAGATATTTTGAAGAATGTTAGGAACCAAACCGCATTGAACCCCAACTTTTTGTTATGTAAACAAAACATTTTATCTCTCTTTTTATGTAAGAGAGATACAGCAGATACAACAAAATCACACAGGTTTAGATCGACATGAGCGAAAGACATTTTGGAGTGAACTGTCCCTTTAAGAAATTCAGTAGAGTTGATTTTTATTCATAATATTCATTATTTTGTAATTTGTTCATCGCTTGGCTCAGTTGAACACATTTTGCCATGTTTTCGTTCAGTCCACAGGTTTCCCTCAGGCTTTTGCTTTGCTTTATTCATCATTTATAAGATTTGATCCTAAATTCCGTTCCGTTTCATCCCACGTTAAAAGTCAGGATGAGGATTTATAAAGGTGTGAAAATATTCTTAATTGTACAGAAATTGAAGGACATGCGACCGAACTTTTTGCACACCATTAATTAAAATAATCCAACATTGATTATGAAAATAATTATCAGAATATGCATTTATATTATGAAATCTGCAAATGAGCACATTCTTCTTCTGAAGTTGATGCACATTGTGCTTGAATGTAAGATAAACTGTGATTTATAAAGACGGATGCATTCAGGAATATAAATCATTCATGGAAATATTTCATTCCACACACGTCTTTATAACTCATTTAGACTCATTTAGATATAAAGTCACAAGTGCTGGTGAAATGTGTGTGTGTGTTGTGTATTGTGTGCGCTTATACACTCACCTAAAGGATTATTAGGAACGCCTGTTCAGTTTCTCATTAATGCAATTATCTAATCAACCAATCACATGGCAGTTGCTTCAATGCATTTAGGGGTGTGGTCCTGGTCAAGACAATCTCCTGAACTCCAAACTGAATGTCAGAATGGGAAAGAAAGGTGATTTAAGCAATTTTGAGCGTGGCATGGTTGTTGGTGCCAGACGGGCCGGTCTGAGTATTTCACAATCTGCTCAGTTACTGGGATTTTCACGCACAACCATTTCTAGAGTTTACAAAGAATGGTGTGAAAAGGGAAAAACATCCAGTATGCGGCAGTCCTGTGGGCCAAAATGCCTTGTTGATGCTAGAGGTCAGAGGAGAATGGGCCGACTGATTCAAGCTGATAGAAGAGCAACTTTGACTGAAATAACCACTCGTTACAACCGAGGTATGCAGCAAAGCATTTGTGAAGCCACAACACGCACAACCTTGAGGCGGATGGGCTACAACAGCAGAAGACCCCACCGGGTACCACTCATCTCCACTACAAATAGGAAAAAGAGGCTACAATTTGCACGAGCTCACCAAAATTGGACAGTTAAAGACTGGAAAAATGTTGCCTGGTCTGATGAGTCTCAATTTCTGTTGAAATATTCAGATGGTAGAGTCAGAATTTGGCGTAAACAGAATGAGAACATGGATCCATCATGCCTTGTTACCACTGTGCAGGCTGGTGGTGGTGGTGTAATGGTGTGGGGGATGTTTTCTTGGCACACTTTAGGCCCCTTAGTGCCAATTGGGCATCGTTTAAATGCCACGGCCTACCTGAGCATTGTTTCTGACCATGTCCATCCCTTTATGACCACCATGTACCCATCCTCTGATGGCTACTTCCAGCAGGATAATGCACCATGTCACAAAGCTCCAATCATTTCAAATTGGTTTCTTGAACATGACAATGAGTTCACTGTACTAAAATGGCCCCCACAGTCACCAGATCTCAACCCAATAGAGCATCTTTGGGATGTGGTGGAACGGGAGCTTCGTGCCCTGGATGTGCATCCCACAAATCTCCATCAACTGCAAGATGCTATCCTATCAATATGGGCCAACATTTCTAAAGAATGCTTTCAGCACCTTGTTGAATCAATGCCACGTAGAATTAAGGCAGTTCTGAAGGCCAAAGGGGGTCAAACACAGTATTAGTATGTGTTCCTAATAATCCTTTAGGTGAGTGTATATCATCTGTTGTGTGTGTGAACCTGTAAGACGAGGCCTGGTGAACAATAACCATCACAAACCTTTACAGCTGCTGTGTGTGTGTGATGTTCAGATGCTCAGGTTTGTGTTCAGAGTCACTTTCACAGCGCTGATCTGTTTATTTGAGCGGCTCAACCAATCGTGCGAGTTTGGGGCGGGGCTATCTGTTCGACTGACCAATGAGTGTTTGAGAAACATGATTGGGAAGTCATAATTATTTTTATTTAATTATTATAAAGAAAACTAAATATAAAATTGCTTTTTATTTATTTTTGTGTCTGTCCTTAAATGAATTCAATTATAACTAAAAGATTCTTAAAAATAATGCTGTGAACTATAGGGACCACATTAATAAAGTTAATAAAGATTAACAACATAGCCTAAATTCAGTTGCTATTTATGTTTAGATATAATAACGCTCAAATAACACATTGTGTGCAAACGTGAACTTCACATAAGGCAGTTTTTGCATTAACTTCTAAATCTAATTATAAAATGATGTTTTTACTCCAATTTGTTGTTGAAATCTAATCATTTATACACAGTGGCTGTCATTTTCATAAACACACATTAATAATCCAGACATCAGTAACAGGTCCAGTGGAATATAATGAATATATGGGCTAATATATATTCAGTGAGAGTGGATTTCTCTAGTGCTCTCACAGCTGTGGACACTGAGTGACTCCTGAGGGAAATGTGATGCTGCGGGACATTGATCTCAAGCGGTTTTATTGACGGTGAAACACTGAGCGATTACACCACATATGATGCACTTCAGTTGTAATGTATCTCAACACACCTTCAGATGTTCATTCATGTTTATTCTTTGACTATGACGATCACATTCACTTGCCTATACAGTGATCAGTCACTGCACATTAAAGAGCGGCAAAGCGGCATTTATCGTTTGAATTCCATGATAAAATGGACAGAATACTTTATATGTTCATCCCGGAACTCGGATTGCAGCGTGTCCGGCGTGTTAAAGATTGCATTCGGTACCGTTCAGTAGTCCTGTACCGAAACGGTTCGGTATGAATACGTGTATATGAATATATATATATATATATATATATATATTACACACGTATACACATATACACATATATATTCCCTGTCACCCTCACTGTCATCCTTTCTTACCCTTTTTGCAAAAGAAGCTGTGATTTTTACACTGGCGTTCTTAGCTTTGTAAGATAAAATCCTTCTTGTCTAGACCTGATAATTATGTTGGTATATAATCTCATCAATATTAAAAAAGTAGCATTCAAAAGTTTATTTTAACTAATAGTCTGCCTTTCTACCATACAATTGAATAAAATTAGCAGCTCGCTAACAACAACTGATGCTTTATTCTGGATTATCTCACTCCAGTCTAAACTAAATGATTTTATAGGTAATTTACTAGACATTGTCATATAAATAACCTTAAAATACTGTGGATTATTAAACCTAAATCGTACTAGCCACTCTTGCTAAAATGGTCTAAGCACACTTGCGTTCTCATTTCAGAGGTGTTTGAGTAAATGATTCGATTTACACCGATTCAGATTCAAACAGGACGTCTTGTGAATTCAGTGTCGGACAGATCAGTTGTTTTAACCAGTCATTAAAATAAATCGCTTCAAAAGAGTCATTAGGTCACGAGCCGGACATCGGGGTTCGTGATCATCAGCTGGATCTGAATTCATGGTGTGGCGTCAGTCAGAGATCTGAGCCTCATGTACCGTCATTACTGTACAAAGACAGCTTCTCATTTAATAGTATGTACTTGCATTCATCGCTCTACTGCTTCAGGCCTCAGTAAAGGCCTCCATCAGCTCATTATTTGCTTCTTTGGATATTATTGTATGTGTTATTATAGTTTGGACACACCTGTGAGTCTTGTATAAGCATGTCTTTTTCATGTTTATCATGACTAAGAGTGTTTTAGGTCTCATGATCTTCTACTATTGTGTCTGTAGAGTTAAACTCATGATTTATTGCGTCGAATAATTAATTTAAAAATGGGTCATGTTGTGTTGCACAGACACGCACCAGATGTGAAATATGATGATGTTTAGCACAATAGCATTGCTTTTTTTTGTACAGTGAGAGTTTATTCACAACAGAGCAACATGAGGACCGTGAAGGACCGATGAAGATGTTTCTCCGTGACTGACGCACATGAGATTTCTCTAGGGTTGCAAAGGGGCGGAAAGTTTCGGAAACTTTCCAATTTGGAAACTTAACAGGAATTTATAAATGAATTGGAAACTTTGGGATATTTATATAAACTGTATCATATACAAGCACAAATATAAACATTTTATTTGGCCATAAGCGGACATGTTAGTTTCTTTCCAGGGCTCCAGACTAACTTTCTGCCTTGGTTGCACTGGAGCGGAATATGGAATTTTTAATGTCTTCTGCCTGCTATATAACGTTATATCACGCTTTGATTGTCATAATTATGTGGTAGCGCTACTGATAGGCTATTGTAGGCTACGGTGGCCTATAGTTGTTTATATTTCTTAATAATAATGCTATAATGAAATTATGAATTATTACAGGTAGATCACCGCAGGATTAAAAGTGGTCTCAAGTTTTTTCAAAGAGCCAGAAGTCACTTTGCAGCAGGCGCAACAAATGAACAATGACACTAACGTTAGCGTTTCATGTAGGACAGTAGATATATCAGCAAATATCGCTCTCAAAGAGATTATTTTTGGAATATAATATAACAATGCACAATCACAGTGACGCAGACTGGGTTAAGCATTTACCGTACCTGAGGGAAATGTGCCAATCTCTTCAAAGGAAGATTACAAACGGCGAACGCCAATTGATTACACACGACGACTCTGTTATTTTGGTGCTTGACGATGTGAGTACAGGACTCTTTTACTTTAATGGTAGACATTATTTTAATTTGCCTAAAACATATGGAGCTAATCCTGTTTTGTCTCCCGCTTCTTGATTCTCGCGCCGCCTGAGCTGACATTGACTGGCGGTTGTCATGACAAGGACGTAGTTTAGGGCGGCACAAGTTCACGTTCATTCCCACACACACCTTCAGTGAAATGGACTCACAAACCGTTTCAGCGTCGCCTTTGATATAAGGGCTGAGGTGGGTCAGACCCGGCGTATTTTAAATCTGCTTTTATGCAGCATTTAGCGTCTTTTGAGCAGACACAGAGCCGCTTTAGATCCGCCTTAACTCGACTGTGTAAAGATGCCTTGTGGGTATGTTTCTTTTCATTGTTCGTCGTCTGTTTTCTTGCGTTTATTTTGCTGAAGCTGATTGCCGTAACTGATTCTCTGGTGCTCAGGTCGCAATTTTAATCACACACAGCACGGAGCAATGTAGGCCTACAGGAATATCTGGACCACAGCCAATCAGAGGCAAAGACCCGCCCCATCTCTGTCTCTGATTGGTTTAGACCACGATATGATCCAACCATGAGTGTGAATTCCGTCAAAGGAGAACAAACGATGAAGAGGCAGCGGATGCGAGGACGTTAGGTGCGCCGGTGCGACCTAGGAAAAATTTTAGTCGCACACTTTGACCTTATTGGTCGCACTCTAGAGCCCAGCTTTTTGTTGCATTTTTTAGCATATTAATATATTTCCCAATTGATTACTTCTAATTTAGTAAATATGTAAAATATATTTTTATTGCAGCAATTGTTATTTATTTCAGTCTCATGATCCTCAGAAATCATTCTGATATGAGGATTTATTATCAATGTTGGAAACTGCTGCTTCATATTGTTTTATCGTTCCACTGGACTTCACTATTCTCTTACAATTAGAGCTATTATTAATTATAACTTTATATTTATATTTAGTGTGAACAGGCCCTTTTGGTCATGCTATTAAAACTGATAATTGCAGTTTAATTGTAAAGATTTATAATGTACATGTTTTCTAGATGTTCTTTTTGTATTTACTGTTGAATGTTTCATCTGTGGCGATGGAGGTTCGTGTTTATTTTCACAGTACAAATCGTTTCAAAGCAGCTTTACAAGAAGTGCGTGTTGCAAATATTACACCAGGTTGAAAATGATGCAGAAATTTTACTTTCACATGTATGTCGACTGTATCATAGCACAGGAAATGGCATAAGTGTGTTGAATTCTTGTGTAACTGTGCATATGATTTACATGCATGATTTTTGGTGCATTCTCTGATTTGTCTAAGCTGTTTTTCTTTCTCCATTTAGTCAGGCTGTATGAAAAGTAGCGTCACTGAGTGCTTGCTTTTTTACGTTTGCATCCACTATTGGTGTCGTTTAACTGCAGTTTTACAGAGTAACGTCACGTGAGTAAGAAAACATTTGAGTTAGAGAGGTAAATATCCCGGGTTGCTATAGATACAGGTGTTTATCAAAATAAAGCCGTCCTGGATCCGCTCGCGTCTGATGGTAAATACAGCTGTCAATCACAGACGTTAAAGAATCTAAAGCCTGCACGACCTTTCGTGACCCCTGAACCAAACACTCATGAGGAACGACCTTCACACACACATGCCGAAAGTAAATGCAGATTCTGTGACGTTAGTGTTAGTTTTACACACATGAATGTATGTGTGTTGAGGTTTACAGCTCCCTGTTGGCCGAATGAAACCAACACTTTGCTTCCATTTTTGGGTGTTTTTCTTTGTGGCGGAGCGCTGTTCTCATCCGCACATCCGTCTCTCGTTTCTCCTGATGGCTTTCCCTGCTGCTCTTCATCTCACTGGGAGAGTGTGTGTTTCTGTTGATCTGTAGAATAACGACACAAACGCACACAACATTAAACCTTTATTTTTCCTTATTGCAGGAATATTCTTGGTTATTATTTATTGTCTTAAAGTTTGACATAATTTAATATACATGCAGTGAAGATTGCACTAAAATGACTTGAATGTATCTCTTTTCATGGGAATTAATGGGAATAAATGTCCAAATATATAATATTATCATCACTGTTGGAAACAGTTGTGCTGCTTCATATTTTTTTATAACCTGTGATACTTTTTTCTTTGAATAAAAAGTTAAAAAAAGCAGCATTTATTCAAAATAGACATTTTTAGGGCTGCACAATTAATCAAATTTCTAATTGTGATTACGATTACGGATGCCACGATTAAAAAAAAAAAAATCCACATTATTCTGCATGCTTAAGACGTGTGTTTAGAGCATGTTACGTTGTGAGAGGCGAATCACAACTACTTCAGAGCAGGGTCTAACCCAGCACAATAGGAACTACCAGTGACGTAACGTTAAGTGTACGCGGACTGGTCGACGCATGCGACACAGCAGCACCCGCCATTGTCAAAAAGCCGTTTACACAGCCTATACACACTATATTGCCGAAAGTTTTGGGACGCCTGCCTTTACATGCACATGAACTTTAATGGCATCCCATTCTTAATTCGTAGGGTTTAATATGAAGTGGGCCCCCCCTTTGCAGCTATAACAGCTTCAACTCTTCTGGGAAGGCTTTCCACAAGGTTTAGGAGTGTGTTTATGGGAATTTTTGACCATTCTTCTAGAAGCGCATTTGTGAGGTCAGGCACTGATGTTGGACGAGAAGGCCTGGCTCGCAGTCTCCGCTCTAATTCATCCCAAAGGTTTTCTATCGGGATGAGGTCAGGACTCTGTGCAGGCCAGTCAAGTTCCTCCACACCAAACTCGCTCATCCATGTCTTTATGGGCCGACGCTTTGTGCACTGGAGCGCAGTCATGTTGGGACAGGAAGGGGCCGTCCCCAAACTGTCCCCACAAAGTTGGGAGCATGAAATTGTCCAAAATGTCTTGGTATGCTGAAGCATTAAGAGTTCCTTTCACTGGAACTAAGAGGCCAAGCCCAACCCCTGAAAAACAACCCCACCCCATAATCCCCCCTCCACCAAACTTTACACTTGGCACAATGCAGTCAGACAAGTCCCGTTCCCCTGACAACCGCCAAACCCAGACTCGTCCATGGGATTGGCAGACAGAGAAGCATGATTGGTCCCTCCAGAGAACACGTCTCACTGCTCTAGAGTCCAGTGGCGGCGTGCTTTACCCCACTGCATCCCACGCTTTGCATTGCTCTTGGTGATGTAAGGCTTGGATGAGCTGCTCGGCCATGGAAACCCATTCCATGAAGCTCTCTACACACTGTTCTTGAGCTCATCTGAAGGACACAGAAGTTTGGAGGTCTGTAGCTATTGACTCTGCAGAAAGTTGGTGAAGCATGCGCACTGTGATTTTACATGGCTTACCACTTCGTGGCTGAGTTGCTGTTGTTCCCAATTGCTTCCACTTTGATATAATCCCTAGTTCTCGGGGAACCACCCTGATGCCTAGTTCCTAGAACTAAGCTCCTAGAACCACCCGGTGCGAAAGCCCCTATTATTGTACCATGCATATTTTGACATGAGGCTTAATGCTATAGAAAAGCAATAAAAGTTTTTCAGGAAGAGTGTTTTCAGCTTGTTTTTATATAAAAATATGCAGTTGCTTCACACAATGGCATAAAGCTATTCAAAACATCATTCAATGTAAATTGTGGTAATAATTTGTCTGGCTATCACCAGACCAAGCTCAATCTTTTAAGATTGAACATTAGTCTGGGAGTCTGCTCTGTATATTTACTGCACAAGAGGTGTGATCAACGGGTATAGTTCAAATGACTCTGTACGCAATTGGACAGTCCTTCAACCAATCAGACCAACGATCCATCACTTCTCTATCCGTCATTGGTGTTAAAACCGCCAATAGCATGCCAGGTGGATAAGCCGGTTTGTGATTGGTCCCCGCAAATAGGATAAAAATATGTACAGGTTTCCGGCCTGAGCTGCAGGGCGAAATCAAATCGCGGCAGATCTAGATAATCGTAATTAATAATCGCAATTATAATTTCAAGGGAATAATCGACAATTATGATTTTTGTTATAATCGTGCAGCCCTGAACAATATATACTACCGTTCAAAAGTTTACGGTCAGTATTTTTTTTCTTTCTTTTGTTTTGAAAGCAATTAATACTTTTATTTAGCAAGAATGTGTTAAATTGATAAAGTGATAGTAAAGACTTTTATTATATTGTTAGAAAAGATTTCTATTTTGAATAAATGCTGTTCTTTTTAACTTTATTCATCAATGAATCCAGAAAAAAATTACCACCGGTTCCAAAAACATATCCAACATTGATAATAAATCAGCATATTAGAATGATTTCTGATGGATCATGCGACACTAAAATAACACATGCATAACAATTTTATTTAACATTTACTAAATTAGAAGTAATCAATTGGAAAATAATCAATATGCAAAAAAAAACAAAAAAACATGTCTGCTTATGTCCAAATATATTTATGTTTGTATATGAAACAGTTTATATACATTTCCCAAAATTTCCAAATTGGATTATTTCCAAAGTTCCCCATATTAAGTTTCCGGAAATTTTCCACCCCTTTGCAACCCTAATCTTAATATATCTTGCTTAGTGTAGTAGCTTAATTCTGGTTGTGTTGCCAATGGTTTTTGCAAGTCTTTGGTCCATTTTCTGGTCCATCAGGTGAAATCTGTGCATCTGATCACTTAGTGGCAGCACACTCTCCTCAACACTAGTGATGATAGGCTCATGTCTAATTCTGTCTCTCTCTGTGTGTCTGTAGCCCAGCGTGTTGATCGTCAGTTATATTGAGTCTGGGAAAGCAGCCGCACAGTTCGGCTTCTATCAGCAGGTGGAATGGAAACCCGACGACTCCATGATCGCAGTGGCGGTGAGTAAAACACGTCTGTCTCTCGTGTGTCTCTTCAGAAGTCGTACTAAGGTAAACCGTCTGTTATTAAAGAGCTTAGACGTGTTACGATTTCTATGTAGTCCTGTTTATGTACATATTGGGATTGTTTACTAGCCGTTAGGGCTGCTTGATTATGGGAAAAATCATAATCACGATTATTCTTGGTCAATATTGAAATCACGATTATTTAACATGATTATAGGTGGGTGACATGATCACAATAATGACATAAGACAAGTAAACAGTCAGCAATACAACAAGAAACTAATTACAGAAGGAAAATACAAATAAAATAAACTAATTAAATATAGATTAATCCCTATTAAAGCTACTTAAGTTATTCAGTCAAGAGCATTTGTTGTCATTTGTTTGATTATCATTAATAACAGACAGCAGCAGTTTATTGGTCTGCTGTCACTTTAAGAGCTAATGCACGGATCCAATATACTGATACACACGTTTTCTTTCTCAATTGTGTACGTTTACATAAGACATACTGTAGCCCACAGTGTTTGTGAATACTCTCCAAAAAGGCATTTTGACATTTATAGGGTGCGTCCGAAATCACGTACCGTCGGAGTAGGTACTACATTTGAATTTGAACGTACTTTTCGACCGTTAAAAAAGTATGTTCTATATAGTACAGGGCTCCAGACTAACATTTGAGAGAGAAATTACTATTATTTTGTGTTGTTTTGTTAATAAGTGCAGTTACTAATAATATTGCATGTTTGTTTATTGGAAATTTAACAGTGAAGTACTGAGCTTGAATTGATATGCAGATAAAATTAACTTTTATTACAAAAGTAATGTGCAAAAAATATAAATATTCTGCTCTTATTAAATGTGCCATTGTTCTTCTATAGTCTCGCACTGAACTGACCGACAGCTCCAGTGATTATTAAAGGAGCTCTTTACTTGTTTTCTGGGTAATTCAGACACAATCTGAAAAAAATGTTTTAGTTTTTCATGACTTACTACTTTTTTCTCCATATATTAGGGAGTGGAAATGTCTAAGTCAATAAGTGCTCCTCTGCTGCCATCTACTGGTTATAGTGGGCATTTCATGACTTTTTAAAATAAAAAATGCTTGTTTGCCACAAAGTGGCCTACGCCTTTATACTTTTACAAATCATCACATTAAAAATAACATTTAAATTGGATAATATTTAGAGCTTTTAAGAGCTGGAAAAAGTGTGAAGCTCTTGGAAAAAGTGCTTGAATTTCACTCTCAAAAGGTTGTACGAACCCTGAGATGAATAATGTAAAAAAAAAAAAACATTTGACTCTTTCTCCCACAATCCCATGTGGTGTTCCTACAGTAAATCATGGTGAATGTTGGTGATTTGTGACTGAAACCCCTGATCTTCTCTCATGGCTCAATGTTTCTCCCGGTCTCCACGTCAGCTCTGTCTGATCTGATATCTGTGGTTTATAACCGAACGCTTCCTACATGAAAGGATTAGTTCACTTCAAAATGAAAATTTACTGATAGTTTACTCACCCCCATGTCATCCAAGATGTTCATGTTAAGCTTTTTGAGGAAAACATTCCAGGATTTTTCTCCACATAATGGACTTCAATGGGAACCAACGGTTGAAGGGTCAAATCAATGCAGTTTCAGAGGAAGGGCTTCAGAGGCTCTGATCCCAGAGGAATAGGGTCTGATCTAGACAAACCATCAGACATTTTCAACAAAAAAACATTTTTAACCTCAAATGCTCAACTTCGGAGTTGTTCTTCTTCACGACGTATGATGTCATCACGTCGGAAAGAAGTACTGACCCAGTGCCGAAAAACTCATCTCATGTTTTCCTCCAACTTTAAAATTGTCCGACATTGTTTGTTATTTTACCTTTATTTTTTGTAAAGGGCATTTGATTTAAGCCGTGTTTCCACCGCAGGAACTAGGGACTTTAGGCTGGTACTCTGTGTGTTTCCACCGCAGGAACCGGGGTCTAAATGAAGTTCTGGGTAAAAATGTTCCCCTCAAAACGGCCCTGCTTGCGAGGTAGTACTTTTTCAAAGTTCAGGAACTTGCGGGGCTGGGACTTGGGTGCTGAACATGCTGATTGGTTGGGTGCGTGCAGTAAGAGTTGTTTGCTATTCGAAGTTTAAAAAATACGACCGATGGACCGACGATGAGGTTCAGGCTTTATTAAGTGTATTTGCGAAATCCAGAGGGCTCTGGAAAGTTACGTGCAGTCCTACGTCACCGGAATAATCTTCAGTATTTTAGACCGCGATGAAGTGCAGACAGCTACAGGTCTGGGGGAAAAAAGTTCCTGGGACAAATTATTCCGGATAATATTAGTGGAAACGGGGTCTTTGCACGTTCGTTTTAACACTGGGTCGGTACTTCCACCTACGTCACACGACTCAGATTCTGCTTATCGATTCCTAATTTACATTCCAATAGGGTTAAAAAAAAAAAAAAACCTTAGATATAATTTACATTTATTATTAGGCTATTATTGCAACACATTTCATTGTAGCTGAATACCATGAACACAATCCAACAGGCTAGCAACTTTTGCCTATGGATTAAAAATACCAATATAAATTTCAAGCAATATTAAAGACAAGTAAACACTCAGTAATTAAAAAAAGAACAAATAAACAAATGAGCAATTGCACAAATAAAATCAATTGAACAAATATAGGATTGAAATAAACTTTTTCAGGTAGACACAGAAACTGTAATGAAATGTAAAATAACACTGCACTTTGATGAAATATAGGCTATACATTACAAATATAGTTAAAAAAAAAGCAAGTGAATGTTCTCGTCTTTTGTTGTTTGATTAACGTTATCATAGAGACGGCATCAAGAAAATCTGCCGTCAACAACATAACTGACTGTTTACGAGAGTATTTTGACATTTTTGTGTGTTTGTCCATTCGCGTGCTGTGCAAAAAGATGAGAAGGAGAACTGCATTATTGCGCACTATTCATTCACCGTTCTGTGAGTGTGTGTGACAGAGTGTGTGTGTGTGACAGAGTGTGTGTGTGAATAAATGTTGATACCGTTGAAATTCTGCAGCAGAGCGATGACATCTCAGATCATTACCTAGTATCATGTACAGGGAGTGCAGAATTATTAGGCAAATGAGTATTTTGACCACATCATCCTCGTTATGCATGTTGTCTTACTCCAAGCTGTATAGGCTGGAAAGCCTACTACCAATTAAGCATATTAGGTGATGTGCATCTCTGTAATGAGAAGGGGTGTGGTCTAATGACATCAACACCCTATATCAGGTGTGCATAATTATTAGGCAACTTCCTTTCCTTTGGCAAAATGGGTCAAAAGAAGGACTTGACAGGCTCAGAAAAGTCAAAAATAGTGAGATATATTGCAGAGGGATGCAGCAGTCTTAAAATAGCCAAGCTTCTGAAGCGTGATCATTGAACAATCAAGCGTTTCATTCAAAATAGTCAACAGGGTCGCAAGAAGCGTGTGGAAAAACCAAGGCGCAAAATAACTGCCCGTGAACTGAGAAAAGTCAAGCGTGCAGCTGCCAAGATGCCACTTGCCACCAGTTTGGCCATATTTCAGAGCTGCAACATCACTGGAGTGCCCAAAAGCACAAGGTGTGCAATACTCAGAGACATGGCCAAGGTAAGAAAGGCAGAAAGTCGACCACCACTGAACAAGACACACAAGCTGAAACGTCAAGACTGGGCCAAGAAATATCTCAAGACTGATTTTTCTAAGGTTTTATGGACTGATGAAATGAGAGTGAGTCTTGATGGGCCAGATGGATGGGCCCGTGGCTGGATTGGTAAAGGGCAGAGAGCTCCAGTCCGACTCAGACGCCAGCAAGGTGGAGGTGGAGTACTGGTTTGGGCTGGTATCATCAAAGATGAGCTTGTGGGGCCTTTTCGGGTTGAGGATGGAGTCAAGCTCAACTCCCAGTCCTACTGCCAGTTTCTGGAAGACACCTTCTTCAGGCAGTGGTACAGGAAGAAGTCTGCATCCTTCAAGAAAAACATGATTTTCATGCAGGACAATGCTCCATCACACGCGTCCAAGTACTCCACAGCGTGGCTGGCAAGAAAGGGTATAAAAGAAGAAAATCTAATGATATGGCCTCCTTGTTCACCTGATCTGAACCCCATTGAGAACCTGTGGTCCATCATCAAATGTGCGATTTACAAGGAGGGAAAACAGTACACCTCTCTGAACAGTGTCTGGGAGGCTGTGGTTGCTGCTGCACGCAATGTTGATGGTGAACAGATCAAAACACTGACAGAATCCATGGATGGCAGGCTTTTGAGTGTCCTTGCAAAGAAAGGTGGCTATATTGGTCACTGATTTGTTTTTGTTTGGTTTTTGAATGTCAGAAATGTATATTTGTGAATGTTGAGATGTTATATTGGTTTCACTGGTAAAAATAAATAATTGAAATGGGTATAAATTTGTTTTTTGTTAAGTTGCCTAATAATTATGCACAGTAATAGTCACCTGCACACACAGATATCCCCCTAAAATAGCTAAAACTAAAAACTACTTAAAATATTGATACAAAAATATTCAGCTTTGATATTAATGAGTTTTTTGTGTTCATTGAGAACATGGTTGTTGTTCAATAATAAAATTAATCCTCAAAAATACAACTTGCCTAATAATTCTGCACTCCCTGTATACTTAATTTAGCAAAGGCTGCAAAGCCGTCCCCTCGCTTCAAATATGGCAGGACTATCACTGCTGCGACTAAAGATTTCTTTATAAATAAACTTCCTCATCAGTTTCATCTCCTCAGCATCCCAGATAGCCTAGAGGAACTTGATGTTGCAACAGAAACTATTGACTCTCTCTTTTCCAGCACTTTAGACACAGTTGCTCCCCTGCGCTTAAAGAACGTTTAAAGAAAATAGTCCAACTCCGTGGTACAACGAGCACACCCGGGCCCTTAAAACAGCAGCCAGAAAAATGGAGCACAGCTGGAAGAAAACAAAACTGGAAGTTTTTCACATTTCGTGGAAAGAGAGCATGATTTCATACAGAAAGGCCGTAAAAACTGCTAGATCTGCTTATTTCTCGACTCTATTAGAAGAAAACAAACACAACCCTAGGTATTTATTCGATACAGTGGCTAAATTAACCAAAAATAAAGCTTCAACTTCTGATGTCTGCCAACAGCACAGCAGTAATGACTTTATGAACTTCTTTACTTGTAAGATTGATAATATTAGGAAAAAAATTATAACCATGCAGCCGTCTACTACTGTATCACATCAAATTCTGTTCATTATTTTCCTGTTTAACACTGTGAAGCTGCTTTGAAACAATCTGCATTGTAAAAAGTGCTATATAAATAAAGTTGACTTGTGAGAGTGTGTGTGTGAGAGTGTGTGTGTGTGTGTGTGTGTGAGAGAGAGTGTGTGTGTATGTGTGTGTGTGTGTGTGAGTGTGTGTGTGTGTGTGAGAGTGTGTGTGTGTGTGTGTGTGAGAGTGTGTGTGTGTGTGTGTGTGTGTGTGTGAGAGTGTGTGTGTGTGTGTGTGTGAGAGAGTGTGTGTGAGAAGCACAGAAAATGTGTGTGCGCAGCGGTTAAAAATCACAATAAAATGTGGAATCGAAATGCACGTTTCTTATCGAATCACTGGTTCTGGGCAATTTGGAACCAGTTCTCGATACCCATCCCTAGCCAGACGTGACCTTTCCGACGCGATGACGTCATACGTCATGCAAAAGCAGAACACAGAAGTCGAGCATTTGAGGTTAAAAAGTATATAAATGTTTTTTTTGTTGTTGTTGAAAATGTCCGATGGTTTGTCTGGATCAGACTCGATTCCTCTGGGATCAGAGCCTCTGAAGCCCTTCCTCTGAAACTGCATTGATTTGACCCTTCAACCGTTGGTTCCCATTGAAGTCCATTATGTGGAGAAAAATCCTGGAATGTTTTCCTCAAAAAACTTGATTTCTTTTCGACTGAAGAAAGAAAGACATGAACATCTTGGATGAGATGGGGGTGAGTAAATTATCAGGAAATGTTCATTTTGAAGTGAACTAATCCTTTAAGTCTGGGTTTTTAGGGAGGAACGAAAGCGCTCTGCTGTGAAGGAAAGGAAGGTGCGCTGGACGGATTGTGGCATTTCTTTTTTCTTTGCCTAATTGCAGTGTTTTATATGGATTTAATGAATTTTTAAATGGGAAAATTTGAGTTTTGTGACTTGTGTGTTGAATGTGACCCTAAAATAACTTCCTTCAGAAAATTCCTCCTAGTTGATTTACAAAATCTGTAGTTTTGCACGTCTTGTATATGGAGATTGCTTGATGCTTCAACCAAAAATATTCCCTGCATGTTCTCCACATTGACATTTCCTCCAGCGTCGAGTAGAAAACGGCTAATCTCACCACAAACCACCCTAGCGAGCCGCCCACATTGGCAGTATTTTAAGGCATCATGGATGAAGCCGGATCCAAAAGTTAGGCGCCATAATTATTCCAGGCGCACATCATGTCCTCTACAGAGGAGACGATTGTTTAAATGTTAATGGGAGTTTGTGCAGCCGCGCGTCCGTCCGTCACTTGTGGAGGCACGGCATACAGTGAACAAAACAAACTGTCATTTCTGTTTTGTTAAGAGGCATAATTGCTGTCATTCTGCTCTATTAATGCAGACAGACAGACAGAGGAGAGCTCGACGTTTGTCTCTTCACATGCTGCACTCACGTCTGTCAGTCACACAATACACAGCATTTGCGACTAATAATAGACGTGTGTGAACTGTACAATGTATTTTGGAGCATGTGTGCGAATCAAAAATCCTATATTTTAGAGATGGAAAAACATAAATGGCGGTACTGCCCAATGTGATTTTATTAAACTTCAAAAGGCTCTGATTTCATTAAAGAACTGTGAATGCTTGACGTTTCAAAGCCTGGAGGTGGCGCTGTTGTGCGTTCAGGCTCGCACATATTTATGCCAGCGACCGCGTATGATCTAATGCTGATCAATTATGATAATGTTTACTGTACGGTGTTTATACTGTAATATGTTGTTGTAAGAATGCATATTGTATCTCCTCGTCTGAATTTGAGTGGGCAGACATTTCAAAATAAGAGTCCTGGTGTCGAGCTTGTTTATTAAATAAAAGTCACGCCGTGTGTCCAATTTCCACCCCCTGGTTGCACAAACTGTATGTAATTTTAATTTCTATTTAATTTAAAGTAAATTATTATAGCTTCTGTCTGGGACGCCCCGTCACAGGAAAGACTAAGAACATTATTTGACACATATTATTAAATATTTTACTGGTATCAGTGTTATTATAGTTGACGACAACTCTTTACTTGAAATAAATGTTAACTTACATAAAATAAAATATAAAAAACTTTTTTTTGAAGGGTTAAGTGAAAGAATTTTACTTTAATGAAGTATCCTGATTAAAACGCCAATAACAAAAAATAACTAGGGAATCACCAAAACGCGAGTGATTCCGCATTCATTTACTGTAAGTGCCGACTGATAGTGAATAATAATATAATGTACTGACCGTAACATGCGATTGAGGCTCGCACAGCCTCATGAGGAGAAATGAGTTATATATATATATATATATATATATAACATCCGATACAGTTAAGCAACATCACACGACCAAGAGTGCTGAATATCAACACAATATTCACTGATTTCATATGACAGCTCAATAAACAAGTGGGTAATTAATATTCAGTTTATATTTTTGTTTGAAAATCGTTCCAAACAAAGATCACAGCACATCTCACAGCAACACTGCGTATTCATTCCTGAACGAATCGTTTGAGTGAACGACTCAGTGACTCACTCATTCCTGCCGCCACCCACTGGTGGTTTAGTTTCATGCTTAAAAGTGTCATTATTTCCAACATTTCTTATTTCTAAATTCCAAAAATATTTAAAACAATCTCATAACATTTAATCCAGTTGTAGTTTTTTCAGTGTAAATGATTTTTTAAATTGGAAACAGCCCTATAGTGTCGTCTTATTCTTATTTAATATATTGATCAAATTTCAAGAATTTCAAATGAAAGATGAAGCATATATTTAAAAATGCCCTTTATAAAGGTTAAAATATTATAATTATGCAGATTTAAATATGTCAAAGCTGACTGAACACTAATGAGAATATTGCTTCAGAATAAATTATATTTACAACACACAAAAAAAAAGCAAAACGTTTTCCGGACAAGTGAATGAGCGATTTACTTAAAAAGGTGAAAAGGCTTAATGTCGAGCCCTGTGTGCGTGTCTGTGCGTGTCTGTGCGTGTGCGTGTCTGTGCGTGTGCGTGTCTGTGCGTGTTTGTGCTTGCGTGTGCGTGCGTGCCTGTGCGTGCGTGCCTGCGCGTGCGTGTCTGCGCGTGCGTGTCTGTGCGTGAGTGTGTCTGCGTGCGCGTGCGTGTCTGTGCGTGTGTCTGCGTGTCTGTGCGTGTGTCTGCGTGTCTGTGCGTGTGTCTGCGTGTCTGTGCGTGTGTCTGCGTGTCTGTGCGTGTCTGCGTGCGTGCGTGTGTCTGCGTGCGTGCGTGTGTCTGCGTGCGTGCGTGTGTCTGCGTGCGTGCGTGTGTCTGCGTGCGTGCGTGTGTCTGCGTGCGTGCGTGTGTCTGCGTGCGTGCGTGTGTCTGCGTGCGTGCGTGTCTGCGTGCGTGCGTGTGTCTGCGTGCGTGCGTGTGTCTGCGTGCGTGCGTGTCTGCGTGCGTGCGTGTGTCTGCGTGCGTGCGTGTGTCTGCGTGCGTCTGCGTGCGTGTGTCTGCGTGCGTGTGTCTGCGCGTGTGTGTGTCTGCGCGTGTGTCTGCGCGTGTGTGTCTGTGCGTGCGTGTCTGTGCGTGTCTGTGTGTCTGTGTGTATTTATATTTTTCATGAGCAAAAGTAAGCGTGAAGCCCTGGAATACAGTGGTTGTCAGATATTCCTTTCATTGATCCATAACACACATTCTCTGGGTCTTTAAGGAGCCGTTTATTGAATTATATCTGCTCTGTTTTTAAATATGCACACCCATGTAAAATAGATGTCTTAGCCATTGTCTTCCGCATTTTACACCATGAGCACACGTTTAAAGATGCTACGTCTTTAGTTTGTGTCCTGAGACGTGTGCGTTTCTGTGCCCCAGACCCGTCTGTGGTGGTGGTGTTGTTGTGTGTCGTCCTCACGTGGGATGGTTCTGTCGGCTCGTGTGTGTTCAGACACCGGAGCTCCGTGTTTCCACTGCCTGACGTCACAGCGGTGCAGAATTACAGCACCACCTCGGGCTCCGTTTCACAGCGCCGCTCTCCTGTGTCTGAATCAACATTCAGTGTTCAGTCTTGGTACCGATGGTTTCGGGTCAGCAGCATTACCTGACACAGGACATGACCGATGGCGGGCGGTTATTGGCTTCAAGCTGTTTTAACTAGCTGCATGAGTCACAGATTATGACATGGATATGTTGGTTAAATGTCACGCATCCCTTTCTATAAATCACAGTCACAACACCGCTTCATCAGACATTTAGATATTTATTGTGCATTATTAGCGGAGCACTGCTCGCAGTTTTGAGTTATTTTTAATCTTAAACCTGTGATTTGTGTTCCATGTGTTTGCTGTCTATGGGTTTAACACTGATTTTGTCATTCAGGGGAGAAAATACTTCATTTAAGAAGTGCTTCATTTCTCCCTTTTACTGTTTATGCTGTAACTGAGAGCCCAGAGGATCATGGGATATCTGGTTTTACCGATTGATTCTGAGAAGCTGTTTTTCCGTTTTAGTGTTTCCATCCTGCCAAGAACATGTTCCAGATCACATTTCACCCATTATATATGACATTTAATCACATTTTCATAAAGAATTCTCTTCACTGCAAAAAAAAAACCCTACATATAATCAAATGACACATTTTTAAGGACTAGATCAGGCATAACATTATGACCTGACGGGTGAAGTGAATAACCCTGATGATCTCTTCATCACGGCTCCTGTTAGTGGGTGGGATATATTAGGCAGCAAGTGAACATTTTGTCCTCAAAGTTAATGTGTTAGAAGCAGGAAAAATGGGCAAGCGTAAGGATTTGAGCGAGTTTGACAAGGGCCAAATTGGGATGGCTAGACGACTGGGTCAGAGCATCTCCAAAACTGCAGCTCTTGTGGGGTGTTCCCGGTCTGCAGTGGTCAGGATCTATCAAAAGTGCTCCAAGGAAGGAACAGTGGAGAACCGGAGACAGGGTCATGGGCGGCCAAGACTCATTGATGCACGTGGGGAGCGAAGGCTGGCCCGTGTGGTCCGATCAAACAGACGAGCTACTGGAGCTCAAATTGCTCCAGAAGTTAATGCTGGTTCTGATAGAAAGGTGTCAGAATACTCAGTTTGTTGTGTATGGGGCTGCATAGCCGCTGACCAGTCAGGGTGCCCATGCTGACCCCTGTCCACCGCCGAAAGCACCAACAGTGGCACGTGAGCATCAGAACTGGACCACGGAGCAATGGAAGAAGGTGGCCTGGTCTGAGGAATCACGTGTTCTTTTACATCACGTGGATGGCCGGGTGCGTGTGCGTGGCTTCCCTGGGGAACACATGGCACCAGGATGCACTATGGGAAGAAGGCAAGCCGGCGGAGGCAGTGTGATGCTTTGGGCAATGTTCTGCTGAACAAACAGGTCCATGGAGGCCCCACCTCACAACTTACAGGACTTAAAGGATCTGCTGCTAACATCTTGGTGCCAGATACCACAGCACACCTTCAGGGGTCTAGTGGAGTCCATGCCTTGATGGGTCAGCAAAACGGGGACCAACACAATATTAGGAATTCTGGTAATGTTAATAAAAATATTGAATTAATTTTGAATGATTCAATGACTCACTCATAAAGACTTGTTTCATTACTGGATGAATCTCTTAAAGGAATGTCTCTCGTCTCCACCTTCTGGCGTAATGATGTAATTGATACCATCTTTATTTGAAGCGCCAAGTTACTTTCTAAAGGTGACTTGCTCTATTTTGATCGCTACTGTAGACATCAGTGTTTATATCTGAACTATGCTTTCTCTGAAATCGTGTCTCAGATCTGATCTGCTGCTTCATCTGTGACCCTCCAGACGATACGCAGTTGTGCTTTAATCTTCCTGTGGCATCTCGTGAACGTCTCTTTGAGCAGAACAACCAGTGCAGACTCTTAAAGTGCAAAGCGGGTCGGGTTTGGATGTTTAGTCTGGAAGAAACCGAGCTCTCCGAAACACCCGACGCCTCCGTACAGCCTGTGAGCTTCACAGCGGCTAATCGATGGAGCATCATGGGTAATATTGGCAGGCGCTTATATTGGCATCGCTGTTTCCAAAACATTCCCAGGAGTTCTGTGATTGGCTGGAGCTGCAGTGAACTTCAGTCGTCCCAGAAACAGACCTGTGTGGGCTGAAAGTGACAAAACCTTCATGAATATTTCCCACAATCCTGCAGAGATGAAGCTGAAAATAAATTCTCACCGGCTGCAATGTTCATCTTCTGGCTAGTTCTGGAATATCTGTATCCGTGCTGATTTTGAGTTCAGTAACTTCACTAGGGCCCTATGATTTACGCAATGCGGAAAACACGGATGGAATCGTGGAATCCAGTCTTAAAAATGTACTGTATAACGTGGCTTTGTTCAATTTTTTTGCTGAATAAATAAAAAGCAGGTCAGTACACTTAAATCAAATCGCGATATAGATTAGTGTCTGAATATTAAACCGCAAAAACACTATTTAAATATGAATCCATGAGCATTTTGCTGTTGTCATATATGAGAAAAACACACAGAAACTCAAAGCTCTTCAACCCGTCAAAATAAAAGTTTGGTTTAACTTGACAGAAATATATTACTGTTGTACAGTAGAATTTATATACGTCTTAATTGTAGTAGTAATAATATTAACACTAATAATAATAATAAAATCAAAATAATTTAAGGAATAATCACAATTTTATCGTGCAGCATGTTGTTTAACAAAAAAGTTTGTTTAATTTCAAATAATTAAAAGATAAATTAAATTAATCTGTCATTATTTGATTACCAGAAAATGCATAACTCAGGATTTGTGGGGGAAAATTATGAAAAATGAATTAATTTATCAAAATGGTTGTTTTTATTAATTTAATTACACATTCTTTTTGATGATTATTAAAATGTAATTAAACCATTAAAATATAATTCAGAAAAAACCTGACAATATAATTTGGTAAAAATAAAATTGAATTTGTGAAACAATTTCTCAGGGTCCTAAAGATGTATTTTTTGTTAAACCTTTAATAAATTGTTGTTAAATGATATTATAAATTATATTGTATATTAAATTATACGTTTTATGATTTCAATTAATTAGACACGCTTTTTGTTTACTATAAATGTAATTTAATTGAGTCAACAAAAATAACCCCGCAATACAGAACAATTTAAATGGAAAAAAATAAAACGGAATTTGGAAGAAAAAATTAAAGGGAATTTGGGAAAAAAATACACTGAATTGGGGGGGGGAAAACGGAATTTGTGGAAAAAAAATAAAACGGAATTTGGGGAAGAAAATAAAACGGAATTTGGGAAAAATTAACTGAATTGGGGGGGAAAAACGGAATTTGTGGGGAAAAAAATAAAACGGAATTTTGTAAAAAATTAAAACTGAATTGGGGGGGAAAAAAATAAAACGATATTTTGGAAAAAATTTACTGAATTGGGGGGGAAACGGAATTTGTGGGAAAAAAATGAAACGGAATTTTGGAAAAAAATTACTGAATTGGGGGGGGGAAACGGAATTTGTGGGAAAAAAATGAAACGGAATTTTGGAAAAAAATACACTGAATTGGGGGGGGGAAAACGGAATTTGTGGAAAAAAAATAAAACGGAATTTGGGGAAGAAAATAAAACGGAATTTGGGAAAAATTAACTGAATTGGGGGGGAAAAACGGAATTTGTGGGGAAAAAAATAAAACGGAATTTTGTAAAAAATTAAAACTGAATTGGGGGGGAAAAAAATAAAACGATATTTTGGAAAAAATTTACTGAATTGGGGGGGAAACGGAATTTGTGGGAAAAAAATGAAACGGAATTTTGGAAAAAAATTACTGAATTGGGGGGGGGGAACGGAATTTGTGGGAAAAAAATGAAACGGAATTTTGGAAAAAAATTTAAACTGAATTGGGGGGGGGGGGAAACGGAATTTGTGGGGAAAAAATGAAAGGGAATTTTGGAAAAAATAAAACTGAATTGGGCGAGAAAAAACAGAATTTGTGGAAAAAAATAAAACGGAATTTGGGAAAAATGTAAACCAATTTTATGGAAAAAATGCAAACAGAATTTGTGGAAAAAATAAAGCAGATTTCTTCAGGCCCTCCTTCACGCAGCTCTCTCAGCAGAACTGAATCTGATTGCGCTGATGATTTTGTTTAGTTCCTTCAGGGGAACGAGGTGCTCTCGAGCTGCAGATCAAACCGTTTTCTCTGAGCCTTTTGCTGCAGATTATCTCCAGGAGGTTATTTCTGGCTCTGAATGTGCGTGTCTGTACATGAACACAGCACAACCTGCAAGAAAACATACTCGACACATGTTGGCATGGAGCCGCCAGGGCTGAGCGCTCGTGTCCGAGTCTGTGTTCATGTACGAGTGAGAGGCAGATCAAGAAGGTAGTGAGTGTAAATGCACTGCTGGTGATGTGAAATCTGAGCTGGGCTCTTCTTACCACATCAACAGGCCAGAGAAGCGCTGACTGGAGCGTTTCCTCTGTGTACGACGCTTTTATCTTCCTGTCTGTATGTAAATGTGCTGAGCGCTGAACCCTGGTGCAAACATCACGCAGTGATTATTTAAATGTTTGAAAATATTTGTTTGTTTGTTTGCTTACCGTGGTTGTTGCTTTATTTTTATGAAGCATCCCTTTAGTTTATAACCCTCATTCCAGATTTTCAGTGAAGATGGTCTGTTAACCAGAACAGATCCAGAGCCGTTTTCAGCTGTCATCATCCTTTTCCTCTTATCCGAAGGAAATGTGATTGATCCCTGGGGTTTTTTCTTACCATGACAGATGGCTGAAGACTCTATATTTTCTGCAGTCAATTCCTGTGCCGCTTGGAAACGATCCATTTATCCGGTGTGCAAATCCACTGTTGGTCCGGTTCACTCCTGTAATCATCCTTCAGCAAACACCCGGTTCAGTACACACACACACACACACACACACACGAGAGTGTATAGATGCTGTTAAAGCCTGTTCACATCCACAGAAAGAGCAATCTCAGACAAGGCCCTCACCGGAGGTTTTATTTTACTTATTTATTTAGTATATATTTTTTTGTGTTTACATTTTTAGAATTTAATTTATTTATAGCATTTTTTTTATTTGATTAATTTCTTAGTTTAGTTTTTTGTTTTACTGTTTATATTTATTACATTATTTAGATTTTAGATTTTTTTTTTAATTTGTTTATTTTTAGAATTTAATTTATTTTTAGCTTGTTTGTTTGATTTTTTTTTTTATTTTTTTTTTTTACTGTTTATTAGTTATTGTATTATTATTGTTTATTTATTTTAATTTTAGAATTTAATTTCTTTATTTTATTTATTCTTTTGTTCTTTTTTTTAATTAATTGTTTTATTATTAATGATTTATTTTATTTGGATTTTAGAATTTAATACATTAACTCCAAACTTAATACATTTAATACATTAACTAATAACTGAACTCCAAACTGAATGTCAGAATGGGAAAGAAAGGTGATTTAAGCAATTTTGAGCGTGGCATGGTTGTTGGTGCCAGACGGGCCGGTCTGAGTATTTCACAATCTGCTCAGTTACTGGGATTTTCACGCACAACCATTTCTAGAGTTTACAAAGAATGGTGTGAAAAGGGAAAAACATCCAGTATGCGGCAGTCCTGTGGGCCAAAATGCCTTGTTGATGCTAGAGGTCAGAGGAGAATGGGCCGACTGATTCAAGCTGATAGAAGAGCAACTTTGACTGAAATAACCACTCGTTACAACCGAGGTATGCAGCAAAGCATTTGTGAAGCCACAACACGCACAACCTTGAGGCGGATGGGCTACAACAGCAGAAGACCCCACCGGGTACCACTCATCTCCACTACAAATAGGAAAAAGAGGCTACAATTTGCACGAGCTCACCAAAATTGGACAGTTGAAGACTGGAAAAATGTTGCCTGGTCTGATGAGTCTGGATTTCTGTTGAGACATTCAGATGGTAGAGTCAGAATTTGGCGTAAACAGAATGAGAACATGGATCCATCATGCCTTGTTACCACTGTGCAGGCTGGTGGTGGTGGTGTAATGGTGTGGGGGATGTTTTCTTGGCACACTTTAGGCCCCTTAGTGCCAATTGGGCATCGTTTAAATGCCACGGCCTACCTGAGCATTGTTTCTGACCATGTCCATCCCTTTATGACCACCATGTACCCATCCTCTGATGGCTACTTCCAGCAGGATAATGCACCATGTCACAAAGCTCGAATCATTTCAAATTGGTTTCTTGAACATGACAATGAGTTCACTGTACTAAAATGGCCCCCACAGTCACCAGATCTCAACCCAATAGAGCATCTTTGGGATGTGGTGGAACGGGAGCTTCGTGCCCTGGATGTGCATCCCACAAATCTCCATCAACTGCAAGATGCTATCCTATCAATATGGGCCAACATTTCTGAAGAATGCTTTCAGCACCTTGTTGAATCAATGCCACGTAGAATTAAGGCAGTTCTGAAGGCGAAAGGGGGTCAAACACAGTATTAGTTTGGTGTTCCTAATAATCCTTTAGGTGAGTGTACATATATATATTTTTACTGTTTATTAGTTATTTCTTTATTATTTATGATGTTGTATTTATTGTTGTACTATATATATCTCTATCTATCAAATCGTGTTCAGTGTAAATTGAAGCGATGCAAAACAACCGGCCGCGTCTCTCGTCGTGTTTCGCTTTGCTCCCGGTGTGCCGTGGCGTTGCGTGAATGTTTTGTTTAGCTGTGTTCTGGAAGGCCAGCGTTTGAACACTGATTCTGTGCGAATCCTCCACCGCTAAGCCAACAATAACAGGAAGTGACATTCCAAGGGCCTTTGTTTGAGTTTCTGGGTCACGTTCGGCTCTTTGAGTGTGTGAAGACTTCACTTCATCACGTCTCAACTCAAGTCAACTTTATTTATATAGCGCTTTCTACAATGCAGATTGTCTCAAAGCAGCTTCACAGTGTTCAACAGGAAAATAATGAACAGAATTTGATTCGGCTGTACAGCCGCTCTGGAGAAAACAGTGATGTCATCAGCTCATTTCAATTATCATATAGTGTCAATGCAGGCAGATCAGTAATATAGCTGAATATTTAGTGTGTGTGTGTGTGTGTTTCCAGACGTCCTGTATGAATGATTCAGATGATAACAGATGTTCAGTCCCTCAGTAGAGCGGGTGCTGGAGGCGCTGTGTGAAGTGAGATATAGTTGAGAAATGTCCTGTGTGAACGACCCTACAGCAGCATCCAAACTGATGATGTACATTGACATTCACTGTACAGTGCATTCTGGGATTTATGCGATGCTACTTTACCATTCCTTCAAAGGAAGCACGTCTCCACCCCACGGCGAGTCATCGCGGGCCTAAAGCCTCAACCGGTGTTCGTTTGGTGTCACTGACATGCTTTTTTAGGTTTTGTTTTAATTATTAGAATTGGATTTTATTTTTAGATTTTGTTTACACTCTAATTTTAGTTAGTTTTTATCATTTTTATTTTATTAGTTCTAGTTTATATAGTTAATAAAATAAGTATACATGTATGTAAATATACATTTTTAATATTTTGTCATCAGGACAACTGAACTAGTTGAAATAGAATATTGTTATATATTAAAATAAATGTTATTTATTTTAAAATAAAATTTAAACAAATAAAATGTAATATATTTAAAATATACTTCTTAAATATTTTGTCATCAGGGCAACTAGCTGAAATAAAATGTATTTTTTATATATAGTAAAATAAATGTAATATTTAAAGTAAATTAAAATAAAATGAAATAAAAAATATATATATATTCATACACTGATCAGGCGTTGGTCCCCCTTTTGCTGCCAAAAACAGCCCCGACCCGTCGAGGCATGGACTCCACTAGACCCCTGAAGGTGTGCTGTGGTATCTGGCACCAAGATGTTAGCAGCAGATCCTTTAAGTCCTGTAAGTTGCGACTTGTTTGTTCAGCACATCCCACAGATGCTCGATCGGATTGAGATCTGGGGAATTTGGAGGCCAAGTCAACACCTCAAACTCGTTGTTGTGCTCCTCAAACCATTCCTGAAGCATTTGTGCTTTGTGTCAGGAGCATTATCCTGCTGGAAGAGCCACAGCCACCAGGGAATACTGTTTCCATGAAAGGCTGTACATGGTCTCAACAATGCTTAGGTAGGTGGTACGTGTCAAAGGAACATCCACATGGATGGCAGGACCCAAGGTTTCCCAGCAGAACATTGCCCAAAGCATCACACTGCCTCCGCCGGCTTGCCTTCTTCCCATAGTGCATCCTGGTGCCATGTGTTCCCCAGGGAAGCCACGCACACACACCCGGCCATCCACGTGATGTAAAAGAACACGTGATTCCTCAGACCAGGCCACCTTCTTCCATTGCTCCGTGGTCCAGTTCTGATGCTCACGTGCCACTGTTGGTGCTTTCGGTGGTGGACAGGGGTCAGCATGGGCACCCTGACTGGTCAGCGACTATGCAGCCCCATACACAACAAACTGAGATGCACTGTGTATTCTGACACCTTTCTATCAGAACCAGCATTAACTTCTGGAGCAATTTGAGCTCCAGTAGCTCGTCTGTTTGATCGGACCACACGGGCCAGCCTTCGCTCCCCACGTGCATCAATGAGCCTTGGCCGCCCATGACCCTGTCTCCGGTTCTCCACTGTTCCTTCCTTGGAGCACTTTTGATAGATCCTGACCACTGCAGACCGGGAACACCCCACAAGAGCTGCAGTTTTGGAGATGCTCTGACCCAGTCGTCTAGCCATCACAATTTGGCCCTTGTCAAACTCGCTCAAATCCTTACTCTTGCCCTTTTTTCCTGCTTCTAACACATTAACTTTGAGGACAAAATGTTCACTTGCTGCCTAATATATCCCACCCACTAACAGGAGCCGTGATGAAGAGATCATCAGTGTTATTCACTTCACCTGTCAGTGCTCATAATGTTATGCCTGATCGGTGTATATATTTATTTATTTTAAAATAAAATATAAATAAAATAATTCATTTAAAATGTACTTTTTTAAATATATATTTTGTCATCAACTAGTGTTACAATGAATGAGCTAGTCTGTGTGTGATGGCAGCTGTCACTCAAAGAGACGCATCATCATTTCTCACAGTGCATCTGTTGTTATTGTGTCCATAACCCGATCAGGCCCTGCTCTCGTTAGAAATATCAACCGGTCGTCAGTGATGCGTGATGGATTTGTGTTTCCTGGAACGGGTTTGCAGGACAAGCATCAAGAATCAAACGTATCGAGCGTCACACAAAGCCTCATTGATGTTGTGATGTCATCATGGGTTTGAGTGAATCTGTAAAGCTGTTTTTATTTATATAGGCCTACTATTATAGTTTTTAACAATTATTAGAATGTAAATATTTATACATTTTTCAATTTCTTTCAGTCATTTCACGAAACCAACAAACAATACAGAAGTCGAAAATGAGATTGACTTTTATCTGCCACATGATTAAAGGAACGCATCACTTCCTCATTCCACTGCCGGTAGAGCGGCGGCGCTCAGAGCGTCTAAAGAAAGAGCTGAGCTCATGTGAAGAGCGTTTGAGGGGATCTGGGAGTTTTGGCTGCCGTCTCGCTCCAGCTGTGGAAAACCTCACAGTCCTGCAGCAAAACAATCCGTCCGGAGCGCTGAACTCTACAGGAAGTTCAACCCGGCTCGCTCTCGCTTCCACATTCTTGACTGCGTCTCCTTCCCGTTTTTTCCATCATCTGTCCTGCCAGAAGAGATCTTGAATTATACCTCAGTGAATGACCAAGTTATCTCAAAATAAGTCTACTGCATGTACTTTAGGAAACCGCAATCATGACCTGCTCTCTGTACACACATGTGTGTGTATATGTACATATACACTCACCTAAAGGATTATTAGGAACACCATACTAATACTGTGTTTGACCCCCTTTCGCCTTCAGAACTGCCTTAATTCTACGTGGCATTGATTCAACAAGGTGCTGAAAGCATTCTTTAGAAATGTTGGCCCATATTGATAGGATAGCATCTTGCAGTTGGAGATTTGTGGGATGCACATCCAGGGCACAAAGCTCCCGTTCCACCACATCCCAAAGATGCTCTATTGGGTTGAGATCTGGTGACTGTGGGGGCCATTTTAGTACAGTGAACTCATTGTCATGTTCAAGAAACCAATTTGAAATGATTGGAGCTTTGTGACATGGTGCATTATCCTGCTGGAAGTAGCCATCAGAGGATGGGTACATGGTGGTCATAAAGGGATGGACATGGTCAGAAACAATGCTCAGGTAGGCCGTGGCATTTAAACGATGCCCAATTGGCACTAAGGGGCCTAAAGTGTGCCAAGAAAACATCCCCCACACCATTACACCACCACCACCAGCCTGCACAGTGGTAACAAGGCATGATGGATCCATGTTCTCATTCTGTTTACGCCAAATTCTGACTCTACCATCTGAATGTCTCAACAGAAATCCAGACTCATCAGACCAGGCAACATTTTTCCAGTCTTCAACTGTCCAATTTTGGTGAGCTCGTGCAAATTGTAGCCTCTTTTTCCTATTTGTAGTGGAGATGAGTGGTACCCGGTGGGGTCTTCTGCTGTTGTAGCCCATCTGCCTCAAGGTTGTGCGTGTTGTGGCTTCACAAATGCTTTGCTGCATACCTCGGTTGTAACGAGTGGTTATTTCAGTCAAAGTTGCTCTTCTATCAGCTTGAATCAGTCGGCCCATTCTCCTCTGACCTCTAGCATCAACAAGGCATTTTCGCCCACAGGACTGTCACATACTGGATGTTTTTCCCTTTTCACACCATTCTTTGTAAACTCTAGAAATGGTTGTGCGTGAAAATCCCAGTAACTGAGCAGATTGTGAAATACTCAGACCGGCCCGTCTGGCACCAACAACCATGCCACGCTCAAAATCACCTTTCTTTCCCATTCTGACATTCAGTTTGGAGTTCAGGAGATTGTCTTGACCAGGACCACACCCCTAAATGCATTGAAGCATCTGCCATGTGATTGGTTGATTAGATAATTGCATTAATGAGAAATTGAACAGGTGTTCCTAATAATCCTTTAGGTGAGTGTGTATATATATATAGGGCATTTCCTGCATTGAACATTTTTGGCGGCCGCCAAAACTATTTTTTGTCCCGCCAAAGCCTCATTTCATCAGTTATTGTGATTTTATGAGTGATGTAGATGACTGAGCTGTGCTTGTCACACGGCACATGTTAACTGGGAGAGAGCAGAAAGACCCTCGCTCGCGCACGCTGTCTTCAAACTAAGCACTGTCTTTGCTCATTCTCCCTTGCACATATTAATCAAAATCAACTGAATTGACACAATGGTAAAATGGTAAAAGGTCGGAAGACCGAAGCCATGTTGCAGGTAGCGCTTTCTGAATTGTAACGTTGCCTCTTCTCTGACAAGCGTTCCTCACGTGCAGCTGATAAGCCATACTTTCAATAAACTGAAAAAAATCCTATTCAGTTATGAAGTATTTTCTGTGTTGACACAAATCTTTGGCGATGTTCTGACAGCCGGCATTCGCACGCAACGCGTCCATTCATGTCCGATTCGCAACCGATTCATTTTAATCACTGGTTAAAACAATCCATCCAACACTGAACTCACAAATCGGTTTATAATCTTCCACCTCGGGGTCTGAAATGAACACAAGTGTGCTTACCCCATTTAGCAAGAGTGGTTAGTAAGAATTGGATATAATAATCCGCAGTATTTTCAGGTTATTTATATCGACAGTGTGTAGTAAATGACATATAAAATCATTTAGTTTAGACTGGAGTGAGGTAATCCAGAACAAAGCTAGTTGTTTGTTAGGTAGATGCTCATTTTTGTTAATTAACTTTTTAATATTGATATGATTATCTACCAAAATAATTATCAGTAAACTGTAAGGTTTGACCTATCAAAATAAGAAGCAAAAATTTCTTTGCATTTATTTTAAATGTATTGTCAGTATCGTGCTTGCAGGGAACTTTTTACTGTGTGTGTGGATGACCGTGTCTGTCAGACACCACCGAATGCCATTTTTGACCCAGGAAATATTTATATTTATATATACTAAAGTTGTCTTTTAATGTTTTAATGCACTAAAGGCTGCATTTTATTGATGCACATTATCGCTTCTCTGTCTGCCAATCCCATGGACGAGTCTGGGTTTGGCGGTTGCCAGGGGAACAGGACTTGCCTGACTGCATTGTGCCAAGTGTAAAGTTTGGTGGAGGGGGGATTATGGGGTTGGGTGGTTTTTCAGGGGTTGGGCTTGACCCCTTAGTTCCAGTGAAAGGAACTCTTAATGCTTCAGCATACCAAGACATTTTGGACAATTTCATGCTCCTAACTTTGTGGGGACAGTTTGGGGACGGCCCCTTCCTGTCCCAACATGACTGCGCTCCAGTGCACAAAGCGTCGATCCATAAAGACATGGATGAGCGAGTTTGGTGTGGAGGAACTTGACTGGGCTGCACAGAGTCCTGACCTCATCCCGATAGAACACCTTTGGGATGAATTAGAGCGGAGACTGCGAGCCAGGCCTTATATCGAGAGAGGATGATTTTATAGATTGTGCGTCAGAAGAGCATCTTCTATTGAATGCTGGACTGTAAATGTTCTTGATTTCCATCTGGAGCCGTAAGCGTTGTCTTTGTTTCCATCACTCTTTCAAATGTCAGTGTTCATCATGAGGGTTTCAGTTTTTTGTTCCATTTTTGCATTTGGTCGTCATGGTGACGTCTCTTTGACTATGTTTTGCACGTTCTGTCATTTTTGGCATTTCTCTGAGTACAATTCCTGACATTTACTGTGAACAGACAGACCAGCGCTGAACCATGTGTTTAATCCCAGGCATATTTCATGTAGTTTGGTAGTTTTGACATATAGCCTGACATATGACCTTTGACATCAACACTGGACATTATGGGATTATCCTTTTTCCTTCGTTAGGTTTATTGTGCTGTCCTATGATCCATTCACATTTAGTTTGATTATTGTCATTTTAGCGTTATTTTTCCCATATAACCCATGTTTTATATTTCTCCTATTTTGCTGTGCGTGTGTGTGTGTGTGTGTGTGTGTGTCCTGCAGTGTTTGTTACTTCATCAATAACTCTCTCTCTCTCTCTCTCTCTCTCTCTCTCTCTCTCTCTCTCTCTCTCTCTCTCTCTCTCTCTGTCTCTCTCTCTCTCTCTCTCTCTCTCTCTCTCTGTCTCTCTCTCTGTCTCTCTCTCTCTCTCTCTCTCTGTCTCTGTCTCTGTCTCTCTCTCTCTCTCTCTCTCTCTCTCTCTCTCTCTCTCTCTCTCTCTCTCTCTCTCTCTCTCTCTGTCTCTCTCTCTCTCTCTCTCTCTCTCTCTCTCTGTCTCTCTCTCTCTCTCTCTCTGTCTCTGTCTCTCTCTCTGTCTCTGTCTCTGTCTCTGTCTCTCTCTCTCTCTCTCTCATCTCTCTCTCTCTCTCTCTCTCTCTCTCTCTCTCTCTCTCTCTCTCTCTCTCTCTCTCTCTCTCTCTCTCTCTCTAGGCTGCAAACGGTTACGTCCTGTTGTTCGACATCCTCGGAGGTTTGGATGAGAAGTACCTGTATGAGCCTGTCTATCCCAAGTGAGTGACCCTTGACCTTTCAGCCTGTTGGTCTGTAATGTGCTGGTACTTTTAGCTTCAGCAGATCCAGTTTTGGTTAACCGTTAGTTAGACTCTTTGAAATTCCAAAGAAAAAACACATACACACACACAGTCAGATCCTCAGATGTCAGCGTTCAGGACGGTGTTTGTCAAGTCAGGACGTGTCCGACACATTCTGTCTGTTTCTCTGTGTGTGTCGTTGTGCTCGTGTTGTTTTCAGAATATAAATATGTTGGGAATGATTATGAGTGCGTTTATAATGGTGTGTGTGTTTAGCGTTGTGTGTAATGAAGCATTATGATTACACAGACTAAATGGATTATGTGTTTCTTCCGTGTGTGTGTGTGTGTGTGTGTGTGTGTGTGTGTGTGTGTGTGTGTGTGTGTGTGTCAGGGGCAGTGCTCGTGTTAAGGTGACTCCGGGCTATAAGGAGGAACAGTGCGCTCCTGCTCTGACTCTAGAGATGAAGAAACCTGTCGACCTGGAGGCTCCTATTAGCTGGTACACATACACACTCTCACACACACACATACACACTCACACACACATACTCTCACACACACACACTCTCACACACACAGAATGATCTAAAGAGCATATTGGGCTTCAATGGAAGAAGAAAAGTTTAACATCAATGACACACTTGCTTTTGATCAGTCACACGAATCAGAGCTCAATCTGAAATGTATCTGAAATATACATAATAAATAAATATTTATGAATTGTGAGATGATGGTGGAAGAGAAATCAGGGTTATTTTAGTATTAGTTATATGCTATTATATAGTTTTTATTAATATTTTGAATTGCCTTTTATTTTCATATTTTATATTATTTATACTGGTGTGTGTCAGGTGTGGTGTGTGTGTGTGTGTGTGTGTCCTAACGGTGTGTTGGTAATGCAGAGGATTGATTTTGAAGTGTGTGTGTGTCAGTCTGCAGACGCTGCAGGAGGATCTGTTGGTGGCGACGGCAGACGGTTACCTGCACATGCTGCACTGGGACAGCGTCAGTAACGGCCGGAGAGCGGTCAACCTGTGCACCGTCCCGTTCTCCCTCGACCTGCAGTCCTCCAGAGGTCAGAGTTCAACACTCTCTATATATGAAAGTGTTCAGATCCAGTCCATTCCTGTGTGTTTGTCTCTGTCACGTGTCTGAATCAGTGTGTGTTGTATAAAGCTGACTGGTCTTGTTTGTGCTCTAGGAGGGCCGTGTTTGGACCTGGAGGGTGTTTACATTCGGGATATGGAATACTGCGCTACGCTGGACGGATTTGCCGTTGTGTTTGATGACGGGAGACTCGGATTCATCACGCCAACTGCAAACAGACTCGCCACAGACGTAAGAGAGAACAAACAGCTCAGGTTTCATTAACCAGATGTGTTGATTAACTGACTAACTCTTCCTGATGTTGACACACTGAAGAGTTACGCTCATGCCTGAGAATGCGAAATACATTTGGATTGACGTGTTTGTGTTCATGTACTAATGTTGTGTGTGTGTGTTTCTTTGCAGCAGCTGCAGGGCGTTTGGGCCGCCGACGTCTCTGATGGCACATGTGTCGCCGTCAACAACAAATACAGGCTCATGGCCTTCGGCTGCGCAAGGTGTGTGTGTGTGTGTGTGTCAGGTGTGATCTGTGTGTGTGCGCGCGTGTTGTGTGTGATCTGTTATTTGTGTGTGATCTGTGTAATTTTGTGTGTGTGTGTGTGTGTGAGGTGTGATGTAATTTGTGTGTGTGTGAGGTGTGATGTCATTTGTGTGTGTCAGGTGTGATCTGTGTCAATAGTGTGTGTCAGGTGTGATCTGTCATTTGTGTTATTTGTGTGTGATGTATAATTTGTGTGTGTGTCAGGTGTGATCTGTGTCATTTGTGTTGTGTGTGTATGTGTGTGTGTATCAGGTGTGATCTGTGTCATTTGTGTTGTGTGTGTGTGTGTCAGGTGTGATCTGTGTGTGTGTGCGTGTGTCTTGTGTGTGATCTGTCATTTTGTGTGTGTGAGGTGTGATGTCATTTTGTGTGTGTGAGGTGTGATGTCATTTGTGTGTGTGTGTGTGTATCAGGTGTGATCTGTGTCATTTGTGTGTGTGTGTGTGTATCAGGTGTGATCTGTGTCATTTGTGTGTGTCAGGTGTGATCTGTGTCATTTGTGTGTGTGTCAGGTGTGATCTGTGTGTGTGTGCGCGTGTCGTGTGTGTGATCTGTGTCATTTTGTGTGTGTGTGTGTGTGTGTGTCAAGTGTGATCTGTGTCATTTGTGTGGTGTGTGTATCAGGTGTGATCTGTGTCATTTGTGTTGTGTGTGTGTGTCTGTCTGTGTGTGTCAGGTGTGATCTGTGTGTGTGCGCGCGTGTCGTGTGTGATCTGTTATTTGTGTGTGATCTGTGTCATTTTGTTTGTGTGTGTGTGATGTCATTTGTGTGTGTGTGTGTGTGTCAGGTGTGATATGTGTCATTTGTGTGTGTCAGGTGTGATCTGTGTTATTTGTGTGTGTCAGGTGTGATCTGTGTGTGTGCGTGCGTGTCAGGTGTGATCTGTGTCATTTGTGTGTGTCAGGTGTGATCTGTGTCATTTGTGTGTGTGTCAGGTGTGATCTGTGTGTGTGTCAGGTGTGATCTGTGTCATTTGTGTTATTTGTGTGTGATGTATCATTTGTGTGTGTGCCAGGTGTGATCTGTGTCATTTGTGTGTGTGTGTGTATCAGGTGTGATCTGTGTCATTTGTGGTGTGTGTGTGTGTGTGTGTGTGTGTGTGTGTGTGTGTGTGTGTGTGTCAGGTGTGATCTGTGTGTGTGCGCGCGTGTCGTGTCATTTTGTGTGTGTGTGAGGTGTGATGTCATTTGTTTGTGTGTGTGTGTGTGTATCGGGTGTGATCTGTGTCATTTGTGTTGTGTGTGTGTGTGTCAGGTGTGATCTGTGTGTGTGCGCGTGTGTCGTGTGTGTGATCTGTTATTTGTGTGTGATCTGTCTCATTTTGTGTGTGTGTGTGTGTGTGTGTGTGTATCAGGTGTGATCTGTGTGTGCGCGCGTGTCGTGTGATCTGTGTGTGTCAGGTGTGATCTGTGTCATTTGTGTGTGTCAGTTGTGATCTGTCATTTGTGTTATTTGTGTGTGATGTATCATTTGTGTGTGTCAAGTGTGATCTGTGTCATTTGTGTGGTGTGTGTGTCAGGTGTGATCTGTGTGTGCGCGCGTGTCGTGTGTGATCTGTTATTTGTGTGTGATCCTGTGTCATTTTGTGTGTGTGTGAGGTGTGATGTCATTTGTGTGTGTGTGTGTCAGGTGTGATCTGTGTCATTTGTGTGTGTCAGGTGTGATCTGTGTGTGTGTCAGGTGTGGTCTGTGTGTGTGTCAGGTGTGATCTGTAGGTGTGTCAGGTGTGATCTGTAGGTGTGTCAGGTGTGATCTGTGTGTGTGTCAGGTGTGATCTGTCTCATTTGTGTTGTGTGTGTGTGTGTGTGTGTATCAGGTGTGATCCGTGTCAGTTGTGTGTGTGTGTGTGTGTCAGGTGTGATCTGTGTGTGTGCGCGCGTGTCAGGTGTGATCTGTGTCATTTTGTGTGTGTGAGGTGTGATGTCATTTGTGTGTGTGTGTGTGTGTCAGGTGTGTTCTGTGTCATTTGTGTGTGTGTGTGTGTGTGTCAGGTGTTGATATGTTTCATCAGGTAGAAATAGCTCTTTTTGTGAGTGAAATCACTGGAGAAGTGTGTGAATCTGTGTGTTGCAGCGGCTCAGTGTTGGTGTACATGATTGACAGCTCTACAGGATCCATGCAGCTCTCTCATAAACTGGAATTAACCCCTAAACACTACCCAGGTGAGACGCACATCTGCACTCCCGCCGGAACAGGGTGTGTATAACATTAAACCAGCAGTCAAACCACAGGAAGTGGCTTCAGTCCAACCCACGATCCACAAAAGCCACAGAGCCTTTGTCACAGATGGAGGATGATCCTTTTATTTACTGTGCGTACGTTTAACCTCAGACCCACAATCCTCTCTGAGCCACTGATCCGCTGGCGCCCCCTGGTGGCGGCGATGGGAATCACACATCAATCTGTCAAAACTAGTTTTCTTTAGAAGTGTCAGTCTGTCACGTTTGTTTCCAGATGAACTGAGATAAAGCATTGTACCAACAGGAAGTTACTTGGTGTCAGATTCCAGCTAATGCTGTTAGTTTTTCTCTGTGAAGTGTATCAGAGAGTTGAATGATCCATAGATGTGATTTTCCCAGCTATATTTTGGGATTTTTAACCAAATTACAGATTATTTTAAGAGTTTTTTTATTCTGTTGATTCTTATGAAGATTTTAAATGAGGCCAGATTAGGTTAGGGTTGCTTTCACGTCGTCTCATTGCATATTTTGTGTTAATTGGTAAAAAAAAAAAACACATCAAAGATATTCAGAGAAAACAACTAAATTCCCATTCCATCTCACTTTCCAAACCTCTACTCTGGTTTAGTTTGTCTGACGCTCGTTTTTACATCCCTCCCTCTCTCCTGCTCTTGTCCCAGATGTCTGGAATAAAACGGGCCCTGTGAAGATGATCCGCTGGTCTCCGGACTGCAGCGTTGCCATGGTGACGTGGGACTGTGGCGGTCTGTCCCTGTGGAGCGTGTTCGGAGCTCATCTCATCTGCACACTCGGAGAGGACTTCGCGTGAGTCACACTCACACACTCTCACATGTCTTTATTACTGTGTCAACAGTACGTTTGTAAAACACCGTAACCAGAATGCTCACTCAGGTGATGCCACTGAGTTTTGCATCTTGACTTTTTTCTGGTAACACTTTACAATAAGATCTTGTTAGTATAAATGCATTAATTAATATTGCATAACTAATATATTTTATTTTATTTTATTTATGCAAAAATGTAATGTCTTACTACTTGTAATATTGTGGTGTAATAACACCTGGGGCCAGTTGAATAAACTAAGCTGCTAAGTTACTAACTAGCTAGTCTACTGACTAACTGACCAACTAGCAATTAGTCTACTAACTAACTGACTAATTAATGACTACTCACTAGTCACTAACTAGTCTGATCAACTAGCAATGAGTCTATTAACTAACTATTTAGTGACTACTGAGAAACTAGCAATTAGTCTACTAAATAACTGACTAGTTAGTGACTACTAACTTTTTATGTAACTACTACTAACTGCTGCTTCTACTATATGACTACTAACTAGTCACTGGCCACCAACTAGTCTGACCAACTAGCAATTAGTCTATTAACTAACTGACTAGTGAATACTAACTAGTCACTAACTGGTCTCACCAACTAGGAATTAGCTAATCAGTCTTATTTGCAGATTCAAATTAGACAAATGTACCTTTTTATGTAACTACTACTAACTACTACTACTACTATGTGACTACTAACTAGCTAGTCTACTGACTAACCGACCAACTAGCAATTAGTATACTAACTAACTGACTAGTTAATGACTACTCACTAGTCACTAACTAGTCTGACCAACTAGCAATTAGTCTTAACTAACTATTTAGTGACTACTGAGAAACTAGCAATTACTCTACTAAATAACTGACTATTTAGTGACTACTGACTAGTCATTAACTAGTCTGATCAACTAGCAATTTGACTACTAACTAACTAGTTAGTGACTACTAACATTTTTATGTAACTACTACTGATTGCTGCTTCTACTATAACTAGTCACTGGCCACCAACTAGTCTGACTAACTAGCAATTAGTATATTAACTAACTGACTAGTGAATACTAAATAGTCACTAACTAGTCTCACCAACTAGGAATTAGCTAATCAGTCTTATTTGCAGATTCAAATTACACAAATGTACCTTTTTATGTAACTACTACTAACTACTACTACTATTTGACTACTAACTAGTCATTGGCCACTAACTCGTTTGTCCAACTAACAATCAGTCTACTAACTAGTCATTAACTAGTCTGACCAACTAGCAATTAGTGTGACCCACTAATTATTTAGTGACTATTAACTAGTCACAAAGTAATCTGACCAACTGATCTACTGTTCATGTTAGTTCACAGTGCATTGCCTAATGTTAACAGAATCAACTTTTGATCTTAATCATGTATTAGTAAATGTTGAGATTAACTAACATTAATAAATGCTGTAGAAGTATTTTTATGATTGTTAGTTCACGTAATGCTAACTTATTAAACCTTGTTGTAAAGTGTTACCAATAATACTAACAGATACAACTTTTGATTTTAATAATGTATTCGTAAATGTATTCGTAAACATTGAGATGAATAAATTCTTCAGAAGTGTTTTTAATTGTTAGTTTGTGTGAAGTATTGTAGTTGACTAATGAAAAGTGTTTTCCTGATGCAGTTATCGCTCAGACGGCACAAAGAAAGACCCTCTGAAGATCAGCTCTATGGTGAGTGAGGGAACATTCTCTTCATTCACTGTCAACACGATTCATAACCAACACAAAATCTGCGCTTGTCGTGGAATGCCTGAGAAGTGACGTACAGTAATGTGTTGTCAGAGTTGGGGTGTGGAGGGATACCACCTGTGGGTGATCGGCAGCACGGACGCCGCGCCTGTTCCCGACGGAGCGGACGGAGACGACAAACTCCAGCAGGCCGGGATTCTGCAGTTTCAGTTCATTAAGAGCGCGCTGACCGTCAACCCATGCACGGTGAGACACACACACACACACACGCATGACCAGAGCTCGTTTACACCACACATGATTTGATGATTTATCATCAATGTTGGAAACCGTTGTGCTGCTTAATATTTTTTTAGGATTCATTGATGAATAACAAGTTAATAAGACGCATCCTTGCTGAATAAAAAGTATTAATTTCTTTCAAAAAAAAGAAAGAAAAACAAATTACCGACCCCAAACCTTTGGACGGTAGTGTATATTACAAAAGATTTCTACTTTAAATGTTCAGGTTCCAAAAGAATATTGATACATTGATAATAAATCAGTGTATCAGAGTGATTAGTGAAGGGTCATGTGACACTGAAGACTGGAGTAAAATAGAAAACCATTATTTTAAATTGTAATAATATTTCATATTATTACTGTTTTTTTCCTGTATGTTTGATTAAATAAATGCAGGCTTGATGAGCAGAAGAGACTTTTGTCCAAACTTTTGACCGGTACTGTATATTGCTAATTTTAGGTCATTTTAGCTCATGTATTATCTAATGTTAACAAATGAGTACACCTGTTGCGAAGTGTTACCTATTTTTCTTTTCATATTTTGCAACATTTTGGCATTAAAATAGCCGTGGTAACAGGCATGCACTGAATTATAATCAAACAAATAATAAATGCTACATTTTTATGTTTTGAAAGATCTTATTAGATTATTATAACCACATTTTAAGAGCCAAAATTTAACGGGGTGTTTTTGCTGTTTACACACATGGAACATGGTGTTAAAGGGTCAATGCAGTATAGATGGTCTTACACCCGTGTGTGTGTGTGTGATCAGAGTAACCAGGAGCAGGTGCTGCTGCAGGGAGAGGACCGTCTGTATCTGACCTGTGGAGACCCGACTCAGGCTCACAGCGCGGCGGATAAGAGCTCGTCGCGGGACAGCGGCAGCCCCCTGCACCGGCCGTCCGCGTCCTCCGCCCCGCTCTCTCAGGGTCTCAGCACTTTACTGGGCCACAAGCACTGGCAGGTGGTTCAGGTACAGGATCACACACTCTCAGCTCAATCACAAGCTCCAGATGCTTCTCAGACTCTGAAATATGCTCCTTTCCCTCCAGATTCACAGCACATATCTCGAGACAAACTGGCCCATCAGGGTAAGAACCGCCACTCTGTGCTCGTTCTAAACATATGCCATCTTAAACTGTTTAAACCCTGAATGTCCTGTAATATATGCACCACAATACACTTGTTACCTCATAACATGACTTTAAAGGCTATATGTGCAATATATATATATACATTTCAAAGTACAATACACACACACACTCTCTCACACACTCACACATGCACTCTTTCTCACACACGCGCACTCTCTCTCACACACACTCACACTCTCTCTCTCTCTCACACACACTCACACACCCATACACACTCACACTCTCTCTCACACACTCGCGCACGCTCACACATGCACTCTCACACACTCGCGCACGCTCACACACGCACTCTCACACACTCTGTCACATACACTCTTTCTCACACACACACACACACACACACACACTCACACGCACTCTCTCTCACACACACACACTTTCACA